>BLSH010042193.1:28636-43226 GCA_018402905.1 Glandirana rugosa | reverse complement strand
TAGAAACCCTATGTAAATTTACGACTAACCCTGGATGACAATAGCAAATATTCATTCGTTATTGTCACACAACTGGGTAGGCTCTGCGGTCTGAGCCCATCCTTTTTTGAAGCCTATTAGAGCCTCTGGCTCTAATCACGTGCTTCGAAAAAAAAACCCATTGGAATCCATGTGTCTGGCGCCCTGCATGTAGATTAGGGGGTCGGGAGCATGGATAGGGGGGCGGCACCCCTGCGCCCTGCATTACGGACTGCCACTGCTGAATTAATATCTCTGTCAGATGTTCTGTCTATCTCCACTATTAGAAGATTTCCCAATCAGCATTTAAATGTATCCCAAAGATGTTCAGTAGAGTTGAGGTCAGGGCTCTGCGCAGGACTCTCAAGTTCCTCCACATCAAACTGGTTGCACCATGTCTTTATGGATTAAAGGTGTTCAATTAAGTTGAGGTCACACTCGAGTTTCTCCACACCAAACTGGTCCAACTATGTCTATATGAAGCTGGCTCCACTCTTCTGGAAAGGCTGTGGGAATTTGCCCATTTGTGAGGTCAGGAACTACTGTTGGATGAGAAGACCTGGCTCACAAACCATCTCATTCCAGGTGTTCAGTAGGGTTGAGGTCAGGGCTCTGTTCAGGTCACCCAAGTTCCTCCACACCAAACTGGTTCCACCATGTCTTTATGGATCAAAGGTGTTCAGTTCAGTTGAGGTCAAGGCTCTGCAGCCCACTTAAGTTCCTTTAAATCAAACTGATCCCACTAAACATTGATGGAGCAGGGTTGTTCAGCAGAGTTGAGGCAAGGCTCTGTACAGGACACTCAAGTTCCTACACATCAAAGTGGTCCAACCATATCTTTCCAGAGCTGGCTTTGTACACAGGGGCACAGTCAGGTAGGAACAGAAAGGGTATTCACCAAACTGTTACCACAAGGTTGAAAGAGAAGAGCACTATTGTCTACAATGTATTTGTATAATGAAGTATTAACAGAACTCTTCACTGAAGACACTTGAACTCCATCATTTGGAGGAAGGACCACCTACTTTTGGCTATGTAGCAGTGGCGGCCCATCCATAAGGGCACCACCCCCCTAATCCATGCGCCGGCCCCTAATCTACATGCAGGGCACCAGACGCATGGATTTCAATGTGTTTTTATTTTTTTTAAGCACATGATTAGAGCTTGGGGCTCTAATTGGCTTAAAAAAAGGGTGGGCTCAGGGCGCAGAGCACTGCGCCCTGAGCCCACCCAGTTGTGTGACAATAGCAAATTAACATTCGCTATTGTCTTCCTGATTCTCCTCCCTGTCAATCAGGACGTGGGTGCTGAGACCCAATTGGGATTGGGAGTCTTAGAACTCCTGGCATATTGGGTCTCAGGACTCACTTCCTGTTTGGCTGGGAGGAGAAGCAATGGCCCCAGAGCGAGGAGCCGCAGCCCTACCCCGGATACTTGTCATTTGTCTCTGATTGCCACCTTCGTCCTTCTCCCACGCGCGTGCCTTCCTTTCTGTCTCCCGGAGGGGGGGAGGCATTGGTTTGCTACCCCCACCAAAATATTGAGCACCAGCCGCCACTGCTATATAGGTAGGTGTAACAGTCAGGTGTCCACAAACTTTCGGCCATATTTTATATGCAGGCTGTGCTTCCTATTTTTCAGAGTGGTGATTGTGCTTTACTGTGCCATTTTTTAATGTAAGGCTCCATGCACACTGGACGCTATGGGGCTGTTTCAGCGTCGGGCAGGAGACGCTGCTCACAAAATGTTCTATTTGCAGTGTTTTGTAAGCAGCGTTTAGCGGCGTTTTTTGGCGTCTGCGTTTTTTGGCTTTTTTTTTTTTTACTTCATTGGCTTCCATTGACTGCAAAAAATGCCAGACGCCGATATACCGGCGTTTAGCGGCGTTTACCGGCGTCTGGCGTTTTTTGTGGTCAGGAGAACGACTTTTGAACGCCAATTCAGGGCGTTCAGATAACAGCCCAAAAACGCCACTGCTGATAAAAGACAATAAACGACCATGTGTGCATGGACACATAGGATAAAATAAAGTGGCGTTTTTGGGCTGTTAAAAAAAAACGCCAAAACGACCAAAAACGGTCGTTTTTGAGATACAGCGTGCATGGAGCCTAACTAGCCAGAGATCATCTTTCCATGAAGATGCTGCTTCTGTTGACTTCTATCTGATGCATTTAGCTGGTTCTCTAGTGCTGTGAATTTTTCATTAAACACACGGTCTTCAACCCAGAGCTCTTGTCTCCTCTGCCCTGGCTAACCAGAATCCATACTTACAGATGGCCTGTAGTGAGGATGTCTCAAATAGGGTTGCCACATCATCCCTTTAATCCAGGACACATATTGAGGTTCTGGTTCTGTGGCTGATCAAGTTGGTAATTAAACTCACTTGGTGCCTCATCTGCATTAGCCTCAGAACAACCTGTGTAATTCATATGTCCCGGATTAACCATTTGCTGACTGGGCACTTAAACCCCCCTCCTGCCCAGACCAATTTTAGGCTGTAAGCGCTGTCGCATTTTGAATGACAATTGCGCGGTCGTGCGACGTTGTACCCAAACAAGATTTTTATAATTTTTTTCCCACAAATAGGGCTTTCTTCTGGTGGTATTTGATCACCTCTGCGGTTTTCATTTTTTTCGCTATAAACAAAGAGCAACGATTTTGAAAAAAGAGCAATATTTTTTACTTTTTGCTATAATAAATACTCAAAAAAAATTTTAAAAAATGATTCATTGGGTTTGGCCGAGATATATTCTTCTACATATTTTTAGTAAAAAAAATCGCAATCGGCGAAAACTATGGGAATTGATTTATGGCGTTTTTATTATTATTATTTTTTTTTTTACTAGTAGCTGCAACATGCAACGATTTTTATCGGGACTTTGATATTGCGGCAGACATGTCGGACATTTTTGACACTTTTCTAGGACCAATGACATTTATACAGCGATCAGAAATTTAAATGTCCACTGATTACTGTATAAATGTCATTGGCAGTGAAGGGGTTAACTGTGTTCCCTTGGCGTGGTTCTAACTGTGTGGGGGGAGGGGCTGGCAGGGACATAACAGATACTGATCCCAGTGACAGGGATCAGTAGATCTGCTATGTCCCCCTTCACAGAATGGAGAACCGCCGTGTTTACATTGGCAGTTCCCCGTTCTGCAGCTCTGACAGGCGATCACGGGTCACGGGCGAACATTGAGTCTGCCTGACCCGCAGGCACGCCCATGCAGCATGTGGCGGGCGGCGGCCGCGCACGCCGCCGTCTGTGAGTGCGCGCCGGGAGCGTGCACAAGGGTGGACATACATGGACATCCACCCAGCAATTGAGATCCGCGCTGTAGCCGTCTTTCGGCTATAGCGCGGATCTGAAGGGGTTAAAGGGATGATGTAGCAACACTCGTCTCAAATGGTCTTTAGAGGAAAGCAGAATATGGTTGGGACCTGCAGGCACTTCCTTTTGTGGGGTGACAACTGTCTCCCAAATGTGCTCACATTTGGTGAAGACTGTAAGTGGCTGTTCTTTCAGACTTTGCTCTAGCATGGCCCCCTGTTGTCACCATTAGCTAATACTGGAGCAAGTGCATGTAGACCAGTGGTTCTCAACTCCGGTCCTCGGGACCTTCTAACAGGCCAGGTTTGCAGGATAACTGAAATGCATCACAGGTGATATCATTTGCTGCTCAGTGATTGCAATATTCTAGTCTGCATCTCCCCAAGGTAATACTTAAAATCTGGCCTGTTGGTGGGTCCTGAGGACCGGAGTTGAGAACCACTGCTGTAGACTGAAAGTAGGCATAGCTGGCCACAGGAGACCAGCAGCACTAAGATACCCAATTGCTTTAGTAAACTAAATTGCTTACATCCAATTTGATAGCTTATTGATAAGGGAAGTGACAACTTCTGCTCATGTTGAAAGTTTTAAAAGTTTTTTTTTTTTACAAGAATTCTAAAGTAAAAGTGAAGATGAGAAAGCAGAGCACTTAGCAATCATGTATATCCCAAGTTTCAAGCATCTGATCTGGAGACTTTTAAGATCCAATCCTGGACAGTTGTCATGTACAGTCATCCCAAACATAATTATTTCACAAAATATTTTAAAACCGCCCCCCCCCCCCCCAGTTTCTCGGGCTTACCGCTTCCCCCGGTTCGCACGAGAAACGTTCTGACGGCTGCTCCCACAGATGATCAAAAAGTAGATACTTTTTGATGGCCTCTATGGCCTTGAGAATTGGAGCGATGCCATGATGTCACTTCCGGTCCAGGCTGGAAGTACTTTTTTTTAAGCAAAAGATCAAAAAAAATGTTTGGATCTTTTGCTTTTAAAGGCAAAGAAGAGATTTCCCGGGCTCTCCTGTCCCAATGAGGAGCTTGAGACTGAAGCCAGATGTTCCACGGGCTGACCATAGAGATGATCGAGGACCAGAACATCCCCGATTATCTCCATGGTCTAAGACAGTGATTCTCAACCTCAGTCCTCAAGTACCTCATGTTTTCAGGTTTTCCTTTACTTTGCACAGCTTCTTTAAATTATTATCAATGACATGGTATTGATAAGAGCTATTTTACGTAAGGGAAGTTCCCAAAACATGGCCCGTTGTGGGTACTTGAGGACTGAGGTCTAAGAAACCAAAAGCCATTCCTGGCTTGGGAAAACATTGGATCAAATCGATCTTTGTCTAATCTGATGCTTTTAAGGGCTGAGGAGCCCTAATAGTCCCCAGATCTCTCAGTAGAGAATGCCTGACACTGCCCATGCTATCACCAGGGATGTTGTTCATCCCTTGTTATAACAATAAAGTTGATAAAAAAAAAATGAAAGATAAAGTGCTAAAAAAAAAAAAGAAAGAAAGAAAAAAATGTAATTTGCCCGTCTCCCTGTGCTCGTGCGCAAAAGCCGGCACACACGATGGTTCCACACACATACATTAACAACGATCGCACCACACATGTGAGGGATCACCACAAATGATGGATCGAGAACAATAATTCTAGCACCAGACCTCCTGTGTAATTCTAAAGCTGTAAACTCTAAATGCTTTTAAAGTGTACTCTGCATAACATCATCTTTTGTCTGAGGAAGGACAAGGAGACCAACTGTCTCCATGTTCCACAAGACACTCCAAGAATACAACAATTTGTTCTAATAACATCTTTCCATGAATTGATTCCAGCAAGCCAACTTGTTATTATATAACCGCTTGCCGACCGCTGATCGGCAATTGATGGCGACAAAGTGGCTCTGTAACGCAAATCGCCGTCATACAGAGCCACTGTGAGCGCGCGCGCGCTCACTGTGTTCGGGGGGGCCAGGGAGCGGGTGCGGCGGCTTCGATTGCCGACGGCCACCTGCGATGCCCCCCCCGGAGTGAAGGAGCGGAGGTCCGTGTAAGTAAACACGGACCTCCGCTCTGTGTGAGGGGGAAGGGCTGTGATCACAGCCTTCCTGTACATGAAGGCTGTGACCACTTCCCTTCCCCAGCTAGGCAGTCCCCCATACAGTTAGAACACGCCCAGGGAACATACTTAACCCTTAGCGCGCCCCCTGCAGGTTAACCCCTTCACTGCCAATGGCATTTACACAGTAATCAGTGCATTTTTATAGCACTGATCGCTGTATAAATGCCAATGGTCCCAAAAAAGTGTCAAAACGTTCCGACATGTCCGCCCCAATATCGCAGTACCGCTAAAAATCGCAGATCGCCGCCATTACTAGTAAAAAATAAAAAAAAAATAAAAACCCCAAAAATGAATTCTCATCATCCGTAAACGCGACCACTTTTGCGCAAACCAATCAATAAACGCTGATTGCAATTTTTTTTTATCGCAAATATGAGGAAGAATATAAATCGGCCAAAAACGGTGAAAAAAAATGTTTTTTTATATTTTTTTTTTGGATTTGTATTTTAGCAAAAAGTAAGAAATTTGGGTTTTTTTGCAAAATTGTCGCTCTTCTTTTGTTTATAGCGGCGATCAGAAATGACGCAGAGGTGATCAAATACCACCAAAAGAAAGCTCTACTTGTGGGAAAAAAAGAACGCAAACTTGGGTACAACGCCGCACGACCGCGCAATTGTCAGTTAAAGCGACGCAGCGCCGAATCGCAAAAAGGGCTCCGGTCCTAAAGCTGGAAATCCTTCCGGGGCTGAAGTGGTTAAAGAACATTACATAGGAGCTCTTAGTTATATAATTGAATTATTGGTAAAATGCATGATAATTGTACTTCTTTATCATTGTGATTATTACGCATTGCTGTAGATTTGAGTTGCCATGACCTACAGAACAATATCGGGGCTCTTCAAAACATAATCCTTCCCTTGTGTTAAGATAGGAAAGATAAACATGTTCCATACTGGTATTTTACCTTGATACAAAAATCTTTGTCACATAGCACATTAGTCATTGAAGCCTTCCTATCCGTGTCAGGCCAAGGACTGTTTATTAAAGAGGCTGAATTAAAAGCTCTGATTTTATTGATGGCACGCCAAGCACATTTCTCTCATATCACAGGGCAATAATGAGGAGATAATGGAGGAAACGGCTAAATTGCCGGCTTGATGTCTCTCATTACAAATCCCTGGTAGATTCTTTTGGTAGCAACAGGGTTGAATCAACTCTTCATATTCAGCAGAATAAATTGAGATGTAGATGGGAATACAGAACAGTATTGTTAGGGATGGGAACTAAACCTACAACCTCTGCTGTGTCCAGCAGTAGCTCTTCTTGCTGAGCCACTTGAGATGCTGGACAGCATCCTGTCTGATCCTTTGGGCAATCCTGCCTTCCTTGTTTCTGGTGAACTTTGAACTCCTTATTCCTCCCATGAACCTATTTAAGCCATGCCTTTGCATTTCCTGTTTGCCAGATTGGAGCTCTTCTCCAGCCAATATCTTGCTGTCTCTCCTGCTGATTTCTGTATCTTTACTACTACTCATTAGTGACCTTTGGTCAATGCTTCCACTTGATCCCAACCTACAACCTTTCTTTACTGATCTTTGGCTTGCTCCCCCAACTACTCTTCTGCTTGATCCCAACCTGCAACGACTTGTTAATGACCGTATGCTTCTACTTAATACCTACCTGTTACATCTCCTACTGGACCCAGACTTTCTCACCTCCAGGTGGGGCGATCCTGATGACCGTAACCTGGTACTGACACACAACAAAGTCCATCTCCACCATCCAGAGCTCTGGTGAATACTGGTTAGCGCTTAGACCTGGCACCTCGGGTGAGCCCAGGTCATCTGCCAAGGTGACCTGCTTGTGGACTTATTCAGCTGGTTGGTGGGACCCTCTCTATTGCTATAGGTACTGGTCTCTGATACTGACCCCTGATCATGACAAGCATTTAGCCAAGCCCTTCTCCAGCCAATATCTTGCTGTTGTCTCTCCTGCTGATTTCTGTATCTTTACTACTACTCATTAGTAACCTTTGGTCAATGCTTCCACTTGATCCCAACCTACAACCTTTCTTTGCTGACCTTTGGCTTGCTCCCCCAACTACTCTTCTGCTGGATCCCAACCTGCAATGACTTGTTACTGACCGTATGCTTCTACTTAATACCTACCTGTTACATCTCCTACTGGACCCCGACTTTCTCACCTCCAGGTGGGGCGATCCTGATGACCGTGACCTGGTACTGACACACAACAAAGCCCATCTCCACCATCCAGAGCTCTGGTGAATACTGGTAAGCACTTAGACCTGGCATCTCGGGTGAGCCCAGGTCATCTGCCAAGGTGACCTGCTTGTGGACTTATTCAGCTGGTTGGTGGGACCCTCTCTATTGCTATAGGTACTGGTCTCTGATGCTGACCCCTGATCATGACAAGCATTTAGCCAAGCCCTTCCAGGACCATACACTACAGGATGGTGGGGTGGGGAGAAATGTTAAGCTTCTGAATCTTAGGGTTTACATTATAAAATCTATTCAGAGGTTGATTGTGGTCTCCTTTACATTTGCAGTTAGGGGGAGCGAGCAGTAAATATCAAGATAAGTCATGTTTTTACCACCAACCACTCCACTTTAAGGAGCAAAGGCAGCCAGACAGGGGTGTACACATGCCATGTCTGTGATTCTCTACTTTCACGGCAGCAGCAAAATTATTCATGGCAGTACCACCGCCAAACACAACTCATTGTAGAATGGGGTCATGCTGCAACCACATGAAATGTATGGAGTACCGGCACAGTGATGTGGCAACTTATATGATTGAAGAGATGAGGAGATGATATATTGCCTCCTCAGCACCTGCTGCTAGTTTACAGCTAGCCTGAAGGCCACCATACACAATTTGTTTTCCTCTTGTTCAGCCTACTGGCTGAAAGAGAGAAAATTAACAGCTTCTCCTATCCATTTACAACCACTGCTTCCAATGCTGGCCATTATATTTAGACAACTATGGCACCTGAACTGTTCAGCGCTGCTGAGCACTGCCTGTATCTAATAGGATGCAGTCAATGTTTGGCTCAGCCAATTTGTAAATCAGCTTTTGATGAGCCAGTTGGTACTTGCAGTGCCACCCATGACTCGTTTTCCAGGCAATTAACGCTCAATCAGCCAGAATAGGTCAAAATTTGAGATGTTTATTGGGAGCCTAAAGCAGAATGGGATCCTAGGCAAAGTACCAAATTTCCCCCACTATTTGTATAACTGACATTGATAAGGATTACAAAGGGTACAGAAAATCCTCCCCATTTGCATTGACTGTACTTGTCCCAATCAGATATCTACTGCCTACAACTCCATCTTGTGAAAATATCAATCTTAGATCAGAAGGTGAGGATCTCATACTCCACCTCGCCCTACATAGCGATAAACCAGCCCATGATACAACAATCTAAGCACCGGCATATTAAGTGTTATATTCGGGGGGGGGTCAGTGAATCCATGGTTATCCCTTTACACAAACAGTAGCTGCCACCATCTGTTTTAAAGGAAAAATGCACCATTCAAAGCATCTGCTTTGCAATGCCTATGACATTTGCTGTCACAATCAGACAGGAATGTACAGAGTTTGAAATATGATAGCTTTCTTCCAAGAGGTAAGGATTTGTTCTTTTTTTTTTTTTATTATTAAGCACATTTAGCTTAACCATTTTAAAATATTGTTTTAAAGGATATGTTCACCTTTAGGTGCACGTTACATGCTACACCCATGTTTAGGATGTAACATTCAACATGTTCCTAGTCAGAGACCCCCCCAGTGACAGCGGGCAGGGGTTTCTCTCCCCTGTAGCCATTGTAACATTTAAATTTGACGCAGCTGGGTGGGAAGTACAGAAAGAAAGTTGAAGGAAGTGTCTGCAAGATCCTAACATTGCAACCATGATCCACTAATTGCAGAGGCAATGCTCCTGGAAATGAATAAACTGAATGCACAAAAGACAGTTAACAGCAGTAAAATAAATGGGATTAACAGTGAAAGGTCATCATGGTCCAAGATAGGGCTTGGAGACCAGTAGCTATGGTATGGTAGTAGAGAGACTCCCACTGACCAGCTGGATAAGTACAGAAGCAGCTCACCGAGTTACAGAGTCTAAGCACTAGCAGGTACTCAACAGAGCTCCTGATGGAGGAGATGGGTTTTGCTGTGTGTTACAATCAGGTTATTGTTCTCAGGAATGCTGCATAAGGAGGTCAAAAGCCTGGGGTACAGTAGCGGATATAGCAGGTAGGGATCAAGCACAAGGTGCCAAATAATCTGGTAAACAGGAAGTGCAGCGGCATGGCTAAAATAGGAAGTTCATTGGAGGTGCAATAGGTTTAAAGTTCAAGAGCAACAATGTTCAAGGTAAGATAGTTCAACTAATTGTCCAGGCTGCTGTCCAGCATCCCAGGTGGCTCAGCAAGAAGAGGCAACACCAGGCACAGCAGAGGTTGCAGGTGCAGACCCGGGTCCTGACAAAAGGTGCTTAGCAATGTTCACCTGGTATTAGGTTTTGGCAGAGTCCAATCTGCTGTATTAAGATAATTGGCTTTCAGGAATGACCATTGGCAATCTTCCAAAATTTTCAGTGGAAAATAAGAGCCGCCACCTGTCAAAAGCAGCAGTTGTTTGTGTATAGGGATGGACGAACGGTCCATGAGTTCAGGCCAAACATTGGCTATTTGCCCGTTTGCCGAACAACCGAATTATTGGGTCATTTGACCGTTTGTTCTCCCCACCGAATGACCACAATGCACTGCGCTGCATGAAGCAATGAAAGCTTTGCCCAATCAGGGCACAGAGCACTGTCAGAGCCATGATTGGACGCTGTCATGATGACTCTATCCAATCATGGCTCATTGCTCTTAGTCTTGCCCCACACTATAAAAGTATTTTTTCAATAGCGGCCATTTTCAGTGTGATATCGGCAGCATGGAGAGAGATAGAACAGGGCTCTGTTCAGTGATACTAGACAGTTAGTGTGCTATAGTGTGCTATTGTGAATCTATTGTCAGTGTAGAATATTAGTTTAGTGTAGATCCAGGGATAGTCAGTGTGAGTGTAGTGACGACCACTATTCATCTTTACATTAGTGTGAATCTAGGGATAGTCTAGTCAGTGTAGTGTGTGACCACCATTCATCTTTATATTAGTGTGAGTCTAGGGACAGTTCAGTCAGCGTGAGTGTAGTGACCACCATTCTTCTTTACATTAGTGTTAATATAGGGAAAGTTCAGTCGGTGTAAGTGTAGTGTGACCACCATTCATCTTTACATTAGTGAGAGTCTAGGGACAGTATAGGCAACGCCATATAGTTCTGTGCGTTACTGCAAGTTTAAAGCCATATATTTCATAGCGTTACTGCAAGTTTAACACCATATAGTTCTGTGTGTTATTGGAAGTTTAACGCCGTATATTTAATTGCATTACTGCAAGATTAACACCATATATTTCTGTGCATTACTGCAAGTTTAACGCCATATATTTCATAGCGTTACTGCAAGTTTAATGCCATATAGTTCTGTGCATTACTGCAAGTTTAACGTCATATAGTTCTGTGCATTACAGCAAGTTTGATGCCGTACATTTCATTGCGTTACTGCAAGTTCAACACCATATAGTTCTGCTCAATACTGCAAGTTTAATGCCATATAGTACTGTGTGTTACTGCAAGTTTAACGCTGTATATTTAATTGCATTACTGCAAGTTTAACACCATATAGTTCTGTGCATTACTGCAAGTTTAACGCTATATATTTCATTGCGTTACTGCAGCTTTACCGCCATATAGTTCTGTGTGTTACTGCACGTTTAACTCCATATAGTTCTGCGCGTTACTGCAAGTTTAACGCCATATTACTCTGTGTGTTTCTGCAAGTCTAACGCTGTATATTTCATTGCATTATTGCAAGTTTAGCGCCATATAGTTCTGTGCATGACTGCAAGTTTAAGGCCATATAGTTCTGCGCGTTACTGCAAGTTTAACGCCATATAGTTCTGCGCATTCCTGCAAGTTTAACGTCATATAGTTCTGTGCCTTACTGCAAGTTTAAAGCCATATAATTCTGCACGTTACTGAAAGTTTAACGCCATATAGTTCTGTGCGTTACTGCAAGTTTAACGCCATATAGTTCTGTGCATTACAGCAAGTTTAACGCCATATAGTTCTGTGCATTACTGCAAGTTTAAGGCCATATAGTCCTGCGCGCTACTGCACATTTAACGCCATATAGTTCTGTGCATTACTGCAAGTTTAGCGCCACATATTTCATTGCGTTACTGCAGGTTTAAGGCCATATAGTCCTGCTCGCTACTGCAAGTTTAACGCCATATAGTTCTGTGCATTACTGCAAGTTTAGCACCACATATTTCATTGCGTTACTGCAAGATTAACACCTTATAGTTCTGTGCATTACTGCAAGTTTAACGCTATATATTTCATTGCGTTACTGCAGCTTTAACGCCATATAGTTCTGTGTGTTACTGCAAGTTTAACGCCATATAGTTCTACGCATTCCTGCAAGTTTAACCTCATATAGATCTGTGCCTTACTGCAAGTTTAAAGCCATATAATTCTGCACATTACAGCAAGTTTAATGCCATATAGTTCTGTGCGTTACTGCAAGTTTAACGCCATATAGTTCTGTGCATTACTGCAAGTTCAAGGCCATATAGTCCTGCGCGCTACTGCAAGTTTAACGGCATATAGTTCTGTGCATTACTGCAAGTTTAGCACCACATATTTCATTGCGTTACTGCAAGTTTAACACCATGTAGTTCTGTGCGTTACTGCAAGTTTAACGTCATATAGTTCTGTGCGTTACTGCAAATTTAACGCCATATATTTCATTGCGTTACTGCAATTTTAACGCCATATAGTTCTGTGCGTTACTGCAAGTTTAACACCATATAGTTCTGTGCGCTACTGCAAGTTTAACGCCATATAGTTCTGTGTGTTACTGCAAGTTTAACGCCATATAGCTCTGTGCGTTACTGCAAGTTTAATGTCATATAGTTCTGTGCGTTACTGCAAGTTTAACGCCGTATATTTCATAGCGTTAATGCAAGTTTAATGCCAAATAGTACTGTGCGTTGTTGCAAATTTAACTCCATATAGTTCTGTACGTTACTGCAAGTTTAACGCCATATAGTTCTGTGCGTTACTGCAAGTTTAACGCTGTATATTTCATAGCATTAATGCAAGTTAAATGGCAAATAGTTCTGTGCGTTACTGCAAATTTAATGCCATATATTTCAGTGCATTACTGCAAGTTTAACACCACATAGTTCTGTACGTTACTGCAAGTTTAACGTTGTATATTTCATAGCGTTAATGCAAGTTTAATGCCAAATAGTACTGTGCGTTACTGCAAGTTTAACACCACATAGTTCTGTACGTTACTGCAAGTTTAACGCAGTAAATTTTATAGCGTTAATGCAAGTTTAATGCCATATAGTTCTGTGCGTTACTGCAAATTTAACGCCATATAGTTCTATGCGTTACTGCAAGTTTAACGCCATATAGTTCTGTGCGTTACAGCAAGTTTAATGCCATATAGTTCTGTGTGTTACTGCAAGTTTAACACTGTATATTTCATTGCATTACTGCAAGTTTAACACCACATAGTTCTGTACATTACTGCAAGTTTAACGTCGTATATTTCATAGCGTTAGTGCAAGTTTAATGCCAAATAGTTCTGTGCGTTACTGCAAATTTAACGCCATATAGTTCTGTGCGTTACTGCAAGTTTAACACCATATAGCTCTGTGGGTTACAGCAAGTTTAATGCCATATAGTTCTGTGTGTTACTGCAAGTTTAACGCCATATAGTTCTGTGCCTTACAGCAAGTTTAACGCCATATAGTTCTGTGTGTTACTGCAAGTTTAACATCATATAGTTCTGTGCGTTACTGCAAGTTTAACGCCATATATTTCATAGCGTTAATGCAAGTTTAATGCCAAATAGTTCTGTGCGTTACTGCAAATTTAACGCCATATAGTTCTGTACGTTACTGCAAGTTTAACGCCATTTAGTTCTGTGCGTTACAGCAAGTTTAACACTGTATATTTCATTGCATTACTGCAAGTTTAACGCCGTATAGTTCTGTGCGTTACTGCAAGTTTAACACCACATAGTTCTGTACGTTACTGCAAGTTTAACGTCATATATTTCATAGCGTTAATGCAAGTTAAATGCCAAATAGTTCTGTGCGTTACTGCAAATTTAACACAATAAAGTTCTGTGCATTACTGCAAGTTTAAAACCATATAGTTCTGTGCGTTACAGCAAATTTAATGCCATATAGTTCTGTGTGTTACTGCAAGTTTAACGAGATATAGTTCTGTGCGTTACAGCAAGTTTAACGCCATATAGTTCTGTGTGTTACTGCAAGTTTAACGCTGTATATTTCATTGTATTACTGCAAGTTTAATGCCATATAGTTTTGAGCGTTACTGCAAGTTTAACGCCATATATTTCATAGCGTTAATGCAAGTTAAATGCCAAATAGTTCTGCTCGTTACTGCAAATTTAATGCCATATATTTCAGTGCATTACTGCAAGTTTAACACCACATAGTTCTGTACGTTACTGCAAGTTTAACGCCGTATATTTCATTGTGTTAGTGCACATTTAACGTAGTATATTTCTGTGAGTTACTGCACGTTTGACACAATATATTGCAGTATATTATAGTGTGTCCGTGGCGTGTGTCTGTGTAGTGAGTACTCAAATTAACCACTTCAGCCCCGGAAGGATTTCCTGCTTTAGGACCGGAGCCCTTTTTGCGATTCGGCACTGCGTCGCTTTAACTGACAATTGCGCGGTCGTGCGACGTTGTACAGCGTGCTGGCGCGTTAACAGTCAATTTCGCTGCGTCACGGCTTAGCGTTTTTCCCGAGGCCAGGATTTCGTCCTTTAGGAAGGCCCCGACTTCACCAATTAAACTCATGAGTGATGTGTCTGTGTGCGGTGCCTGTGTGATATTATATGACGTTATATAACACAGTTTGCACGTCATTGAGTGTCTTTATATGATGCAATTTACACGTGATTGTGTTACTTTATATGCCGCAATTTGAACGTCATTGCATGTCTTGATACACCACAATTTGAACGTCATTACGTGACTTTATATACCGTA
>BLSH010042193.1:0-19511 GCA_018402905.1 Glandirana rugosa | reverse complement strand
AACATTCTTCCCACTGACCACCAATGTAAGGGGAATTCTTCCCACTGACCACCAATGTAAGGAACATTCTTTCCACTGACCACCAATGTAAGGAACATTTTTCCCACTGACCCCCAATGTAAGGGGAATTCTTCCCACTGACCACCAATGTAAGGAACATTCTTTCCACTGATCACCAATGTAAGGAACATTCTTCCCACTGACCACCAATGTAAGGGACATCCTTCCCACTGATCACCAATGTAAGAAACAATCTTCCCACTGACCCCCAATATAAGAAGCATTCTTCCCACTGACCACCAATATAAGAAGCATTCTTCCCACTGATCACCAATGTAAGGAGCATTCTTCCCACTGACCCCCAATATAAGAAGCATTCTTCCCACTGACCACCAATATAAGAAGCATTCCTCCCCCTGACCACCAATGTAAGGAGCATTCTTCCCACTGACCACCGATATAAGAAGCATTCTTCCCACTGATCACCAATGTAAGGAGCATTCTTCCCACTGACCACCAATGTAAGGAACATTCTTCCCACTGACCACCAATGTAAGGGATATTCTTCTCAGTGACCACCAATGTAAGGAGCATTCTTCCCACTGATCACCAATGTAAGGAGCATTCTTCCCACTGATCACCAATGTAAGGTGAATTCTTCCCACTGATCACCAATGTAAGGAACATTCTTCCCACTGATCACCAATGTAAGGAGCATTCTTCCCACTGACCACCAATGTAAGGGACAATCTTCCCACTGACCCCCAATGTAAGAAGCATTCTTCCCACTGATCACCAATGTAAGGAACATTCTTCCCACTGATCACCAATGTAAGGACCATTCTTCCCACTGACCACCAATGTAAGGGACATTCTTCCCACTGACCACCAATGTAAGGAGCATTCTTCCCACTGATCACCAATGTAAGGAACATTCTTCCCACTGATCACCAATGTAAGGAACATTCTTCCCACTGACCCCCAATGTAAGAAGCATTCTTCCCACTGATCACCAATGTAAGGAACATTCTTCCCACTGATCACCAATGTAAGGAACATTCTTCCCACTGACCACCAATGTAAGGAACATTCTTCCCACTGATCACCAATGTAAGGAACATTCTTCCCACTGACCACCAATGTAAGGAGCATTCTTCCCACTGACCACCAAGGTGCATTCTTCCTTTCAATGAACATTAAAGTAAGTGGCATTCTTTCTACCACTGACCACCAATTTTAAGGGGCATTATTTTCCCCATTTATCACTAATGTTAGGGACATTCTTTGTCCCAAATGATCTCCAATGTAAGGGGGCTTTCTTCCTCCTATCAACTATCAATATACTGTAAATGACATTCTTTCTACCACTGGCAGCCAATGTAAGGGACATTCCTCTTCCTACTGAACGCCAATATAATGGGATTTCATCCTCCCAATGACCACCAATATAAGGGACATTCTTCCTCCCAATGACCAAAAATGTAAGGGAAATCCCTCTTCCTACTGACCGCTAATATAATGCGATTTCGTCCTCCCAATGACCACCAATGTAAGGGGAATTCTTCCCACTGACCACCAATGTAAGGAACATTCTTTCCACTGACCACCAATGTAAGGAACATTTTTCCCACTGACCCCCAATGTAAGGGGAATTCTTCCCACTGACCACCAATGTAAGGAACATTCTTTCCACTGATCACCAATGTAAGGAACATTCTTCCCACTGACCACCAATGTAAGGGACATTCTTCCCACTGATCACCAATGTAAGAAACAACCTTCCCACTGACCCCCAATATAAGAAGCATTCTTCCCACTGACCACCAATATAAGAAGCATTCTTCCCACTGATCACCAATGTAAGGAGCATTCTTCCCACTGACCCCCAATATAAGAAGCATTCTTCCCACTGACCACCAATATAAGAAGCATTCCTCCCCCTGACCACCAATGTAAGGAGCATTCTTCCCACTGACCACCAATATAAGAAGCATTCTTCCCACTGACGCCCAATGTAAGGAGCATTCTTCCCACTGATCACCAATGTAAGGAGCATTCTTCCCACTGACCACCAATGTAAGGGATATTCTTCTCAGTGACCACCAATGTAAGGAGCATTCTTCCCACTGATCACCAATGTAAGGAGCATTCTTCCCACTGATCACCAATGTAAGGTGAATTCTTCCCACTGATCACCAATGTAAGAAACATTCTTCCCACTGATCACCAATGTAAGGAGCATTCTTCCCACTGACCACCAATGTAAGGGACAATCTTCCCACTGACCACCAATGTAAGGGACAATCTTCCCACTGACCACCAATGTAAGGAGCATTCTTCCCACTGATCACCAATGTAAGGAACATTCTTCCCACTGACCACCAATGTAAGGAACATTCTTCCCACTGACCACCAATGTAAGGGACATTCTTCTCAGTGACCACCAATGTAAGGAGCATTCTTCCCACTGACCACCAAGGTGCATTCTTCCTTTCAATGAACATTAAACATTAAAGTAAGTGGCATTCTTTCTACCACTGACCACCAATTTTAAGGGGCATTATTTTCCCCATGTAAGGGACATTCCTCTTCCTACTGAACGCCAATATAATGGGATTTCATCCTCCCAATGACCACCAATATAAGGGACATTCTTCCTCCCAATGACCAAACATGTAAGGGAAATCCCACTTCCTACTGACCACTAATATAATGCGATTTCGTCCTCCCAATGACCACCAATATAAGGGGCATTCTTCCTCCTAATGACTACCAATGCAAGAGACATTCTTCCTCCCAATTACCACCAATGTAAGGGGCATTCGTCCTCCCAATGGCCTCCATTGTAAATGATTTTCTTCCTCCCATTGACCACCAATGACTGCCAATGTAACAAGCCTTCTGTCTTCTGTCCTTCATTATAAAATACATTCTTCCTTCTGACCCCCATATTAAACTGGCACTTCTCCACTAACAACCAATGTAGGGGATCCTTTACCACTTGCAACCAATCTAAATATGGCCTTCCAGGGACCACCAAAGTAAGGGGCATTCTTCCCAATGACCCTCAATATAAAGGGGCACTTCCTCAAAAACCACCCATACATGGGGACACTTCATCTAGTCCCTCATGTAAGGGCCCACCATGCACCTATGTGAGGGAGCGCTACAACTCTAACTGCATTTCTTTTCGTTTTAGATGTTTTCTTTATATTTAATATTTTTTTTTATATAGAGAAGCACGGCTTCAAAAAAAAGGATCCGTCTTGGGTATCAAATTCACTAGATGATGCTTCCTTTTATGTTTAATTGCATCTAGATTTTACTGATCATGCTAATGCACCTTCAGCCGTAGACATAATACATTTTTACTAATGTTCTCTGAGATCTAAAATTTCTTCCAGTTTTTAGAGATAATACATTTTAACAGTGTTTCCTAAAAGGTAAAAACGATTTCAAGCGTTCCTCTGGGGTGGAAAGGTGGAGAGAGAATACCGATAGACACCAGGATCACCTGGAAAAGAAAAGCAGGAGGATCGGAGCTCTGCTGTGTGCCAGTCCCTGGGGTACACCGTGACCACATTTGGGATTTTTCCCCTGGCTTTGGAGTTCCCTTGACCTTATATCATATGGTCTTGGAGCAACAACCGTATTTGGAGGTGCCACTTTTGATGCATTGATGTCCATTATGATCATTCTGGATGTATTCTGATTCCGGTGTCACCATTGATGTATTGAGGTTACCCTGGATGAATTATTTTTCATGCGCATATACCCTATGATCTCCGGTAAGAGTACCCTATCTTGAGTGGTGGAGGCAGTGGTGTATCATCCATGGGTGCAGGGTGTTCACTGAACACGGGCCCTGAGGGGTTGGGGGGCCCACTGTGCTCTGACCCACACTGCACCCATGGATGATCTCTCCCTGGTTGATGATCGGTGCGGTGTGGGCTTGCACACGGGCCCACTAATTTAATGATACGCCCCTGGGTGGAGGTGTATGGTGCACGTGGGTGCTTCATGGCGAATATCTACACATATTTTATTCCACGTTTGGTGAAAGACTTTATTTACACTATTTTTTCCATGGACTATTTTACACTTTATTGAAAACATTTTCTGGTTTCATTGTTTCATTGTCTGTCAAGGACTAACCTGTTTATGTTTTTCTGCACATTTTGTATATGATAGGAAAAGTTATAGACAAAGACATTAAAACTGCTTATTTTTTGGCTGGAGGATTCTTGCGGGATGTTGCATTCATGATCATAAAGGAACCATTTAAATAAAATCAAGATAATGAAATATATTAATATTTTGTCTTAAGTTGGGAATGAAGAGCAGATATTGGACATGCCGCCTAATGAATTAGCTGTAACACAATTGCAGCGATAGAGACGGGCATAAGCTCTCCGCAAAACCGCTTCTGTTCATTATATGATTAGCTAAATGGGACACAGAGATTTTCAATGGGATTTTACTTCTATTAATCACAGAATCCTCAGATGAGGATCTGCCTGATTATTACAGCGAGAATTGCAGAAATCACAGCGATGGAGACATTTATATATTCATGATGAAAAGGGGTGGCTGAAATAATTTGCAATTTCTCTGATTGGTTAATTCCTATTAGCGCTCTCATTTCCAAGATCCCACATCTAATCTCCATCATCATTTTGTTTGGAAGAAGTAATTTTTTTGGTGTTTTTTTTTTCAGTTACAGTGAACCTGTTAGCTGCTCAAGGATGCATTAGAGCCCATTTACTTCTTTGTAGTGTGTTACTTCTAACGCGTTATGTTGTGTGTTAATGTGCATTGCGTTAGAGCAGCCCTTTCAAAATTAATGGGCTGCCAATATACGCCTAACGTGCTCAAAAATGCACTTTTTAACTAGACCAGAGATTCACACATGGATAGTTGTGGGATCTTGGAAATAAGAGCACTAAAAAGAATTAACCAATTAGAGAAATTAGAAATGATTCCAGCAATCCCTTTTGATGAACATTTCACCACTGCCATGCATCCATGTTACAATGAAGGTGCGTTGCCTTAGAGCAGTGCTTCTCAACTCCGGTCCTCAGGACCCACCAACAGGCCAGATTTTAAGTATTGCCTTGGGGAGATGCAGACTAGAATACTGCAATCACTGAGCAGCAAATGATATCACCTGTGATGTATTTCAGTTATCCTGCACACCTGGCCTGTTAGTCGGTCCCGAGGACCGGAGTTGAGAACCACTGCATTAGAGTAGTGAGTTCCCCAAGGGTGCCATGAGCACAGGACACAATTTGCCCTGGATCAGCGTCATGAGAGGCAATCAGGATGGATACAATCAATGACACTTTAGGGCCAGGACGTCCGGAGCCATTTATTGATATGGTGATGTCGGCTGGCTCACTCATACCACGGCAACACATTACTAGAGAACCCCACCAACCCATTTTTTGTATCAGTGGAAGGAATCGTGTCCCCTCATTGGTGTCAGTGGGGGGAATAGTGCCCAATCACTGATGTCAGTGGTCATTGGTGTCTGTGGATGGAAAGGTTCGGAAAAAAAAATATATATATATATACAGTATCTCACAAAAGTAAGTACACCCCTCACGTTTGTGTAAATATGTTATTCTATCTTTTCATGTGACAACACTGAAGAAATGACACTTTGCTACAATGTAAAGTAGTGAGTGTACAGCTTGTATAACAGTGTAAATTTGCTGCCCCCTCAAAATAACTCAACACACAGCCATTAACCACTTCCCGACCGCCGTATGCAGAATGACGGCCGGGAAGTGGTTGAGCTACCCTGACTGGACGTCATATGACGTCCTCAGGATAACAAGCCGCCGCGCGCCCGGGGGGGGGGGGCACGCATTGCGGCGATTGGTGGTGTGGGAGGTCAGTCTGACCCCCCGCAATACCGATCTCAGTAAAGCGCTTCCATCCAAAGCACTTTACCATGTGATCAGCCATGACCAATCACGGCTGGTCACAGTGTAACACAGGAAAGCCGTTTATCGGCTTTCCTGTACTCAGGTCTGCAGACCTGAGGAGTGGAGAGCTGATTGGCTGCATTCCTGACAGGGAGGGTTTGTTTATGATTTATGATTTATCAGCACAGCCCCCCCCCCCTCGGATCGCCACCCTAGACCACCAGGGAGCCTACCCAGGGACCACCAGCAATGTCCCCACCCAGGACCACCAGGGAGCTGACCAGGGACCACCAGGGAGCCGACCTGGACCACCAGGGAGACCACCCTAGACCACCAGCTAAGGGGCATAGTGCCCAATATTAATGGCACTTAGTGCCACCTTCAGATGCCACCCTAGACCACCAGGGAATGGGCCCCTTTCTGTACATATGCCCACCAGTGCCCCTATCAGTGTGTACCAGTGCCCCTATCAGTGCATACCAGTGCCACATATCAGTGCCCATCAGTGCCACCTATCAGTGCCCAGTGCCGCCTATGAGTGCCAATGAGTGCCGTCTATGAGTGCCCATCAGTGCCGCTTATCAGTGTCTGTCAGTGCCGCTTATCAGTGCGCGTCAGTGCTGCATATCAGTGCCCGTCAGTGTTTCATATCAGTGCCCATCAGTGCTGCTTATCAGTGCCGCCTAGCAGTGCTCATCATTGCTGCATATAAGTGCCTCATCATCAGTGCCACCTCATCAGTGCCAATCAGTACTGCCAGATCAGTGCCCGTCAGTGTAGCCTCATCAGTGCCCATCAGTGATGGAGAAAATGTACTTATTTACAAAGTTTTGTGACAGAAATAGAGATTTTTTTTTTTTCTTCAAAATTTTCATTTTTTTTTTGTTTATAGTGCAAAAAATAAAAACCGCAGAGGTGATCAAATACCACCAAAAGAAAGCTCTATTTGTGGGAACAAAATGATAAAAACTTTGTTTGGGTACAGCGTCGCACAACCGCGCAATTCTCATTCAAAACGCAACAACACCGAAAGCTGAAAATTGGTCTGGTAGGAAAGTGTTCTAAGTGCCCGGTATTGAATTGGTTAATGTGATATTTGTATGGTATTGCGCTCAGGATATGTACCTTGCTGCTGCCTTCCAGGAACCCCTCAAGGAGGGGAGAGCAAGGGTATATGTAATGAATCTGGAGATGGCGCTGCTTGGCGTTTTGGATATAAAACGGCTTGATTTCTAAGGTGAATGTGTTAGTATCATGTGCTGGTATAAAAATATATAATATATAAAATATGTAATATAAGAAACTTTTTGTATATATCTCTTGTGTTGATGTGAATATAATGGTGGATGTGTTAATATTCAAAGTGCATATGTGTAAACCATTTAGAAAATATTTATCATAGAACACCTGTGTAAAATAAAATTTTTTTCACATTATATAGTCCAATAAATATAAGGTGCAATTTTCGCTGATTGGTAATCTTCAAGATAGTCATTAAATTTGTTCATATATAGTCATCAGTTCATATAATGCAGTTCATTGAAGGAAAGTGCTTTAGTGAGAAAGGTGCTGTTTGCCGTTCCTTTTGCTTGTTTATAATAATGTGACTTCTTGTGAAAACACCACTCGTGCTCCCCACCTGGAACCCTCCTTACCAGAGGGCACTACCCCTGCAGGGGTGAAGTGCCTATCTTTATATCCTTGTGTGTTTGGTCCTCTGCTCCTGTTGTTCCACTCCGTTTGCGGGATCCAATCTCATCGATATTTACAGGGAAAAGCATAGAAAGGGGTCCATAGTGTAATTTGCTTAAAATCCGGTTTATTATATTTTTATATTTTTATTATATATTTTTATACCAGCACATGATACTAACACATTCACCTTAGAAATCAAGCCATTTTATATCCAAAACGCCAAGCAGCGCCATCTCCAGATTCATTACATATACCCTTGAATTGGTTAATGTCTAAACCGCTGGCAACAAAGTGAGTACACCGCTAAGTGAAAATGTCCAAATTGGGCCCAATTAGCCATTTTTCCTCCTCCTGGTGTCATGTGACTCGTTACAAGGTCTCAGGTGTGAATGGGGAGCAGGTGTGTTAAAGTTGGTGTTATTTCTCTCACTCTCCCATACTGGTCACTGGAAGTTCAACATGGCACCTCATGGCAAAGAGCTCTCTGAGGATCTGAAAAAAAAGAATTGTTGCTCTACATAAAGATGGCCTAGGCTATAAGAAGATTGCCAAGACCCTGAAACTGAGCTGCAGCATGGTGGTCAAGACCATACAGCGGTTTAACAGGACAGGTTCCACTTGCACATGCTCAGCGTCATATCCAGAGGTTGTCTTTGAGAAATAGACGTATGAGTGCTGCCAGCATTGCTGCAGAGGTTGAAGGGGTGGGGGGTCACCCTGTCAGTGCTCAGACCATACGCCGCACACTGCATCAAATTGGTCTGCATGGCTGTCATCCCAGAAGGAAGCCTCTTCTAAAGATGATGCATAAGAAAGCAAACAGTTTGCTGAAGACAAGCAGACTAAGGACATGGATTACTGGAACCATGTCCTGTGGTCTGAGGAGACCAAGATAAACTTATTTGGTTCAGATGGTGTCAAGCGTGTGTGGCGGCAACCAGGTGAGGAGTACAAAGACAAGTGTGTCTTGCCTACCATCAAGCATGGTGGTGGGAGTGTCATGGTCTGGGGCTGCATGAGTGCTGCCGGCACTGGGGAGCTACAGTTCATTGAGGGAACCATGAATGCCAACATGTACTGTGACATACTGAAGCAGAGCATGATCCCCTCCCTTCAGAGACTGGGCCCAGGGCAGTATTCCAACATGATAACGACCCCAAACACACCTCCAAGACGACCACTGCCTTGCTAAAGAAGCTGAGGGTAAAGGTGATGGACTGGCCAAGCATGGCTCCAGACCTGAACCCTATTGAGCATCTGTGGGGCATCTTCAAATGGAAGGTGGAGGAGTGCAACGTCTCTAGCATCCACCAGCTCCATGGTGTCGTCATGGAGGAGTGGAAGAGGACTGCAGTGGCAACCTGGAAGCTCTGGTGAACTCCATGCCCAAGAGGGTTAAGTCAGTGCTGGAAAATAATGTTGGCCACACAAAATATTGACACTTTGGGCCCAATTCGGATATTTTCACTTAGGGGTGTACTCACTTTTGTTGCCAGCGGTTTAGACATTAATGGCTGTGTGTTGAGTTATTTTGAGGGGATAGCAAATTTACACCGTTATACAAGCTGTACACTCACTACTTTACATTGTAGCAAAGTGTCATTTCTTCAGTGTTGTCACAGGAAAAGATAGAATAAAGTACTCACTTTTGTGACATACTGCATTTATATATTATTTATATATTATGTATATGTAAACAGGAGCATCGAGCAGCTAATCAGTCAGAAGTAGATATGTGTGGTTTGTGTCGTTCCGAATTAAAATTCAGGCAAATTTTAGTTTTTCGGAAATTAGGATGTATCCAAATTTCTGAATTACACTAGTACTGAATTTAAATGAATCCGAAATAACGAACAAAAAGAAAATTCGGACGAAATTCTAATTCAAAGATGTTCGAATCGTTTTCAAATACTTTTTTAATTTGAATAGTTTTTCAATTTACAAAGAGAACAAAATAGAATAGGAAACAAAGGAATAGAACAGAAAATAGAACAATAACCTAGAAAAAAATATAACAGAAAACAAAAGAATAGAATACAACAGAGTAAACCAGCTCTGTTCCACTCCACAACATTAAATTCTTTCATTTTCTATTATATTCCCCTCTATTGTAGTCAATCTTTTTCCATTCTATACCTCCACTCCACCCCATTCTCCTTGGAAATTGGAAAACTAATCTGAAAATTGTTCAAATTAGAAAACGATTCGAATTTGAAAACAATTTGAATTTGAAAATGATTTGAATTTGAAAGTTATTCAAATTTGATAGGATAGGGTAGTTTATGGACAGGCTAGGGTAGTATATGGACAGGCTAGGGTAGTATATGGACAGGCTAGGGTAGTATATGGACAGGCTAGGGTAGTATATAGACAGACTAGGGTAGTATATAGACAGGCTAGGGCAGTATATGGACAGGCTAGGGTTGTATATAGACAGGCTAGGGTAGTATATGGACAGGCTAGGGTAGTATATGGGCAGGCTAGGGTAGTATATAGACAGGCTGGGGTAGTATATGGAGAGGCTAGGGTAGTATATGGACAGGCTAGGGTAGTTTATAGACAGGCTAGGGTAATATATGGACAGGCTAGGGTAGTATATAGACAGGCTAGGGTAGTATATAGACAGGCTGGGGTAGTATATAGACAGGCTAGGGTAGTATATAGACAGGCTAGGGTAGTATATGGACAGGCTAGGGTAGTATATAGACAGGCTGGGGTAGTATATGGAGAGGCTAGGGTAGTATATAGACAGGCTAGGTTAGTTTATAGACAGGCTACGGTAATATATGGACAGGCTAGGGTAGTATATGGACAGGCTAGGGAGTATAGGAATGGGTTAGGGTAGTATAGGGGCAGACAGAGTGGTTCGGGAAGCAGTTGTCATCATGACACACAAAACTACTGGAAAAAAATCTTGGTCATCAATTTGCTGGGTAAATAGAAGAGATGGAGAGGGGGTCGTGGTTCAACTTGCTGCCCCTCTCAAAGTGCTGCCTGGGTCTAATGGACCCACTGGGACCCATGGTAGGGCCGTCCCTGGGCAGAACATTTTAAAACAACTGCGCAACATGGTGGTGGAAATGTAATAGTATGGGGTTTCTTTGCTGCTTCACTTCAGGATCTGGATAGCTTGTAGTCATTGAGTCAACTATACATTCTCTATTATATGAAAGTGTGTTTGATAAGAATTTTAGTTTTTCGGTGTTGGGTTGTTTTTCAGGGGTTGGGCTTGGCCCTTAATTCAAGTGAAGGGAACTTTTAAGGCGTCAGCATACCAAGACATTTTGGACAATTTCATGCTCCCAACTTTGTGGGAAGAGTTTGGGGGTGGCCCCTCCCTGTTCCAACATGACTGCTCACCACTGCACAAAGCAAGGTCCATAAAGACATGGGTGAGCGAGTTTGGGGTGGAGGAACTTGACTGGTCTGCACAGAGTCCTGACCTCACGCCGATAAAATACCTTTGGGATGAATTAGAGTGGAGATTGTGAGCCAGGCCTTCTCATCCAACATCAGTGCCTGACCTCACTAATGCGCTTCTGGAAAAATGGTCAAACATTCCCATAGACATTCCTAAACCTTGTGGACAGCCTTGCCAGAAGAGTTGAAGCTGTTATAGCTGCAAAGGGTGGGCCAACTCAATATTGAACCCTATGGACTAAGACTGGGATGCTATTAAAGTTCACGTGTGTGTAAAAGCAGGTGTCCCAATACTTTTGGTAATAGAGTGTGTGTGTGTATATATATAGTGACGTTATGCAAGGCGAGATAATAGACGGTCGATATCTGTCACCTCGCATGCGTTCACATGGAGTGAACTAGAAAGAATCCGGCCCGGGTTTTGCAAGCCACCGTGGCAGAGCTGGTTCCGCCCCAGAGTTTCTGGTCCACCCAAATCCTCCTTCAGCTGCTTTAAAGCGGAGTTCCAACCTATTAAAAATCAGCAACTACAAAAATTGACTTTTAATAATCGGACACTCACCTGTCCCTCGTTCCAGCGATGCAGCCGCCCGCAGCGTCGCTCTTATCCCCCTCCCTTCGGTGACGCTGGCATCACAAGTGTGGGCACCCGGCTTTGGCTTGTTGCATGCGCGAGTCGCGCTGCACGCTGTGAATAACCGGTGCATCTTCTGGGTTCTGTGACGTGTCCCAGAAAATCACCGAGAGGGAGGGGGGAAGCTGAACTTCCTTCCGGTTCCGCGGCACCAGGAGAGGTAGTGGACCTGGGACCCTGTGAAAACAGGGTCCCAGGCCCCCCCCCCCAAAAAAAATGAAGTCAATTGTGGCATATAGGGGGGGTCACCTTCCCTGAAAGCAGAAGTTCCACTTTTGGGTGGAACTCCGCTTTAAATGACCCGGAAGAGAACTCAGTGTTGCTCTGGCCTGGGACACTGCATCACTACACTGAGAGAGCTTCACCTTGGGAATTGGTTGCTCTAAGGCAGGCATCCTCAAACTACGGCCCTCCAGCTGTTGCGGAACTACAAATCCCATGAGGCATTGTAAAACTCTGACATTCACAGACATGACTAGGCATGATGGGAATTGTAGTTCCTGAACAACTGGAGGGCCATAGTTTGAGGACTCCTGCTCTAAGGACTCAAAAAGAAAGGCTTGCATTTGTTTTGTTTGGGGGTATCAACACCGTATAGTGAGGTTCCTATTTTGTATAGTTTAGCACCAGATGGCAAGGATTTGTTTTTCCTATTTTGTTTGTTTATTATGTCTGCAACCTTTTTGAATAAATCTGGCAACCCACCAGACTTTTAAGAAAGTTGTGCCTCCACGCTGCCTTTTTCCCAGGAAAGGTGATCCCCACGAGCTAATCTCCCACACTATATATATATTATAGTATCCAAATCAAGAGGTGAGGTGCATAACGGCAATGCAATGAAGTGCAAGCAATCAAACCCTCCCATGGGTCGTATGTAGAAAAAACGTCCAAGGGATTGCTGCCAATAAAACTTTAATTAAAGTCCAAAAAACTTACATGATAACAGTGAGCATCGTGGTTGACAGTTTCCTTGTGTCAGCCCCGAATCCCCCTTGTGAGATAACACACATAATGTATGGATCTTTATTTGAATTTATTTTGAAGATACTAATTTGGTATGTTTTGCGTATATTTTTGTTCATTAGATCTTAAGTCTATTACCGCACCTTGACATATGGGAGTTTTGAAAACTGCTGTTGCTGATTGTTTCACCATTAGATGAATTAGAACGCTTAGATCAGGGTTTCTCAACCAGGGTTCCGTGGAACTCCAGGGTTCCTCCAGAGGTTGCTAGGGGTTCCTTGAGCAATGGTCAATTTCTACCTCTCAGATAAATTCCCAATGACACCATTGATCTTTTTAGCTATCTGTAAGGCCCCTTTCACACACACGGACCGTTTGTCCGTTTTTCATCCATCCGTTGATGGATGAAAAACGGACATCAATGCAACTCTATGGAAAAACTGATGACAACTGATGATCATTCATTTGCATCAGTTTTCATCCGCTTCCGTCAGCATCCGTTTTTTTGAACGGATGAAAGTCCTATTTTTCATCCGTCAAAAAAACGGATCGGACGAAAAACGGGCGTAAACTGACGAACGGTCAGTTTTTCATCCGTTTTTGCATTGGTAAAAAAAAACTGATGAAAAACTGATGAACCGATGAACTGATGAACAGTCCGTGTGTGTGAAAGAATCCTAAGGGGGTAATTCTTCCCAATGACCACAAGTGTAAGGAGCATTCTCCCCATTGACCATCACATTAATGTATCATGAGTTGTAGATTTTTCATTTTTAGCCGGGGTTCCCCGAGACCGGAGAATTATTTCAAGGGTTCCTCGGTTTTGGAAAGGTTCAGAAAGGCTTGGCTTAGACCAGGATGATTGAAATGTAATTAACCATTTCCACACTGCCTACTGTCTATTTATGGCGGCAGTGTGGATGCTGGGCGCGAATCGCCGTAAAAAAGACGGCGATCTGCGAATGGCCGCTAGGGGGCGCGCATCCCGGCGCACTCCTGAGGAGTGTGCCTGCGGCTCGGGCGGACCCGATGTCCGCCGGCGAGCCGCGAAGAGCGGCCACAGGCAAAGAACGGGGAACTGCCGATGTAAACACGGCGGTTCCCCATTCTGGCACTGCGGGCATGGGAGATCTACTAATCCCTGTCACTGGGATCAGTTAGATCTCTCATGCCCATGGTAGCCCAACCCCCCCCCCCCCACAGTTAGAACACACCCAGGGAACACAGTTAACCCCCTGCAGGTTAACCCCTTCACTACCAATGACATTTATACAGTAATCAGTGGACATTTAAATTTCTGATCGCTGTATAAATGTCATTGGTCCCAAAAAAGTGTCAAAAATGGTCCGACATGTCCGCTGCAATATCGCAGTACCGCTAAAAATCGCAGATCGCCGCCATTACTAATAAAAAATAAAAAAAAAATAAAAACCCCAGAAATGAATTCTCACCATCCGTAAACGCAGCCACTTTTACGCAAACCAATCAATAAACGCCGATTACGATTTTTTTTTAATCACAGATATGAGGAAGAATATAAATCGGCCGAAAC
The DNA here is from genome assembly GCA_018402905.1 of Glandirana rugosa. Classification (NCBI taxonomy): domain Eukaryota; kingdom Metazoa; phylum Chordata; class Amphibia; order Anura; family Ranidae; genus Glandirana; species Glandirana rugosa. The sequence goes on along the minus strand of BLSH010042193.1, from coordinate 5,317 downwards.
CGGTGAAAAAAAATTTCTTTTTATATTTTTTTTTTGGATTTGTATTTTAGCAAAAAGTAAGAAATTTGGTTTTTTTTGCAAAATGGTCGCTCTTTTTTTGTTTATAGCGGTGATCAGAAATGACGTAGAGGGGATCAAATACCACCAAAAGAAAGCTCTATTTGTGGGAGAAAAGAACGCAAATTTTGTTTGGGTACAAGGTCGCACGACCGCGCAGTTGTCAGTTAAAGCGACGCAGCGCCGAATCGCAAAAAGGGCTCCGGTCCTAAACTGGGAAATTCTTCCGGGGGTGAAGTAATTAAAGACTTAATAGGTTCCAGTTGATGGGATTAAGTATATAATTGTACGTTATGATGTGAAACTCAGATGGATGTATTTGGTTTATGAAGAAGGGTGATATCTGTCACGCCCGAAACTGTCAACCATGATGCTCACTGTTATCATGTACGTTTTTTGGACTTTCATTAAAGTTTTATTGTGCAGAAATCCCTTGGACGTTTTTTCTATATATATATATTTTATATTTTATTTTCATCGACTTGTTACATCTATGCTCTCTCTATTGATATATTTATTATAACATGTCTCGGTATTATCTGTTACTAAATGTATTTTTCTTGCATAGTAGATCTTGTGGGTGAGCTCATTCATTATTTAGTTGTGATGTTTGTAGTTCGAGTTATTGGATGTCTCTGCTTTGATTTAGTAGCACCTCTATATTGCTTTATGAGTGATGTTCAAGATGCAATGTAATTCTCTATGCATTCTTCAGGCAGTCCCGCCACGTAAGTGGAGTAAGAAATGCTCACCTGTTTTGTATTGCACCACAGCAAACCCAGTTTAATAACGGTGCACATACTGTCCTGCAGAAACTAACAGTGGAAAAGGAAAGAAATGTCCCTCTAAAGACACTGGAATGAAAAAAAAAAGTCCCTGCATTGGTGGTGTCACTGGAAGGATAAAATGTCCTAGTGTCGATGGTGTCGGTGTTGGTGGTGTCACTGGAAGGATAAAACATATCTGTGTTGGTGGTGTCACTGAAAGGATAAAACATATCTGTGTTGGTGGTGTCACTGGAATGAAAAAATGTCCCTCTGTCTGTGGTGTCACTGCAAGAAAAAAAATGTGCCCTTTGTCAGTGGTGTCACTAGAGGGAAAAAAAGTTCCTTTCTCTGGGGTGTCACTGGATGAAAAAAGATGTCTGCCTGTCAGTGGTGTCACTGGGAAGAAAACTACTACACATTTTTACATAGTTTGTGGGCTGTATCCTTGCACCACATCCTGGTTGTACTATGCATTAGATATTGGAAATGGACTTTAAAGGTGCGTTGACATTACACAAGGTAATTAAAAGTATACACGTTTATTCTTGATTTTGTCACTAGATGTAAAAAATGTCCCTGCATCTGTAGTGTCACTGGAAAAATAAAAGGTCCCAGCATCTGTGGTGTCACTGGAAGGAAATAAATGTTCCTGTGTCAGTGGTGTCACCGGAAGGAGAAAAATGTCCCTCGGTTGGTGGTGTCACTGGAAGGAAAAAAAATGTCCCTACATCAGTAGTGTCAATGGAAAGAAAAATGTCCCAGCATCTGTGGTGTCACTGGAAGGAAAAACATGTCCCTCTGTCAGTGGCCTCGCTGGAAGGAAAAACGTATCTCTGCATCGGTGGTGTCAATGGAAGGAAAAAAGGACCTCTGTTGGTGGTGTCACTGGAAGGAAAAACATATCCCTGCATCAGTGTTGTGACTGGAAGGAAATAATGGCCCTCTGTTGGTGGTGTCACTGGAAGGGGACAAATCTCCCTCTGTTGGTGGCCTCACTGGAAGGAAAAACTTATCCCTGCATTGGTGGTGTCAATGGAAGGAAAAAGGGACTTCTGTTGGTGGTCTCACTGGAAGGAGAAACATATCCATGCATCAGTGGTGTCACTGGAAGAAAAAAAATGTCTCTCTGTTGGTGGTGTCACTGGAAGGAAAAAATGTACCAGTATCAGTGGTGTCACTGGAAGGAACAAAAGGTACCAGTGTCAGTGGTGTAACTGAAAGGAAAACATGTGGCCAGTATTACTGGTGTCACTGGAAGGAAAAAATGTCTCTCTTTCATTTGTCTCATTGGAAGGAAAAACATATCTCTGCATCGGTGGTGTCACTGGAAGGAAAAAATGTCCCTCTGTTGGTGGTGTCACTGGAAGGAAAAAAGGTCCCGGTATCGGTGGTGTCACTGGAAGGAAAGGATGGCCCTACATCAATGGTGTTGCCAAAAGGAAAAATGCTGCTATATCAGTATTGGTGTTGGGGGGAAAATGCCACTGCATCAGTGATGCCACTCAGGAGGACTTATTTGGCATCTAAGACAGCGGGATAAGGGAGTTCTGGGCTCTGTGGTTCATGTAATAAGTCCATTCCGCCTTCATGAGACTTGTCTGCCGGTCCAACCCAAAGCCTAGACAGCCTACCTGCACCATTAACCCCATGCAGTCTGCTACTGGGAGAGAGTGCTTACCAGACTGGCTGTCTCTTGGTCCGGCCTGCTGGAGTCTCTCCTAGCCAGGTTCAAATGCTGTGCCAGTGAAAGGGGTGCAGGGCAGTGAAGGAGGTGTCCTGGGAGTGTTATGGATGTGCCATGGATGCGGAGGAGATTAGGAAGCTGAATAGCTGTATCGGCAGGTAAAGCGCCCATGCTGAGCCATAGCTGTGTTTTCTTTGGGTGCCCTCTTCTCTTTCGCATAGCAGGCTGCTATCGGTAGCCTCATTCCGTGTGCTAATGTACCTAATGAATGGGTTAATGTGTGCATTACTGCATAGTACCACCCTCAAAGTATGATTCCACCCTCAGTGCTCATTCACACAAGCATCTAGGGGACAGTTAAAGCAAACAGTTGAGCCACGGTTTTACCACTGCTTGACCACTCACCAGAACTACTGACCTATTAATTGCCATTTTGTCATAGCCAACTCATGGTGACCATTTCCAGATCTCCCTGTCCCTGATGTAGCACCCTCCTAGTTAGTGCAGACTGCTAGGTAAATTAAGTTTAGCTCCTCTGTAATCAGTGGAGCAGGGGTTGACTGCTGCAGCCTGCTAAGTGCAACACAGGCTGCTCATGTTGGTCTTATTGCTTCTCCCTGCATTCTCGAAGATTCTAGAATTACAGTGGGCTTAAGAATGGGAGAGGAGCTTGAATATTTATGGGAACCCAGCAAATCCATGGAGGGGTGTGTCCAGAAGGTGGTTGGAGAGCCCATAATCAGAAGCTGAAGAGCAGAAGGTCTTTGGATCCTGGGTGTGCCTGGATGTGCGGGGTGGGTCAGGTGAAGGGGTGCTAGCAGAGGGCCTGTGCTGCCGCTAGAGATCTGCCTGCCTAGGACACAGCTACCCTTCCTGGCAACAGATGCTCTACACCAGGGATATGCAATTAACGGACCTCCAGATGTTGCAGCCACAAGCATGACAACCAGAGGCAGAGGCATGATGGGACTTGTAGTTTTGCAACATCTGGAGGTCCGCTAATTGCATATCCCTGCTCTACACTGACACCATCTGGAGGTCTGGAGGAGCTGCTGTAGGGCAGGGGAGATCTGAGAGGGCTGGTGCTTCCCAAGGCGTGGGTGAGAGACGCTGCCCCCTCCTGTGACACTGCCCCCTCCTGTCCTGCTGCCCACCTCCTGTGATGCTGCCCCCCTCCTGTTCTGTCCCACTAGCCCCCTCCTGTGACACTGCCCCCCTCCTGTCATGCTGCCCACCTCCTGTCCCGCTGCCTCCCTCTTGTCACCCTGCCCCTTTCTGTCCCACTGCCCCCCTCCTGTCCTGCTGCCCCCTCCTGTGACCCTGCGCCCCTCCTGTAATGCTGCTCTCCTCCTGTCCTGCTGCTCCCCTCTTGTCCCGTTGCCCCTCTCCAGTCCTGCTGCCCCCAACTGTCATGCTGCCCTCCTCCTGTCCTGCTGCTCCCTTCCTGTGATGCTGCTCTCTTCCTGTGATGCTGCTCCCCTCTTGTCCCGCTGCCCCTCTCCTGTTCTGCTGCCCCCAACTGTCATGCTGCCCTCCTCCTGTCCTGCTGCTCCCTTCCTGTGATGCTGCTCTCTTCCTGTGATGCTGCTCCCTTCTTGTCCCGGTGCCCCTCTCCAGTCCTGCTGCCCCCAACTGTCATGCTGCCCTCCTCCTGTCCTGCTGCTCCCTTCCTGTGATGCTGCTCTCTTCCTGTGATGCTGCTCCCCTCTTGTCCCGCTGCCCCTCTCCTGTCCTGCTGCCCCCACCTGTCATGCTGCCCACCTCCTGTCCCACTGCCCCCTTCCTGTTATGCAGCCCGCTCCTCTCCCACTGCCCCTTTTCTGTCCCACTACCTCCCTCCTGTCCCACAGCCCACCATATATCACACTGCCCAACTCCTGTCTCGCTGCCCCCTTCTTGTCATGATGCCCCCCTCTTGTCACCCTGCCCCCTCCTGCCCCACTGCACATCTCCTGTGATGCTATCCCCCACCTGCCCCCTTCATGCAGTCGTCTCTGATCCAAACAAGCACAGTTTCTGATGGGTTATCCGGTACCGGAATGATGGCTCAGGCTGAACTTGGTTATGGATTATTTGGTTTTTCTTTATGGCTGTCCTTGGTTTTTGTAAGAGACGATATCAATGCCATCATTCAAAAGCTTCAACGTTCTTAGTGTCCTACCTCCTCAAGGATTCACATCCGCATGTTGTCACATAAAAACCAAGGCCTCCACCATCCAAATCCTTGTAAAAACCTCTTTGATGCTTTTGAAAATCTTCTTTAAGCCTTTCATTGCAACTTTCCCGGGGGGCTAGCCTTTATGTTTCTTCATTTATTATTAATCCCAGGAGTCAGGAACGGTCCCCGGCCTCAATGCCTTCATCGCCAGCTCCGAAACCGGAAGCTTTATCCAAACCATTACATTGGAGAGGTCACCGAATGCACAAACAGTAGAACAATTTCATTGTGTCCTGGGCGCTGCAAGATTCCTAATTCTGATTCAGGCCTGCTGAGTAGTGGTGGACGAATCTGCTTGGGTTCAACTCAAAAATCCACAAACTACAAACTTTAATGCAAACCCTGTTAATGCCAATGGGAAGAAAATCTTAGTTCCCTTCATTTCCTAAGCAAGGGATGGTGAAAGGAAGCATGCAGGGAGTTGGGGACATGTACCAATGCAAACATATTTTTTGAACCCCTTCCATGGCAAATGTAAAACAAATCCAACATAAATTGTTGCAACTTTGACCTGCATTAGACCCCTTTCACACTTTGTGCGAGTTGTCCTGCGATTTGGGACTGCAAAGTCACATGACAAGTCGTTCCCCA
>BLSH010042192.1:9249-27406 GCA_018402905.1 Glandirana rugosa | reverse complement strand
CGGCCTCAATGCCTTCATCGCCAGCTCCGAAACCGGAAGCTTTATCCAAACCATTACATTGGAGAGGTCACCGAATGCACAAACAGTAGAACAATTTCATTGTGTCCTGGGTGCTGCAAGATTCCTAATTCTGATTCAGGCCTGCTGAGTAGTGATGGACGAATCTGCTTGGGTTCAACTCAAAAATCCACAAACTACAAACTTTAATGCAAACCCTGTTAATGCCAATGGGAAGCAAATCTTAGTTCCCTTCATTTCCTAAGCAAGGGATGGTGAAACGAAGCATGCAGGGAGTCAAATCCAACATAAATTGTTGCAACTTTGACCTGCATTAGACCCCTTTCACACTTTGTGCGAGTTGTCCTGCGATTTGGGACTGCAAAGTCACATGACAAGTCGTTCCCCATGATTTCCAATGAGTACCGTGCATATCTGTGCGGCTTCCAAGTCATGCCGACTTCAAAGCAGTCTCTGCATTACTTTGATGCAAGTTGAGGTCCATAGACTTCAATGTTAAACCCTCAAAGTTGCATGCAAATCGCACCGGAATAATATAGATGCGATTTCTGTAATATGTTTTCATTGAGCCAAAGTTGCAACAAAGTCGCACTGATCCCAAATCACGTCAAAATCGCTGTAAATTTGGGGCAAAAAATTGCGGTAAAATCGGGTCGCACAAGTGTGAAAGGGACCTTAGTTAAAAAGAGGACATATCAACTACTTAGTGTATCCAGGTGAATTATACAGTGTTTTTTATTTTATTTTTCAGGACAAATTGGGCTTTCATTTAGGAGTAAATGGTAATGGATATCTCTCTTGATATTTTTTTTTATTATTATCAAATGAAAACTGGTGGAAATTAGCAAAAAAAAATATATATATACCAGTATATATTTTTTAATTCAGCTGTATATTTCCTGTTATTACCATGACCTACCCAAAGTAAAAAAACACATTTTCCTACTCCTGATGATTGCAACAATACCAAATATGTGGGTATTATTGGCTGCTTGTACCTGTAGTAGGGCTCAGAAACAACAGAGACAACAACATACAGTGGAACCTCGGATTATGAGCATAATCCGTTCCAGGAGAATGCTTGTAATCCAAATCACTCGTATATCAAAGCAAGTTTCCCCATAGGAAACAATGGAAACTCAGATAATTTGTTCCACAGTGACTGCTTGTCAATGCAGTTCTGAATGTGGCCAGATGGCCGGAGGCACTGGTGTATGCAATACCGTATGTGACCAGAGGTGTGGTGGCGCTGGTGTATGCAATACCGTATGTGACCAGAGGTGTGGTGGCGCTGGTGTATGCAATACCGCATGTGACTAGAGGTGTGGTCATGCTGGTGTATGCAATACTGTATGTGACTAGAGGTGTGGTGGCGCTGGTGTATGCAATACTGTATGTGACTAGAGGTGTGGTGGCGCTGGTGTATGCAATACCGTATGTGACTAGAGGTGTGGTGGCGCTGGTGTATGCAATACCGTATGTGACCAGAGGTGTGGTGGCGCTGGTGTATGCAATACCGTATGTGACCAGAGGTGTGGTGGCGCTGGTGTATGCAATACTGTATGTGACTAGAGGTGTGGTGGCGCTGGTGTATGCAATACCGTATGTGACCAGAGGTGTGGTGGCGCTGGTGTATGCAATACCGTATGTGACCAGAGGTGTAGTGGCGCTGGTGAGCCTCAGTGACAATTGGAAACATTTGTAAATGCTCGGGAACTGTTTACACTTTCTGTATTTCTGAATGCTTCCGAGGGTCTCCGAAGCCCCCGCACCTCTGGCCACATGCGGTATTGCATGCACAGAGGCTTAATCCAGGATTAAAACAAAAAACAAAAAAAATGCTCGTCTTTCAAAATGCTTGTTAAGCGCGTTACTCATGAACCAAGGTTCCACTGTACTAACATTTTTAAATATAGCTTTCTTTATCCTACCTAAAATACATTGACCTTAACCCCCAACTCTGACCATGACCTTTGACCCTAACCCTGACGCTGACCCAGATCAAACCCTGATTTTGCTATTGTGTTTTATTTTCTGTTGACTTTTTTTTGTTTTCAATTTTCTCCTTTAGGCTCGGTTAATAAACGCTCTGGCATTGGGGGCACATGAGGCATGGCAGGCTAAAATCAAGGTTTCCCTGGTCCGACTTTGAAAAAGGTTCCTGCACTACTTTGGTGCGACTTTGATCCTACGTCATTGAATGTCACTGAAGTCGGATCAAAGTCGGATCATCGTCTTAACTGATCCGACTTTGGCATGGGACTTGTGTTCTGAGGAAAAAACAGCATGGGGTTCCCCTTCTGGCGCCATACCAGGCCCTTCGGTCTAGGATGGGTGTTAACCACTTGCCAACCGCGTAGCGACTATAAGCGACAATAGCGTGGCTCTGTCCCATGAATCACCGCTTATAGTCGTCACTCACGTGCACGGCGGCTAGGGGGCGGCGCGCTTTCATGCCCGCCGCACGCTCCCTGAGCGGGGCCGCGAATCGGGCGCACTCCATGTCCGCCGGTGACTGGCGATGCCCTGTGACAGAGATCTACTGATCCCTATCACTGGCATCAGTGCCCCCTTGGCAGCCCTGGCAGCCCAGCCCCCTCACAGTTAGAACACGCCTAGGGAACACAGTTAACCCCTAGAGCGCCCCCTGCAGGTTAACCCCTTCACTGCCAATGACATTTATACAGTAATCAGTGGACATTTAAATTTCCCAATGAATACATTTTATTTTTTTTACATTTTTTTTGAATTTGTATTTTAGCAAAAAGTAAGAAATTTGTTTTTTTTTGGTAAAATTGTTGCTTTTTTTTTGTTTATAGCGGCGATCAGAAATGACACAGAGGGGATCAAATACCACCAAAAGAAAGCGCTATTTGTGGGGCAAAAAGGATGCAAATTTTGCTTGGGTACAACGTCGCACGACCACGCAATTGTCAGTTAAAGCGACGCAGCGCCGAGTCGCAAAAAGTGATCGGGTCCTACAGTGGGAAATCCTTCCGGGGCTGAAGTGGTTAAGGGGAACCCCACGCCAAAAAAAAAAAAGAAAAGGCTACTTCAGTGCGATTTTAAAGCCACCGGTCGGTACGATTTCATGTGCGACTTCATGCACAGATGTCTATGCAATCCATTCTATCTTCCCCTCGCCCACGTTCCTGGGAACAAGCCGCATGGGTAGCGGGTGCGGCGGCGACCACCAGCTGGTTACTGGAAACATCACAGATAAATGCAAATATTCTCCAGCACACCAAGGATCCTCGAATGTCGGCCAAAGCTTTTTATTGCAGAAAGATCTAGACATGCGCTGAGTGAGAAAAATTGCTTCATTTCGTTATTTACATAAATTTGTTTAATGCCTTTGGTTCGTTTTTGGAATTCGATTAATTTATTCGTATTCTAATCGATTCTAATTTTCGGAATACGAACTTGAATAGTTTCAAATAGATTTCGAATCGTTTTCAAGTTCGAATAGTTTTCCAATTTCCAAAGAGAATAAAATAGAATAGATAATAAAGGAATGGAATAGAAAAAAAAATAGAATAGAGTAGAAAATAATATAACAGAAAATAAAAGAACAGAATACAATAGCGTAAAACTGATCCTTTTTTATTCTATTCTTTTCTTATGTATTTGAAATTCAAATTTCAGAAGATTATACATTCTTTTTTATTCAGTTTTTTTTTTATTCAATTCTCTTCTTTCATTTTCTATTTTGTTCTGTTTTACTCTTTTGTACTCTATTTTTTTATTTTCTGTTATATTATTTTCTATTCTATTACTTTTTTTAATATACATTCTATTCCTTTATTTACTATTCTATTTTATTCTTTTTGGGAATTGGAAAACCATTTGAAAACTATGTGAATTTGTATTCTAAACGATTTGAATTTTTGGAATGCAAATTCAAATTGATTCAAATAGTTTTCAAATCAATTTCGAATAGTTTTTGAGTTTGAATAGTTTTCCAATTTCCAAAGAGAATAAAATAAAATAGATAATAAAGGAATGGAATAGAAAAAAAATAGAATAGAGTAGAAAATAATATAACAGAAAATAAAAGAATAGAATACAATAGCATAAAACTGTTTTTTTTTATTCTATTCTTTTCTTATGTATTTGAAGTTCAAATTTCAGAAGATTATGCATTCTTTTTTATTCAGTTTTTTTTTATTCTATTTTGTTCTTTCATTTTCTATTTTGTTCTGTTTTACTCTTTTGTACTCTATTTTTTATTTTCTGTTATATTATTTTCTATTCTATTACTTTTTTTTATATATATTCTATTCCTTTATTTACTATTCTATTTTATTCTTTTTGGAAATTGGAAAACCATTTGAAAACTATGTGAATTTGTATTCTAATCGATTTGAATTTTCGGAATGCAAATTCAAATTGATTTTAGTTCTCAAATAAATTTCGAATAGTTTTTGAGTTTGAATAGTTTTCCAATTTCCAAAGAGAATAAAATAGAACAGATAATAAAGGAATGGAATAGAAAAAAAATAGAATAGAGTAGAAAATAATATAAAAGAACAGAATACAATAGCGTAAAACAGATTTTTTTTATATTCTATTCTTTTCTTATGTATTTGAAATTCAAATTTCAGAAGATTATACATTCTTTTTTATTCAGTTTTTTTTTATTCGATTCTCTTCTTTCATTTTCTATTTTGTTCTGTTTTACTCTTTTGTACTCTATTTTTTTATTTTCTGTTATATTATTTTCTATTCTATTACTTTTTTCTATATATATATTCTATTCCTTTATTTACTATTCAATTTTATTCTTTTTGGAAATTGGAAAACTATTTGAAAACTATGTGAATTTGTATTCTAATCGATTCGAATTTTCGGAATGCAAATTCAAATTGATTCAAATAGTTTTCAAATCAATTTCGACTAGTTTTTGAGTTTGAATAGTTTTCCAATTTCCAAAGAGAATAAAATAGAATAGATAATAAAGGAATGGAATAGAAAAAAAATAGAATAGAGTAGAAAATAATATAACAGAAAATAAAAGAATATAATAGAGTAAAACAGATTTTTACATTGTATTCTTTTTTTATTCCTTTCTTTTCTTATGTATTTGAATTCAAATATATTCTATTTGAAATTCAAATTTCACAAGATGGTTATATTCTTTTTATTTTTTTCAGTTCTTTTTTTATTCTATTCTGTTCTTTCATTTTCTATTTTGTTCTGTTTTGTTTCTGTTATATCATTTTCCATTCTATTATTTTTTTTTATATTCTATTCCTTTATTTACTATTCTATTTTATTATCTTTGGAAAACTATTTGAATTTGAAAACTATGCAAATTTGAATTTGAAAACTATTCGAACCAATTCTAATTAAATGTTTTTCTGTTATTTCGGATTCATTGAAATCCGGTACTATTGTAATCCGGCAATTCGAATACATCCGAATTTCCAAAAAATTAAAATTTGTCATAATTTTAATTCAGAACGAAACAAAGTGCAGGTCTAGAAAGATCACATCACAAGACCACGTGCAACATTTTGGAGCCTCGCAGGTCCCCTTCGTCAGGCATGTGATGCACATGCGACGCACATGAAATTGCCGACAATAGTGCAGGAACTTTTTTTTAAATTGGGGTCGCACCATTTTGAATGGTTCTATAGGCAAAAATAGGGTGCGACTTTAACCACATAGCGACGGCATGCCCGCAATGTACTGTGGGCAAATGGCCATTGTAGGCAAAGTGACATACCCGTATGTCGCTGCCTACTTCTGGGTGTAGGGTCGCCTGCAAACCCCCCACCCCTTTGCCTGGCACCCACTGTGATTAACCACTTCAGCCCCGGAAGGATTTCCCCCTTCATGACAAGGCCATATTTTTGCGATTCCGCACTGCGTGGTTTTAACTGACAATTGCGCGGTCGTGCGACGTTGTACCCAAACTAAATTGACGCCCTTTTTCCCCCACAGCTTTCTTTTGGTGGTATTTTACCATCTCTGTGTTTTTTTTATTTTTTGCGCTATAAACAAAAAAAAAGCAACAATTTTGAAAAAAAAAAAAAACAATATTTTTTTTACTTTCTGTTATAAAAAATTTCCCCAAAAAAAAAATGTAAAATCACAAATTTCTTCCTCACTTTAGGCCGATATGAATTCTGCTACATATTTTTGGTAAAAAAAAAAAAAATTGCAATAAGCGTATATTGATTGGTTTGCACAAAAGTTATAGCGTCTACAAAATATGGAATAGATTTATGGCATTTTTATTGTTTTTTGTTTTTTCTTTACTAGTAATGGCGGCGATCAGTGATTTTTAGCGGGACTGCGACATTGCGGCGGACAGATCGAACACCTAACTGACATTTTTTACACTTTTTCGGGAACCAGTGACATTATTACAGCGATCAGTGCTAAAAATATGCACTGTCACTGTACTAATGGCACTGACAGGGAAGGGATTAACACTAGTGGTGATCAAGGGTGTTTCCTGTGTGTGTTTCTAACTGTACGGGGGATGGGCTGCCTGGGGAAACACAGATCCTGCATAGCAGAAAGACAGGGATCTGTGTGATCTCCCCTGACAGAACGGAGATCTGCCTTGTTTACACAGATCCCCATTCTGCCACTGCGGGTAGCCGGTGGACATCAAGGCTCCCCTGCTGGCCAATGGGAGCGCGCGCCTCCACAACGGCTCGTTCCTGCGCTGACGTACAAGAAGAAGCCACTATTGCAGCCCCATTATCGCTGATAGTCGCTGATCGCTGCCATTAGTAGCAAAAAAAAAATGAATTAATTAAAATTTTTAATTAATTAATTTTTTTTAAATTACAAAATGCACTGATTACTATGTAAATGCCATTGGCAGTGAAGGGGTTAACCTGCAGGGGGCGCTTTAAGAGTTAACTGTGTTCCCTGGGTGTTCTAACTGTGTGTGGGCTGCCCTAGCAGGGGAAGGGGCGTGGTCACGGCTTCCATATACAGGAAGGCTGTGATCACAGCCCTTCCCCCTCTCACAGAACGGAGATCCGTGTTTACTTACACCGACCTCCGTTCTTTCACTCCGGGGGGGGGGGGGGGCATCGCGGGTAGCCGGCGGCAATCAAGTCCACCGCACCCGCTCCATGGGCCCCCCAGAACACAGTGAGCGTGCAAGCACAGCACTAGTTAACGCAGCCGCCGTCATATGACAGCGGTTTGCGATAACGAGCCACCTTGCTGCCGTCAGACTGCGGTCGGCAGTCGGCAAGTGGCTAATCTAAGACATTTGTCAAATGTGTCCTGTGTTCATTTATTACTTATTAACCAGGAGTAATGTACACCCTTTACTCATTCACATAGGGTGGGGGGGGCAGGTACACTATATTACCAAAAGTATTGGGACGCCTGCCTTTACCCACACATGCACTTTAATGGCATCCCAGTCTTAGTCCGTAGGGTTCAATATTGGGTTGGCCCACCCTTTGCAGCTATAACAGCTTCACCTCTTCTGGGAAGGCCGTCCACAAGGTTTAGGAGTGTCTATGGGGATGTTTGACCATTCTTCCAGAAGTGCATTTGTGAGGTCAGGCACTGATGTTGGAGGAGAAGGCCTGGCTCACAGTCTCCTCTCTAATTCACCCCAAAGGTGTTCTGTCGGGTTGAGGTCAGGACTCTGTGCAGGCCAGTCAAGTTCCTCCACCCCAAACTTGCTCATCCACGTCTATATGGACCTTGCTATGTGCAGTGCTCCAAATCATTTGGTGGAGGGGGGATTATGGTGTGGGGTTGTTTTTCAGGGGTTGGGCTTGGCCCCTTAGTTCCAGTGAAGGGAACTCTTAAGGCGTCAGCATACCAAGACATTTTGGAGAATTTCTTGCTCCCAACTTTGTGCTCTGCCTTCCTTTTCCAACATGACTGCCCAAGCCAGGCACTAAGTAACAGGGTATATAATTCCTGTCAAGATTGTGAAGCAAAGCACCATGGCTGCGGAAAGGTGAACACCCGTCGCTGCTCCCTCTGCATAAAACTGCAGTTCAACTACAGGGTTTTACCACCCCCCCAACCACTACTGTGAATGAGCCCTTAGGGTCCATTCACACCTGAGCATTTTGTAGCTTGAAGCCTGACGCTACAAAATGCTGGAGGAGAATAAATCAATGATTCTCTATGGGGATGGTTCACATCTCCACTCAAAAACGACTAAAGCCAAAAGCCTGAAAACACCTGAAGCTCAAACAAGTTGTGGAAGTATTTTTTCCAGGCAAATTTTGGCGTTATTCTGCTTTTTACATTGGTGACCTTTTGACCTGTACAAAATCGCGACAAAGCGTGGCAAAAACACGTAAAAAATTGCGGTAAAAACGTGCGACTTTCTGCCTGAAAACGACACGCTCAGGTGTGAATGCGGTCTAGTGTGTGTGAATGGCGTGGAGGGCAGGACTACACACTTTCCATTTATGCTTTATCCCCTCTACAGATGAGCTGCTCCATAAAGTCCACAGTCAGCTCTAGCGGTATCCCTGCTTGGTGCGAGAACCCTCTGGCTCTTAGTTAAACTCATGGTCCAGATTCCTTTTGGGGAACAGGAATTGGCCTTATAAACACTGGCCCTGCCGTTGCTGTGCACCCAACTGAATGGATATCATAATAAACAATAATATCTGAGCTTTGGCCACCTGCTGGTCATTATTCAACATTGTAGCTCATGTCACGTTACAGTGCACACCTGCCCCAATCAGGAGTGCTTAAATAGGCTTCACCCCATTCCGCCTGGGCTGGATTAATAGTTTTGTTTGTTTAAGAACTATCTAAATACTCTGCATTAGGATTGGTTTCTGGTAAAGATTATGATCTTTTTTCAGATTCAGTTTGTTACCTGAATCTGAATTTGCCTAATGTTTGTGTACTAAATATGTTTCTCCCCGAAATTGGCTTTTACCCCTCACAGGAGTGACACAGTGGCGCACAGTATGCTGTGACACCGCAAAATACTGCCCCCCTGAGACAGCTCTTAGCACACGCCCTCCATCCCTCCATGTTCCTCCTTCATCTTCTTCATGATCTGCATATACTGTTTTTTCCTAGCTGAAACCCAGCCCTCAACTCCTAATCTCAGGACCTCTTGCTGCCAACCAAGTTCATGGCTGGTCTCCCTCATGCCAGAAATTCCCTTCTGGATCACTACAATGCTTTTGAATGGGAAGAACTAAATAGATGCCTGTCACTCACCTGTATGAGGAGCTTGAGATAATAAGGGTGGCCTCTTGCACAATTTCTATTTGAGCGCCCCTGAAAGTTGAGAAAGGGCAAAGGGAGGGGAGCAGGTGCCAGGAAGTTGGAACCATGGAACTTGGAAGCACTGGTGTCAGGTAGGCAGAAGGACAGTGTTGAGGGCACCTGGAATTTGCCAAGTCCATTAGAGAGCAGAGCCGGGTCACAAGCCACATTTGGTAACACACAGGCAGGAATGTACCAAAATACAAGCAGATTTAAGGTCAGAGACCAGCAGAAGTTGGCAACGAGGATCAAAATCGATAAGCAAAATCTTGGTCCAAACCAAAGTTGGTAACTAGAGTTGAGCGAACTGTAAAGTTCGGGTCCGTACCAAACTTTGGGGTGTCCGGGACCCGGACCCGAACCCGGACTGTTCAAAAAAAGTCCGGGTTTGGGTCCGGGGTTCTGGTATTTTATTAAATGTGTTGAATAGCTGCCAAGGGCAGCCGATCAACAAGTGTTTCACTGCTTTGCCCATAGAAGCCATCACAGCCATGCCTACTAATGGCATGGCTGTGATTGGCCAGTGCACCATGTGACCCAGCCTCTATGTGGGGCTGGAGTCACCGTGCTGCATGTCATATGCTCTCAGGATAGTTTAGGGAGAGGATGCTGCTGGCTCTGTGAGGGACAGATTGCAGAACATCTCATCCTGCATTACTGAACGATCTGATTGTGGACTAGGGAGAGATATTGATACTGCTGCTTTGAGGGACAGATTGCAGACCTCATCCTGCTGCACAGAACGATCTGACTGGACTAGGTAGAGTCTGTTACTTTAAGGGAAAGATTATTGTTCTAAAATCATCTCCAAGTTGTATTGGAGATGATTTTATAACAATAATATGACTTCTGTGCGGCTAGAATACACTTTCCTGTACAACTTGGAGATGATTTTAGAACAGTAATCTTTCCCTTAAAGCAACAGCTGGAACCTTTCCCTGTACAACTTGGAGATGATTTTAGAATCTAAAATCATCTCCAAGTTCTATAGGGAGAGGTTCCTACTGTTGCTTAGAGGGACAGATTATTGTTTCTTGCACAAAATTAAAAAGTGCATCTACATTGCTGGTTTAAGAAAAAAAAAATATTCCAAAAACTACATTTGCGGCCAGCGGTACATTTCTTGCACAAAAATAAAAAAAACAGTGTTGGCTCCTCCTCCTCCTCCACCGCCACTTTCACCGCCTCCTCAACCTCCAACTCCACATCCACCTCCATTTTTGATTTTTTTATGTGATTTTAGCTTAAAAATTATTTTAAGTTATTTCCCTATCCCCATTTCTTTGTAGGGCACTTGTCCGACCCTTACCCCCATTTTCCTTCCTTTTGCAGACCTCTAGGACTTGCCAGGACTTTGTTACAGCCATTTGTGTGCCTAAAAGTTTGGGTCCCCATTGATTTCAATGGGGTTCGGGTCCGGGTCAAAGTTCGGGTCAAGTCTGGACCTGAACCTGGACTTTGTCCGTAAGTTCGGCCGAACCAGCAGAACCCGAACTTCCAGAGGTTCGATCAACTCTATTGGTAACACAGGTAGGTAGCACACATAAACAGGTAGGATTAATCCAGAGCAGAGATGTGCACAACAAAAAAAATTGTTTTGCTTCATTTCGGATTCAATTCGGATTTCGGATTAACCACTTCAGCTCCAGAAAGCTTTACCACCTTCATGACCAGACCATTTTTTGCTATTCGGCACTTTGCTACTTCAATTGGGAATTGCGTGGTCATGCAATGCCGTACCCAGATTTAATTGATATCTTTTTTTCCCCATAAGTAGGGATTTCTTTTGGTGGTATTTGATCACCCCTGGGTTTATTTTATTTTTTGCAATATAAACAAAATAAGACCGGAAATTTAAAAAAAAAAAAAAAAATCAACATTTTTAACTTCCTGGCTATAAAACATATCAAATAAAAAGGAAAAAAATCTAATTTCTTCATAAATTTTGGCCAAAATGTATTCTGCTACATGTCCTTGGTAAAAAAAAAAAAAAATCTCAATAAGTGTATATTATATGGTTTGCGTGAAAGTTATAGCGTCTACACACTATGGGATATATACTGGAACTTTTATTAATTAATTTTTTTTTTTTGCATACTAGTAATGGCGATGATCAGCGACTTATAATTAGATTGCAATAGTGCTGCAGGCAATCTGACACTAACTGACGTTTGGGGGGGCGACTGACTAACTGCTGCCACTGACATCAGTAGCGACGCACTAATACAGTGATCAGTGATAATATTAAACACTGTCACTGTACTAAAGTTACTGGCTGGAAAGCGGTTAGCATCTAGGGCAATCAAGGGATTAAATATGTGCCTAACTATGTGTAATGGGTGTAAAGTGTGCTGATTTTACAGATCTCTAAGGTTGTCATCCCTGCTTTGCAAGGATGAAAAACAGAGCGATCGTTCCCTCTGTACAGAACCCTGTGTTGATTGTCAACACAGAACTCTGGGCTGTGATTGGACACAGCCGCTCAGCAGGTCCTGGCTGTGAATCATTGGCCGGGACTTGCTGACAGGCTCTCGCGGTGTACAATCACAGCAGGTGCTGGCCGGGGGGGAGCACATGCATGTGCCCTGAACCCTAAAGTAGGCAGCGGCATATGGGTACGTCACTTTGCCTACACTGGCCACCCATCCGAAATACATTGCGGGTGGGCGTTTGGGAAATGTTTAAGTCAAGTATTTTGTTTTGTCATATTCATTATGCTAGAGCAGCCTCTCTCAACCCTTTCAACACCGATGAAACCTTGAAATAGTTCTCGGGTCTCGGGGAACCCCTGCTAAAAATTAAAGATCTACAACTCATGATACATTAGTGTTATGGTCAATGGGAAGAATGCTCCTTACACTTGTGGTCAATGGGAAGAATTCCCCCCTTACAGATAGCTAAAAAGATCAATGATGTCATTGGGAATTTATCTGAGAGGTAGAAATTGCTCATTGCTCAAGGAACCCCTAGCAACCTCTGGAGGAATCCTTGGTTGAGAAACCCTGTGCTAGAGTGATTCATTTTCGGAATTTGCGTCATATATTTGGATTTGTTTCATATATTCATTGTTCCGAATCGATTCGTATATTTTCAAAAGTTATTTCAGAAGTATCCTTATGTAAATTCGAGGACTTGCTTGTGATTAGAGTTGAGCGAACACCTGGATGTTTGGGTTCGGTGGGTTCGGCCGAACTTTGCGAAAAAGTTCGGGTTCAGTACCGAACTTGACCCCGAACCCCATTGAAGTCAATGGGGACCCAAACCTTTCGGCACAAAAATGACTGTAAAAAAGTCCTGTAAAGTGCTAGAGGGCTGCAAAAGGATTTTAGAACAATAATCTGTCCCTTACAGCAAAAGCAGGAACCTGACCCTATAGAACTAGGAGATGATTTTAGAACAATAATCTGTCCCTCTAAGCAGTAATCTCTACCTAGTCCAGAATCAGATCGTTCTGTAATGCAGGATGAGATGTTATTATATCTGCAATCTGTCCCTCACAGCGCCGGCAGCTTCCTCTCCCTATACTAGCCAGAGAGCATGTGACATGCAGCACTTATATAGAGGCTGGGTCACATGATGCACTGGCCAATCACAGCAATGCCATTAGTAGGCATGGCTGTGACGGCTTCTAAGGGCAAACCAGTGAAACGCTTGTTGATTGGCTGCCCTGCAGCTATTCAACAGGCGGGATCAAATACCCGAACCCAAACTTTTTTTCAAATGTCGGGGTTCGGGTCCGGGTCACGGACACCCCAAAGTTCGGTACGGACCCAAACTTTACAGTTCGGGTTCGCTCAACTCTACTTGTGATGTTGATGTGACTTGCGCCTTCAATTCGACTTGCGTGCAAATTTGATGCAACTGATTGGGACTTGAATGTGACTTACTACTTCGATGCAACTTTGATGCGATTTGTATACGACTTGCTTGGGACTTTTTCAAATCATAACAATACAGAGTGCACTTACAAAACCCTCTGAAGTCACAAGTGAATGAAACAAATGAATACAGATGAATTCATTGTTTTTGTTATAATTTATTTTGGATTCATTGAAATTAATTTCTATTGTGATTCAGAGATTCGGATGCATCATGAAGAGCCCAGGTTTTTTTTATAAATATCTTTTTATTTGCACTTTAAAATGACATAACAAACACTTAAACAACCAACAACATAAAGGGGAAGGGAACAATTCCTCGTGCCACTACATTGATTAATTTCGTCCAACGCAGGGGTACCTTGGAACATTATAGTACAGGAGAACCTGACTATGATTACATGAACATTGTGGCATATCATAACAACTTACCTAGTTTGGCTCGTGCTCGGTTATTAGGATCCACAGTTTTTTATAGTAACACCCAGATGGGGGAGACCCCCCAGCAGCGAAGTCTGGTATTTCCCAAACAGAGGTAAATGTGTTTATCAGTAGGGATGGGGCGAACACTCCCCGATTCGGTTCGCACCAGAACATGCAAACAGGCAAAAAATTTGTGCGAACATTCAAACGCTGTTAAAGTAAGTCCCGAACATGAAAAATCAAAAGTGCTCATTGCTTATATGCAAGTTATTGCCATAAAAAGTGTATGCGGACCCGGGACCTGTCCCTAGGGGACATGTATCAATAGAAAAAAAAATGTTTTAAATGCAGTGGCAGCTGCTGAAATTTTAGAATGGGGGGCGCCAGACCCCGCCCTTCCTTTTTACCCCTCCCACTTCTAATAAGCCCCACCCATTATAGTTTCCATCCCTTGTGTCAGGAGTATACCGCCCAGCATCACCAGATAGGGTATACAGCATCACCAGATAGGAGTATACAGAGTCACTAGATAGGGGTATAAACTCACAGAGTCACCATATAGCAGTATACACTTACAGAGCACCATATCACAGTATACAGAGCACCATATCGCAGTATACAGAGTCATCATATAGCAGTATACAGAGTCCCCATATCACAGTATACAGAGTTCCAGATAGCAGTATACAGGGTCACCATATTACAATATACAGAGGCCCAGATAGCAGTATACAAAGTCACCATATCACAGTATACAGAGCCCCAGTTAGCAGTATACAGAGCCCCAGATAGCAGTATACAGAGCCCCAGATAGGGGTATACAGAGCCCCAGATAGCAGTATACAGAGCCCCAGATAGGGGTATACAGAGCCCCAGATAGGGGTATACAGTGCCCCAGATAGGGGTATACAGAGTCCCAGATATGGGTATACAGGGTCACAGATAGGGGTATACAGAGCCCCAGATAGTGTATACAGGGTCAGAGATAGGGGCTCGCAGCGGCACCCCCCCCCTGAAGTCGGGACAAGTCCCGCACTTACTCCATCTAATAGGCTGGCAGGCAGGCAAGCAGGAGAGTGCAGAGATCGGCCTGCGGAGAGCAGGCTGATCATGTGCAGAGGCAGCGCTTGCAGAGAGCATGCTGACAGTGGAGTCCTGGCGGAGTGCTGCGCCTGCGTGAGCAATCACGCAGCCAGCACATGCGCCTTAGTCCTGCCCCCGCCCACAGCATTCAATAACAGAGAGTCATTGGCTCTAATGGCTCAGGGGACAGCCAATCAGACTATGCGTGTGCACCTGTTCAGCGCACACAAACAGTCTTTTATGGTTGACCAATCAGCTCACTACTTGCTGTCAGCTGACAGCAAGGAGCCGAGGAAAAAAAAAAGTCAATATACCGGCACCTCCTGCAGGGGGGCCGGGCTGACTTTTTTTTTTCCTTCATGTCAGCGGCGAGGAGGCAGCGCCCAAGCGCCCCTTATACACCAGCCGCTGTTTAAATGGATCTTTTTTTTTTTCAGGAGCAGTGATTTTAATAATGCTTAAAGTGAAAAAAAAATGAAAAATTCCTTTAAATAATGTGCCTGGGGGTCCACTTAGTCTACTTGTAAAAGGGAACATCTCTGTGATGTTTAGAACATAGCCAGAGCAAAATGACATTTCCAAAGGAAAAATTATCATTAATTGTCGCGGCTGTAATGTATTGTCAACTCCCTGTAATATACAAAAAAAATCACAGAAAAAAATTGCGTAGGGTCCCCCCCAGAAAGAAATTGCGTAGGGCCCCCTCCCCCCCCCCACCCAGTCCATACCAGGCCCTTTGGGTCTGGTTTGGATTGTAAGGGGAACCCTGCACCAAAATGTAAAAAAAAATTTGATGGGTCCCCCCTAAAATCCAAACCAGACCCTGATCTGAGCATGTAACCTGGCCGGCCAGGATAGGAGGGATCAGCATGCGCCCCCCTCCTAAACCGTACCAGGCTACATGCCCTCAACATGGGGAGTATGGGTGCTTTGGGGCAGGGAGAGCCTCTTCCCCACAACCCTGGGCAGTGGTTGTGGGGGTGTGCGGGCAGGGGGCTTATTGGAATCTGGAAGCCCCCTTTAACCACTTCAGCCCCGGAAGGATTTCCAGCTTTAGGACCGGAGCCCTTTTTGCGATTCGGCGCTGCGTCGCTTTAACTGACAATTGCGCGGTCGTGCGACGTTGTACCCAAACGAAATTTGCGTCCTTTTTTTCCCACAAATAGAGCTTTATTTTGGTGGTATTTGATCCCCTCTGCATCATTTCTGATCGCCGCTATAAACAAAAGAAGAGCGACAATTTTGCAAAAAAAACCAAATTTCTTACTTTTTCCTAAAATACAAATCCGAAAAAAAAAAAACATTTTTTTTCACCGTTTTTGGCCGATTTATATTCTTCCTCATATTTGCGATAAAAAAAAATCGCAATCGGCGTTTATTGATTGGGTTGCGCAAAAGTGGTCGCGTTTACGGATGATGAGAATTCATTTTTGGGGTTTTTAATTTTTTTTTATTTTTTACTAATAATGGCGGCGATCTGCGATTTTTTGCGGTACTGCGATATTTCAGCAGTCATGGCGGACCATTTTGACACTTTTTTGGGACCATTGGCATTTATACAGCGATCAGTGCTATAAAAATGCACTGATTACTGTGTAAATGCCATTGGCAGTGAAGGGTTAACCTGCAGGGGGCGCTCTAAGGGTTAACTGTGTTCCCTGGGCGTGTTCTAACTGTATGGGGGCTTGCCTAGCTGGGGAAGGGAAGTGATCACAGCCTTCACGTAAAGGAAGGCTGTGATCACAGCCCTTCCCCCTCACACAGAGCGGAGGTCCGTGTTTACATACACGGACCTCCGCTCACTCGCTCCGGGGGGGCCATCGCGGGTAGCCGGCAGCAATCGAAACCGCCGCACCCGCTCCCTGGCCCCCCCTGGACACAGTGAGCGCGCAGGCGCGCCTCCGGCGGCGCGCGCGCGCTCACTAAACTCGTTCCTGCAGCCGCCGTCGTATGATGGCGATTTGCGGGAACGAGCCACTTTGCCGCCGTCAGATGCCGATCGGCGGTCAGCAAGTGGTTAATAAGGGGACCCCCCAGATCCCGACCCCCCATATGAATTAGTTTCGGGTACATCGTACCCCTACTACTTTACCAAAAAGTGTCAAAAAAGAAAAAACCACAGGAGACAATTAGGGACAAGTCCTTTATTAAAAAAGAAAAAAGAAAAAAAGTGTCCCCCGTTGTAATCCATCGTCAGCGACGGACCCGAAATGCCAGGGCGGGGTCACCCGGTAATGTAGGAACGTGATCCGCCCCCTCTGACATCACATGACATCAGAAGGGGCAGGGCCGTTCGCTTACGTTGCCAGGTGGCCCCGCCATGCCATATAAATAAAGTGTCAAAGCAAACAGTGTGCAGACAGCGGGAGCCCTTCCAGCATGGAGGAGCTGTGCGCGCCATCTATGAGCAATGCATTATGGGGCACTCTGTGGTGGCGAAGTCGCTGCAAATGCCCCATAATGTCCTAAGTTCGACTCGAACCGCAGGCCCATCCCTATTTATCAGCAATGCTCTCGGTCTGTGGAGGGTTCACCTAACCATTTGGCCCATACCCTATCATATTTTTTGGGGCAGCCTCTATGGTAGTAGGTGTCTCTGTAGAGAGGCAGGACATCATTTACATGACTTATCCATAGGGAAATAAAGGGTGGAGCTCGTTTTTTCATACATAATGTGATAATTTTCCTGGTGTAAAAGAGTAGGAGGCCAATCAGGGTTCTCTCAGTCACCTTGGGCACTAGTTCCTCTACCAGTCCCAATAGACACATTTGTGGGGATGGAACTATTGTCAAATTCAATAAATCATTAAACACCAAGATCACTTTTGTCCAGTAAGTCGTGATCCCAGGGCAAGACCAAAATACATGCATGAAGTCATCTGGTTCATGGTTGCATCTCCCGCATTCTGAGGACAGGGAGGGTCTCATTTTGCGCAACCTATAGGGAGTAATGTAAGCCCTATGGACAATCTTGTGGCATCCTCAAACTACGGCCCTCCAGCTGTTGCGGAACTACACATCCCATGAGGCATTGTAAAACGCTGACATTCACAGACATGACTTGGCATGATGGGAATTGTAGTTCCTGAACAACTGGAGGGCCATAGTTTGAGGACCCCTGAATTAGACGGTCTCTTAGGGAAACTTTGAATGGAAAATCCCATATGTCCTCCCAGTCCTCGGAATCAAGATCTGGAACGTCTCGAGACCAGTCCCAACGGAGTTTAGAAAGCTGAGGAGAAGGTGAACATATAGGACAGTGGTAGGTTTCTCTGCACATTCATACTGTGTGACTCTTTCCAAGTCAGATTGCACCACTTGTATTTCTACCGGTGGGCATTGGCCTCTGAAATAGGGTTGCCACATCATCCCTTTAATCCAAGACACCTATGAATTACACAGATCTGAGGGTAATTTAATGCAGATGAGGCACCAAGTGAGTTTAATTACCACCTTAATCAGCCACAGAACAACCTGTGTAATTAATAGGTGTCCTGGATTAAAGGGATGATGTGGCAACCCTA
>BLSH010042168.1:1274135-1286089 GCA_018402905.1 Glandirana rugosa | reverse complement strand
GCCATGCAGACCAGTTTGATGCAGTGTGCGGCATATGGTCTGAGCACTGACAGGCTGACCCCCCCCCCACCCCTTCAACCTCTGCAACAATGCTGGCAGCACTCATAAATCTATTTCCCGAAGACAACCTCGGGATATGACGCTGAGAACGAGTTGAACCTGTCCTGTTAAACCACTGTATAGTCTTGGCCACTATACTGCAGCTATGTTTCAGGGTCTTGGCAAACTTCTGATAGCCTACGTTATCTTTATGTAGAGCAACAATTCTTTTTTTTAGATCCTCTGAGAGCTCTTTGCCATGAGGTGCCATGTTGACCTTCCAGTGACCAGTATGATAGAGTGAAAGCGATAACACCAAATTTAACCACTTCAGATCCGCGCTATAGCCGATTGATGGCTACAGCACCGATCTGAATTGCCGGGAGGCCGTCAATTGACGTCCTCCCCTTTGCGTGCTCCAGGCTCGCTCTGCGTGAGCGTGCCCGCGGGTCGGGCGTACTCGATGTTCGCCGGAGACCCGCGTTCCCTTCACAGAGAGCTAGAATGGGAAACCGCCAATGTAAACACGGCGGTTCCCCGCTCTGTGAGGGGGGGCATGACAGATCTACTGATCCCTGTGATCGGGATCAGTTAGATCTGTTATGTCCCTGTCAGCCCTGCCCCCACACAGTTAGAACACATACAGGGAACACATTTAACCCCTTGATCGCCCCCTTAGTGTTAACCCCTTCCCTGCCAATGACATTTATACAGTAATCAGTGTCTATTTTTAGATCTGATCGCTGTATAAATGTCATTGGTCCCAAAAAAGTGTCAAAAATGTCAGACATGTCCGCCCCAATATCACAGTCCCAATAAAAATTGCATATCGCCGCCATTACCAGTCAAAAAAAAAAAATAATAAAAACGCCATGTCAATTTTGTTTGGGTACAATGTCGCACGACCGCGCAATTATCATTCAAAGAGTGACAGCGCTGAAAACTGAAAATTGGTCTGGGCAGGAGGGGGGTTTAAGTGCCAAGTAAGCAAGTGGTTAACACACCTGCTCCCCATTCACACCTGAGACCATGTAATACTAACGAATCACATGACACCCGGGAGGGAAAATGGCAAATTGGGCCCAATTTGGACATTTTCACTTAGGGGTGTTGCCAGCGGTTTAGATGTTAATCGCTGTGTGTTGAGTTATTTTGAGGAGACAGCAAATTTACACTGTTATACAAGCTGTACACTCCCTACATTACATTGTAACAAAGTGTCATTTCTTCAGTGTTGTCACATGAAAAGATAGAATAAAATATTTACAAAAATGTAAAGGGGTGTACTCACTTTTGTGAGATACCGAATAGCAGAACTTCCAGACAAACTGCTAATCACACATATAAAATACATACAGTGGTGAAAATAATGATTTGACCCCCCTGCATCTTTTGTAAGTTTGCCCACTTACAAAGAAATGAAAAGTCTATAATTTTTTATCATAGCTGTATTTTAAATGATAGAGACAGAATATCAACCAAAAATCCTGAAAAAAACACGTTATAAATTAAGTTGTAGTTCAGTGAGTAAAATAAGTATTTGATCCCCAAGCAAAACATGACTTAGTACTTGGGAGAGAAACCCTTGTTGGCAAGCACAGAGGTAAGAAGCAGGGGCGGGCGGCCCGTCCCCTATGGGAGCAGGAGCATCGCCTCCTCTATCCCTTCCACCCGCCTCTCCCATCCATGCACTCAGCCCCTTTTCAGGTCGCCGGGATGCATGAATTACAATTGCGGCGGTGGGTGGGAGTGTTTTTGTGAAGCACACTATTAGAGCCAGGGGCTCTAATAGGCTTCAGAATAGAATGAGCTGTGAGCGCTGACAGAACGCCCACAGCCCACTCAGGACCTCCTCCCGGCCATTCAGGTAACGGTTTTGGCACCCGTCACCTGTTAGGCTGAAAGCACAGGCGATCCTATTAAACGCCTAGGAGCCTTGAGGCATAATGGAAGCCGCCGTGGAGGACACGGAGCCGCTGCACACTACCCACCTAGATGAGGTTAGTGCAGCGGTAGAACGGGTACCGCTCGGGGAGGGGGAGATGAGGTACCGCTGGGGGGAGTGAGGTGCCGTTCGGGGGGGGTTTGCCCCCCCCAAAAAAAGCACCAGCTGCCATGCCACTGGTAAGACATTTCTTGTAGTTGGTTACCAGGTTGGCACACATCTCAAGAGGGATTTTGTTCCGCTCTTCTTTACAGATCTTCTCTAAATACTTAAGGTTTCTTGGCTGTCGCTTGGTAATTCGAAGTTTCACCTCCCTCCATAAATTTTCTTTTACAAAATATTTTATTTGCAAAAAGATTCAACAGGTTAGTTTGACATTGTGATGGTTATAGCAGGTGAGGCATAATAGAAAAGATCCCAATAGAGGGACACAATGAGCATAATCTATATTTCTCCAATATAGAATAATTTGTCATCTTGAGTTCATGATGAGGAGCACTTAATGCTTCAAACTATTCCATATATTGATCTAAAACCTGGAGACCCCGAGTGACAAAAAAAAAGTGGTTCACATGAACTGTATACAAGTTAAGAAATGTCAGTCATTTCAACCATCTTCACCAACCCCACACCTGACAGCCAGCTGTGATATAAAAACTATTTTACATAAAAAGAAAAGTGCCCTCTTTAAATTTTCTATAGGATTAAGGTCTGGAGAATGGCTAAACCACTCCATGACCCTAATGTGCTTCTTCTGGAGCCACTCCTCTGTTGCCTTGGCGATATGTTTTGGGTCATTGTCATGCTGGAAGACCCATCCATGACCCATCTTCAGTGTTTTGCCTAAGGCAGTGGTTCTCAACTCCGGTCCTCGGGACCCACTAACAGGCCAGATTTTAAGTATTACCTTGCGGTGATGCAGACTAGAATACTGCAATCACTGAGCAGCAAATGATACCACCTGTGATGCATTATAGTTATCCTGCAAACCTGGCCTGTTAGTGGGTACCGAGGACCGGAGTTGAGAACCACTGGCCTAAGGGAAGAAGGTTCTCATCCAGGATCTTACAACACATGGCCCCGTCCATTGGCCTCTCAATGCGGCAAAGTCGGTCTGTACCTTTAGCAGAGAAACAGCCCCAAAGCATAATGTTTCCACATCCGTGCTTGACTGTAGGGATGGTGTTCTTAGGGTCATAGTCAGCATTTTTCTTCCTCCAAACACGGCAAGTTGAGTTAATGCCAAAGAGCTCAATTTTGGTCTCATCTGACCATAGCACTTTCTCCCAATCCTTCTCTGACACATTTAGATGTTCAACGGCAAACTTCAGATGGGCCTGTACATGTGCGTTCTTGAGGAGGGGGACCTTGCGGGTGCTGCAGGATTTCAACCCATGGTGGCGTATTGTGTTACCAATGGTTTGTTTGGTGACTGTGGTCCCAACTGCCTTGAGATCATTCACAAGCTCCTCCTGTGCAGTTCTGGGCTGATCCCTTACTTTTCTCATGATCATCCTCACCCCATGAGGTGAAAACTTGGCTGGAGCTCCAGACCGAGGGAGGTTGATGGTTATTTTGTAATTCTTCCATTTGCGAATAATTGCTCCAACAGTTGTCTCCTTCTCACTAAGCTTCTTGCTGATGGTCTTGTAGCCCATTCCAGCCTTGTGTAGGTCTACAATCTTGTCCCTGATGTCCTTTGACAGCTCTTTGGTCTTGCCCATGATGTTGAGGATTGAATGAAAGAAAGAGATTCTGTGGCCAGGTGTTTTTTAGGAGCACCTTCTTACATTGACAGGAATAATCTGTGTACCACATGAGCACCTACTGTAGCCAGTCTGTGGGAGCCAGAATTATTGTTGGTTACCAAGGGATCCAATAATTATTTTACTCACCAAACTGCAACTCCATTTAAAATATTTGTATCATGTGTTTTTTCTGGATTTTTGGTTGATATTCTGTCTTTATCATTTAAAATACACCTATGATAAAAAAATTATAGACCCTTCATTTCTTTGTAAGTGGGCAAACTTACAAAATCTGCAAGGGATCAAATAATATTTTTTTTCTTCACTGTACATGGGAGTTGTATTGCCTGCAAATTAATTTTACATTCATTTGTCTATCCATGCTGTCCCAAAGCCCAGACCTTCCTGGGGAGGAAGAATCACATGTGATCTGAACAGGAATGTGGTGCGATTCCTGTCTGAATCACATGTGATTTACCCCACCGCTCCTGTGTGTGTGTCTATAGAAAGAGATTAAAGTGCCATCTCTAGTGGGCAGTTTAAAAAATGTTAGAGCTCACAGTACATAGAGCCTGCATGCACAGGTCGCTGCAGGAGATGACATCACTTCTGTCCTATACCCACAGGGTCCCGAAACTTCTACTCCAGCCCTGTGAGCACCTTCAGAAGCCCTGATTTTCTACCATTAGATGGCCCAGACACCTATGTAGATTATTTTGCATGTGGCCAGATGTACTGTGAGTTCTAAAATGTTTCAAATTGCACACTAAATGGTACTTTTCCCTTTTTATATACACACACAGGCACACACAGTTGCAGTGGGGCAAATCACGTGTGTTTCGGAGAGGAATCGCGCTGCATTCCTGTTCAAATCGCATTTGATTCTTTGCAGTGCATTTTGCGACAATTTTTTTTTCATTGATGCAAATCACATCGCAAAGTATCAGTACTCGGTATCAGTGAGTACTTGACCAAAACGAACGATACTCGGACTCGCCGAAAAAAATGGAATAGGTGCAACCCTAGTGCTTGCATTTAAAAATCAAATTTTATTGGATGATTACAGAACTGTATTAAGTTGTGTATTTTTTTTTATCTCCATGGAGTTCAGCTTAAATTTTTTTTCAGGTACTTCTATAGCGCCATCAGTTTACGCAGCGCTTTTACATACCGTATATATTGTACAGTCCCGTCATTCCCTACTCTCAGGGAGCTTACAATCTAAGGTCCCTAACTCACATTCATTGGGGCCAATTTAGACAGAAGCCAATAAACCTACCAGCATGTCTTTGGAGTGTGAGAGAAAATCGGAGTACCCAGAGGAAACCCACGCAGGCACAGGGAGAACATGCAAACTCCATGCAGGTAGTCCTGTGGTTAGGATTCGAAATGACAACCCTAGTGGTGCTAGGCGGAAGTGCAAACCAACCACTGTGCTCAATATAACAGGCTATATACAGGCCAAATTAAAATACTGCTTTGGACTAAGGCAATTTAAAGCCCTCGCCCCCTCAAAGAAAAAAAAAAAACTTTGGGGACCCATTGAGGGTTTGGATCCATGATGTAGGTAACTATTTGATAAAGAGCGTAGTCTGTACTTTATTACAGGCCGTATGTTCCTCTGCTGATGTATGCAGCCTACCCACAATGTCTTGGGTTTTGTGGCTATCACCCAAAATTTCTTGGCTTACTTAAAGATATAATAAACAGATTCATCTCTGGACATTAAAGTATTCTGTAATACTTTGAGCTATTTGAGTATTTCCTTTTATCTGTATAATTAGAGTGCTTTATTAGTAAGGCTTTTACATCTCCCGTTCGGCAATAATTTACTTTTATAACTTGCAGCTATCTCCATCTCTTTTGCGTCACTGTTTTGGTCAATAAACAGTCAGTATCATCGTTGTTTTTCTTTGGCAGAAGAGACATGCAGATATTCTTCTTTAAAAAAAAATCTTCTTCCTAGGAGTTTTGAGTTTTATTATAACTCTCTAGCAAAGTATACTGTATATGTGTAGCACCCTCCCAGTTGGGCTGCTTGGATTTGGTTAGGCAAATCTAGTTCTGTGGATTTTCTCTAATCAGCAGGGCAGCATGTGGCTGATTTAGGCTGTTCTGGGTTCTGCGGGCTGCAAGTTTGATTGCTTCCCCCTATTTTCTGAAGATTTCCAGAACATAGTGGGTGGGATAGTCAAATAGGAAGTCTGGATATTTATGCAGTTCCAGCCAATCCCTAGGGAGGTGTGCCCAGGTGGTGGCTGGGGAGTTCAGACCTAAGGGAGGAAAGATCTCAGTGACTGTTGCTAACCCCTGCTACAGTAAGTTTAAGGCTGGCCTCACCTGGGGCATTGCTAATCGAGTACCAGTGCTGCCTACTTTATGTTCTATTGCTTGAAGGACTGTGTTAAGAAGCTGCTGCAAAGAGAAGAGTGTGCTCACATTCCTGTTTAGTGGTCTAGAGTATCCCACAGATCCCTTAACCCTATCCAAGTTCACCTGCAATAAACTTTTAAAAAGACAACCCCTACCGTGGGTGCTCAACCTGTGGCCCTCCAGCTGTTGTGGAACTACAAGTCCCACCTTTGGGGGTCCTGCTTGTACCTGTGCTTTGCAATGCCTCATATGACTTGTAGTTCCGCAACAGCTAAAGGGCCACAGGTTGAGCACCCATGCCCTATACTGTTTCTGATGCTGTTGCACTAGCAGGAAGTGAACCGCTATATACACTATATTGTCAAAAGTATTGTGACACCTGCCTTTACAGGCAAATTAAGTTTATTGGCATCCCAGTCTTAGTCCATAGGGTTCAATATTGAGTTAGCCCACCCTTTGCAGCTATAACAGTTTCAACTCTTCTGGGAAGGCTGTCCACAAGGTTTAGAAGTGTGTCCATGGGAATGTTTGACCATTTGTTCAGAAGCGCATATGTGAGGTCAGGCACCGATGTTGGACGAGAAGGACTATTTCTCAGTCTCCGCTCTAATTCATCCCAAAGGTGTTCTATAAGGTTGAGGTCAGGACTCTGTGTAGGCCAGTCAAGTTCCTCCACCCCAAACTCGCTCACCCATGTCTTTCTACTCCTAAACCTTGTGGACAGCCTTCCCAGAAGAGTTGAAGCTGCTATAGCTGCAAAAGGTGGGCCAACTCAATACTAAACAGTGGCGGCCCGCACATTATGGGCGCATGGGTGCTGCCCTTCCCACCACCACTGCCCTCCCTATCCATGCGCCCTGCCCCTTTCACGAGGGGCCCGGCGCGTGAATTCTTATGGCGGGGATGGGGTGGTGTTTTTTAAAGCACCTGATTTAGAAGCATAGGCTTCAAAATGGGGTGGGCTCGGGGCGCAGAGCATCGCAACACTGATCCTCCTCCCGGCCAATCCCATCAGCCAGTTGGTTGAAAGGACAGGAGATCCTATTGAACGCCAAGGAGGAGGGGAGGAGACGCACGGCGGAAGCCACTGCGATCTCAGCAGAGAAGAGGACACATCCCCTGCCCGATGTGCCCACCAATCCCTGATGTGCCCGCCAGCACCAATTGGGTAAGCGCCAGTGGACGGGAAGACAACGGGGGGCCGTTTGCCCCCCCCCCAACAAAAAAAAAACACAGACCGCAACTGATATTGAACCCTACGGACTAAGACTGGGATGCCGTTAAAGTTCATGTGCTTGAAAGGCAGGTGTCCCAATACTTTTGACAATATAGTGTATGTAGTGCTACATATGCATAATGCAGTAAGGTAATAATGTGGTTAGCACTTTTCTTTCAGAGCTGTGGCCCTAGAGTTTTTTTGTGTGAGTGACTGAATTTATATGTTCTACCAATATCTATGTGGGTTTTCTTATAATCCAGATATCTGGCTTCTGGTCCAATATGTTAACTCCACTGAGACAAGGATTGTAAAATCTAGAATCCTCTGGGGCTGGCACTAATGTGAATGTCTATATTTTCTATAAAGCACTGCTGAGTTGGCTCTGTACAAATATCCAACGTAACATTTACTGCATTTCTATTTTCTATTTCAGAATTCTCCCCAAAAAATCTCCACAGGATGTGATTCTCGGCATTATGACTCTTCTTGGAGGGGAAAATTCGGACTATGACTACAGTGCACTGAGTTGCGCTTCTGACGCTTCGTTCAACCAAAACTTCTTTACCGAGACTGAATCCTTGAAAGGGATATTTTACAAAAGGGCTAAGCTCATACAGCCAGGGGAGGACCTCTTTAATAGCATACACCCGGAGGACCGCAAGCACCATGCCATTATTAATGTCGGAGGCATTAGGTACCTGCTTCCATGGACAACTTTGGAGGAGTTCCCGTTGACAAGGCTGGGACAGCTAAAGTTGTGCAACAACTTTGATGAGATCCTAAGCATTTGTGATGATTATGATGTTACTTGCAATGAGTTTTTCTTCGATCGGAATCCTGGAGCCTTCAGGACTATTTTGACATTCCTGCGTGTAGGAAAATTGCGGCTCTTGCGTGAGATGTGCGCACTTTCCTTCCAGGAGGAGCTTCTCTATTGGGGGATTGAGGAGGACAGCTTGGAATGGTGCTGTAAAAGACGGTACATTCAAAAGATGGAAGAGTTTGCTGAGCTCAACCTCCAGGAGGATGAGCTGATCGAGAGTGAAAATATTTCTGAGCCAGAGGATGAGAGTCGGTTTGACAAGTGCATGCGTCATCTCAGGGACATGGTGGAGAAACCGCAGTCTGGACTGCCGGGGAAAATCTTTGCTTGCTTGTCAGTCTTATTTGTGACAATCACAGCAGTGAACCTCTCCATCAGCACCATGCCCGAGTTGAGGGAAGAAGAGGAAAAAGTAAGAACTCTGGGTTTGGTCATAATTCAAAAATTTCATTAATAAATCATTGCGTGAAAGAAAATTGGTGTAATTCTGCTTCACGTTCCAAGATTTGAGTCACTTTAAGTTGGATTACTAAAAACCTAATCCATCCTAAGTAATATCTGGTCAGAGCCAGCGTTCATTTCCTCGACAAAATTAACACTGGTACTTGAGATTTTAGTCGACTAAAATACGACTAAAACTATTCAGATGACTAAAATACAAATAAAACTAAAATGGCATTTTAGTCAAAAGACTATGACTAAAAATAAATCGAAATTTGATGGAAAACTTAACACTGCTATGCTGGCCTTTTCTAAATTGGCAACACAATTCCATTGTCAAGCCTATAATAGCACATTCAAGTTTATTAAAGTTTAAAACATGTATTGCACTACCACATAAAAATAAGTAGAGGGCATCTATGAAGCTGCTGAAAGAAAAAAAAAAAAATAAGAAAAAGTCTTTTATTATTATTTGTTTCTCAATATTTAATGTTGCTAATATATTTAGGTAATATGTGCATTACAGCCAATAGAGTTTACAGTTTTTTTTTTCTCCTTATATTCTAACCCCTTGCCGCCCGCCCACCGTCAAATGATGTAGGGACTGTGCAGCTCTCGTTCTGGGAAGACGACATATGATGTCATTCCAGAACATCCACTCTCGCGCGAACCACAGAAGCGTCGTGTAGCTAGGACACAGCGCGACCCCGATCTCTGTAAAGATCCGCAACCGCAGCCGGTCACATGTAAACACGGAAATGCTGGTAATCGGCTCTCATCACATCACACTAACAGAGTGTGTGGTGAGGAGAGCAGGTCAGTGGCATCTCCTCGCAGGGGACATCTAAACATGTAATTAGAGCACTGATCATCAGTGCCCTGATTACAATAAAGCGCAGTCAGTGCCCATTAGTGATGCCAGTCAGTGCTGGCTATCAGTGCCACCCATCAGTGCCGCCTATCAGTGCTCATCAGTACCACCTAATCTGTGCCCATAAGTGGCACCTCATCAGTGCAGCCTATCATTGCCGCCTTATCAGCGCACATCAGTGAAGGATAAAAATTATTTATTTACAGAATTTACTGACCGAAAAACTTTAAGACATTTTTCAGGCTTTTTTTAATAAAAAAAAAACCCAGCAGTGATTAAATACCACCAAAAGAAAGCTCTATTTGTGTGAAGAAAATGATAAAAAAAAATTCACAGGGTTACAGTGTAGCATGACTATGCAAATGTCATTCAAAGTGTGACAGTGCTTAAAGCTGAAAAATGGCCTGGGCAGGAAGGGGGTGAAAGTGCCTGGTATTGAGGTGGTTAAAGTTACACTTCTGTTTGTCAAAAAGCAATATTTTTGTTTGTTAATGAAACTTGGTATTATTTATAAAGATGTTCTGTATCACAACAGCTAAATCAGTGTCTGTAGTGTATGTTCAATCTTTAAAGGGGTTGTAAACTTTCAGTTTTTTGGGGGGGTTTTCATAAAAATAACAAACATGCCTATACTTACCTGCTCTGTGCAATAGCTTTGCACAGAGCAGCCCCGATCCTCTTCTTCTGGTGTCCCCCGCCGGAGCTCCAGGCCCCTCCTCTTCATCGGGTGTCCCCACTGAAAGCTGCTTTTCATGGGGGCACCCGTGTAGGCTCGCTCCCAAGTCCCGCTGCTGTGTCCATTGACGTGTCACAGCTTTTGATTGACAGCAGCAGGAGCCAATGGTTCCTGTCGCTATCAGTCTGTCCAATGAGGAGTGCTTGCGCACATCTCAGGATCGGATCAGGCTCAGGTAAGAAAAAGGGGGGGTCTGTAGGGGAGCTGCAGCATAGAAGGTTTTTTCACCTTAATGCATAGAATGCATTACCTTGAAAAACCTTGAGGCTTTACAACTACTTTAATACCAGATAATAACATGTTAGATTTTTACTCCAGGAGTATATAATGAGTTTGGCAATTCTAGAGAAATGCTTAAATAATGTATTACAATTTAATTAAATCTATTCGATTTTAATCGACTAAAATGTACTAGATATTTTAGTTGACTAAAGTATGACTAAAACAATTTAGATGACTAAAATACGACTAAAGCTGAAATGGCAAAAGTATGACTAAAACTAAATCAAAATGAACACTGGTCAGAGCTTCACAAAAAAAGCTTTACTTGCAAGAAATGAACAAGGGTTTTAAAGTAGCCCCCTACGCAAAGATGGACACAGAAATTATCATCATTTTGCATGACTACATAAAGTACTGAAGGTAAAACTAAAGTTGTGGGCTGTCTTTAAAGTAAACCTGCCACCACCCTGCGCAATCTAAGCCAAACATACCATTTAGAAAAATCACACATGAAAGATACCTTCTGTATAGACCAATAAAACAATTGGTAGACCCCAAAGATATAAGTAGCTGGAAATACATACTTATCTTAGCATCAGGGCTGGATCTAGCCTATCTGTACTGGGGGTGCAGTATAAAAAATCAGGGGGAATAATGTCAACAGTGTGACCGAGCTGCAAGGAGCCAGTATTCCCTGTTCACTCAGCACAGTTCTGTACCACAAGGAACGACTCAGAAATAACAGGTGTGAACAGGGAATGCTAGAATCTATTTGGCTTGTCAGTAGATTAGGCTGATTAAACAGATCCTGTGCCTTCTTATATCAAGTGTCCCTATAAGAATCCCCCCTTACATAGGGGTCCTATCAGAGCGCCCGCTTGCATCAGATTGTCTGTCTCCTTATATCAGGTGTCCCCAATAGAGTGCCCCCTTGCATCAACTGTCTGCATCAGAGTCCCTCCTTACATCAACTATCCACATCAGAGTGCCCCCTTATATCAACTGTCCCCATCAAAGCCTCTCTTACAATTGTCCCCAACAGTGTCCCCCTTATATCAGTTGCCCCCATCAGGGTGCCTCCTTACATCAATTGTTCCTGTCAAAATGACCTCTAATAATAATTATCCCCACCAGAGTGCTCTTTACAGCAACTGTTCCTATCAGAGCCCCCTTACATCATTTGCCCCCATCAGAGTGCGTCGAGGATCAGTGGATGCACTCTTAGAGACCTGGGGGGCCACCCCAGCACCCCTCTAGATCTGGGCCTGCTTAGCATTTTCAAAACAAGAATTCCTTGCCTTTGCATTTTCTTGGTATAAATTACCTTCACCACATGACCTCCGAAATATTTACCCCCTTCCTGACCAGGTAATTTTTTGCAATTCAGCACTGCGTTACTTTACCTGACAATTGCACGGTCGTGCCACGATGTACCCAAATAAAATGTCCTTTTTTTCCCACAAATAGAGCTTTCTTTTGGTGGTATTTGATCACCTCTGCATTTTTTTTTGGGGGGGGGGGGGTTTGCACTATAATT
>BLSH010042168.1:1234875-1253557 GCA_018402905.1 Glandirana rugosa | reverse complement strand
CCTGACCCCCCCTCCCCCAGTGATGCCACTGCAATATGATTAATATGCAAGATGCAATCTACAGCAATGTGCAAGTGAGGAATACAGTGCATTCGGAAAGTATTCACAGCACTTCACTTTTTCCACATTTTGTTATGTTATAGCCTTATTCCAAAATGGATTAAATTCATTATTTTCCTCAAAACTCTACAAACCATACCCCTTAATGACAATGTGAAAGAAGTTTGTTAAATCTTTGCAAATTTATTTAAAATAAAAAACTAAAAAAAATCCTATATACACAAACCTTTACAGCCTTTGCCATGACGCTCAAAATTGAGATGTTACTACAATTTGATTGGAGTCCACCTGTGGTAAATTCAGTTGATTGGACATGATTTGGAAAGGCACACACCTGTCTATATAAGGTCCCACAGTTAATAGTGCATGTCAGAGCACCAACCAAACCAGGAAGTCCAAGGAATTATTTATAGATCTCCGAGCCCAGATTGTATCAAGGCACGGATCTAGGGAAGGGTACAGAAAATTTTCTGCAGCATTGAAGATCCCAAAGAGCACAGTGGCCTCCATCAACTGTACATGGAAGAAGTTTGGAATCACCAGGACTGTTCCTTGAGCGGACCACCTGGTCAAACTGAGCGATTGGGGGAGAGTCAGGGAGGTGACCAAAAACCCGATGGTTACTCTGACAGAGATCCAGCATTTCTCTGTGGAGAGAGGAGAACCTTCCAGAAGAACCACCATATTTATTATTTTTTTATTCATTTCAGGTACTTATATAGCGCCGTCAATTTACGCAGCGCTTTACATATACATTGTACATTCACATCAGTCCCTAACCCTCGAAGGAGCTTACAATCTAAGGTCCCCTAACTCACATTCATACATATATTAGGGCCAGTTTAGAGAAGATCTAACTTACCTACCAGCATGTCTTTGGAGTGTGGGAGGAAACTGGAGTACCCGGAGAAAACCCACGCAGACACAAGAAGAACATGCAAACTCCAGGCAGGTAGTGCCATGGTTGGGATTCGAACCAACGACCCTTTTGCTGCCAGGTGAAAGTGCTAACCACTACACCACTGTGTCGCCCATATCTGCAGCACTTCACCAATCAGGCCTGTATGGTAGAGTGGCCAGACGGAAGCCACTCTTCAGTAAAAGGCACATGACAGCCCGTCTGAAGTTTGCCAAAAGGAACCTGAAGGACTTTCAGACCATGAGAAACAAAATTCTCTGGTCTAAAGATTGAACTCTTTGGCCTGAATGGCAAGCGTCATGTCTGGAGGAAACCAGGCACCGCTCTTTACCCAGCCAATACCATCCCTACAGTAAAGCATGGTGGTGGCAGCATCGTGCTGTGGGGATGTTTTTCAGGGGCAGGAACTGGGAGACTAGTCAGGATCGAGGGAAAGATGAATGCAGCAATGTACAGAGACGTCCTTGATTAAAACCTGCTCCAGAGTGCTCTGGACCTTAGACTAGGGCAAAGGTTCATCTTCCAACAGGACAATGACCCTAAGCAGACAGCTAAGATAGCAAAGGAGTGGCTATGGGAGAACTCTGTGAATGTTCTTGAATGGCTCAGCCAGAGTCCAGACTTGAACCTGATTGAACATCTCTGGAGAGATCTGAAAATGGTTGTGCACCGACGCTCACCATCTAACCTGATGGAGCTTGAGTGGTCCTGCAAAGAAGTATGGGAGAACCTGCCCAAAAATAGGTGTGCCAAGCTTGTAGAATCATACTCAACAATACTTGAGGTTGTAATTGGTGCCAAAGGTTCTTCACCAAAGTACTGAGCAAAGGCTGTGATACTTATGTGCATGGGATTTTTTTTTTTCATTTTTTAATTATAATAAATTTGCAAAGATTTCAAACAAACTTCTTTCACGTTGTCATTATGGGGTAAGGTTTGTAGAATTTTGAAGAAAATAATTTAATCCATTTTGGAATAAAACTGTAACATAACAAAATGTGGAAAAAGGTGAAGCTCTGTGAATACTTTGGATGCACTGTACATGAAGTGAAAACAGGGTGGATGGGAACCGAGGAGACATTGATAGGAAGTATAAAGGCAGTACTGGGTTATGGAGGTCCAAGCAATGGTGAGGTTTCAGAGATGTGAGCCTACTTGAAATATGTTAAACTTAAACGGCACTACTGTATGCAAATAGTGGCTTGAAAATAATTAACAGAACACCTTGGAACATTGCTTCCAAATCCTGCATCCAAATAATCCAAGTAAAACACCAATGCAAATAGTAAGCTTTTAACTTTTTTTTTTTATTATTATTTCTTTTAATTACAATAGTTGTGACTTCCCCAGAGTTTAATCAAAGCTGCCTGTAACATGGAGCTTCCTTGAACTTGTTACATCTGGTAATATTTTATCTCAGAAATGTTGCAAAAATGTTTTTGTTCTTTTTGGCAGCATTAATAGAAATCCCCCATATACCGATTTATAAAGTACTCTTGGCCTTTTTATGAAATTTCAGTTCATGCATTGTCTTCTATTGTACACCAGTGTCTTTGCAGAAAGAATTCATTATTAGACTCTAATTTTTTTGGATATTCTACTAAATCTGAAGCCTTAGAAATATATTATTTAAGCCCAGCAGCAGATCTCAAAGCTGCATACATAGTGACACTTTGTTGCACCCTATTTAGAAATGTTAAATTCAATACAGGAGGCCAAACTAAGTGGAATTAAAATTAAAGGGCCCCATTAGAGCTACTGTGTGCCTCATATGCTTTATTTCAGAAAACAAAAATACTTAAAAAAGTAAAGCGTATGTAAACTCCATCGATACATTTCTCTTATGTCCCTTTTGGTCTGTTAACCACTTCAGCCCCGGAAGGATTTCCAGCTTTAGGACCGGAGCCCTTTTTGCGATTCGGCGCTGCGTCGCTTTAACTGACAATTGCGCGGTCGTGCGACGTTGTACCCAAACGAAATTTGCGTCCTTTTTTTCCCACAAATAGAGCTTTCTTTTGGTGGTATTTGATCACCGCTGCGTCATTTCTGATCGCCGCTATAAACAAAAGAAAAGCGACAATTTTGCAAAAAAACCCAAATTTCTTACTTTTTCCTAAAATACAAATCCAAAAAAAAAATATAAAAAAACATTTTTTTCACCGTTTTTGGCCGATTTATATTCTCATATTTGCGATAAAAAAAATCGCAATCAGCGTTTATTGATTGGTTTGCGCAAAAGTGGTCGCGTTTACGGATGATGAGAATTCATTTTTGGGGTTTTAATTTTTTTTATTTTTTACTAAAAATGGCGGCGATCTGCGATTTTTTGCGGTACTGCGATATTTCAGCGGACATGTCGGACCATTTTGACACTTTTTTGGGACCATTGGCATTTATACAGCGATCAGTGCTATAAAAATGCACTGATTACTGTGTAAATGCCATTGGCAGTGAAGGGGTTAACCTGCAGGGGGTGCCTGGCCCCCCCTGGACACAGTGAGCGCGCGGGCGCGCCTCCGGCGGCGCGCGCGCGCTCACTAAACTCGTTCCCGCAGCCGCCGTCGTATGACGGCGAT
Organism: Glandirana rugosa; assembly: GCA_018402905.1. Lineage (NCBI taxonomy): Eukaryota > Metazoa > Chordata > Amphibia > Anura > Ranidae > Glandirana > Glandirana rugosa. The sequence continues at coordinate 1,250,002 of BLSH010042168.1, read as the reverse complement.
TTGCGGGAACGTGCCACTTTGCCGCCGTCAGATGCCGATCGGCGGTCGGCAAGTGGTTAAAGTGGAATTCCAGGCAAAACCTAATGTCAGGTCACCTGAGGCCAGGTGAAGATGCACACTGTTGGGGTTAGGAGTGCACCGCTAAGGTTGTGAATCCTTCGGCTGACTGCTGCGGATGGAGCTCTGGGTAGTTCCGAAAAACAGCTCCATCTAGAACACTGACACGGACCAAACAGAAAGCTAAGATTTCCCAGGGCGCAGAATCTAAGAGCCAGCAGGTTCTCACCAGAGCCTTTGATGGTGAGAATGTATTTGGTTGCAGCTGACTCCAAGTCGCGGCCCCTGGGATCTCTCAGCTCATGCTCACGGACTGGCTCTGGTGGACAGAGCAGAAGCACCAGTTCAGGGTTAAACACAGGATAGTCAGGAGAACAAGCTAAGGTTGGGGCAACTAGCAGACAGGGATGGTCAGGAAGGCACGCCAAGGTTGGGGTCACTAGCAGACAGGAATGGTCAGAAGAAAACGCCAAGGTCAGTACACGGAAATCAGAGATAAACATACAGTAGGACGCCACACCAGAAGCCTAAATACAACTTTCAGTGGCAAGGCTGGCTTACAGTGCGCAGGGTTAACCACTTGCCGACTGCCTCGCGTAGATAAACGGAGGCAAAGTGGCTATAAACGGTGATTCGCGTAGCCACGGTTGCAGGCTGGCGCGCTCTCGTGCCCACCGCATGCTCCGATGTCCACCGACGACCCGCGATCGCGACCTAATACAGAGGTAGAACGGGGAACCGCTAATGTAAATACGGTGGTTTCCCATTCTGTCAGGGGACATGACAGTGATCTACTGATCCCTGTAATCGAGATCAGTTAGATCTGTCATGCCCCTGCCAGCCCAGCCCCCACACAGTTAGAACACAGTGAGGGAACACAGTTAACCCCTTGATCGCCTCCTACAGCTTAACTCCTTCCCTGCCAATAACATTTATACAGTAATCAGTTGCTATTTTTAGCTCTGATCACTGTATAGATGTCAATGGTCCCAAAAAAGTGTCAAAAGTGTCCGATCTGTCCGCCACAATGTCACAGTCCCGATAAGGCCTCATGCACACTGCTGCCTCTAAATGGACATTTAGAGGCATTTGGGCATTTTTTCCAGCTGCCCCTGAACTCATCTAATATTATCTTATCAGTCCATGTACACAGGGTTGTTTAAGGTCGTTTCTAGGCAGTTGAGCTCAGAGGCTTTTTTTGGAAAGCAAAAAAATGCATTCAGGCGGAAGTTCAGAGGCATTTGAAATGCCAAATGCCTGCAACAGCTTGTAAACACACCTAACTCGCGCTTAGCAGCGTTTTGTTTAGAGGCGTTTGTCATTTAATAAAAAAAAACGCTTCCAGACATGAAGGCGGGAAACCGCCGCTAAACGCGGCATGTAAAACGTGGCTCCAAACGGCCGTTTTAAGCGTCGGTTTCTAGTTGTCAAAAAAATCATTCAGGGGAGGTTGAAAAAGCGTCCCGTGTGCATGAAAACTTAAAATCACAGATCGCTGCCATTACTCTCTTAGATTGTAAGCTCTAACGAGCAGGGCCCTCTGATTCCTACTGTATTAAAGTGTATTGTATTTGTACTGTCTATCCTCAAGTTGTAAAGCGCTGCGTAAACTGTTGGCGCTATATAAATCCTATATAGTAATAATAATAACCAGTAAAAAAAAAAGCCATAAATTAATTCTCATAGTTCGTGGACGCGATAACTTTTGCGCAAACCAATCAATAAACGCATATTGCGATTTTATTTACCAAATATATGGCCTAAACTGAAGAATACATTTTCTTTGGGATATGTATTATAGCAAAGTGAAAAAATATTGTGTTTTTTTTTCAAAATTGTCGCCCTTTTTTGTTTATAGCTCAAAAAATAAAAAAACCGTAGAGGTGATCAAATACCACTAAAAGAAAGCTCTATCTGTGGGGGAAAAAGGACGTCAATTTTGTTTGTATGGTCGTCTCACGACCACGCAATTGTCAATTAAAGCGACGCAGTGCCAAATCCCAAAAAGCGATCTGGTTCCAAGGCTGAAGTGGTCCAAATCTGAATTTCCGAATAACAAATGATTAGTCCGAATTTTGATTTGGAACTAAACAAACCACACATGTCTACTTAAAAATGCTCCCTCTCCCCTCCTAACACCTATGCTGACAAACCTGTGTAAGAAAGATGTACAGTATCTCACAAAAGTGAGTACACCCCACACATTTTTGTAAATATTGTATTATATCTTTTCATGTGACAACACTGAAGAAATTACATTTTGCTACAATGTAAAGTAGTGAGTGTACAGCTTGTATAACTGTAAATTTGCTGTCTCCTCAAAATAACTCAACACATAGCCAATAATGTCTAAACCGCTGGCAACAAAAGTGAGTACACGCCTCACTGAAAATGTCCAAATTGGGCCCAAAGTGTCAATATTTTGTGTGGCCACCATTATCTTCCAGCACAGCCTTAACCCTCTTGGGCATGGAGTTCACCAGAGCTTCATAGGTTGCCACTGGAGTCCTCTTCCCCTCCTCCATGACGACATCACAGAGCTGGTGGATGTTAGAGACCTTGCGCTCCTCCACCTTCCATTTGAGGATGCCCCACAGATGCTCAATAGGGTTCAGGTCTGGAGACATGCTTGGCCAGTCCATCACCTTTACCCTCAGCTTCTTTAGCAAGTCATTGGTCATCTTGGAGGTGTGTTTTGGGTCTGTTATGTTGGAAAACTGCCCTGCGGCCCAGTCTCCGAAGGGAGGGGATCGTGCTTGGCTTCAGTATGTCACCGTACATGTTGGCATTCATGGTTTCCTCAATGAACTGTAGCTCCCCAGTGCCGGCAGCACTAATGCAGCCCCAGACCATAACACCCCCACCACCATGCTTGACTGTAGGCAAGACACACTTGTCTTTGTACTCCTCACCTGGTTGCCGCCACACACACTTGAGACCATCTGAACCAAATAAGTTTATCTTGGTCTGATGAGACCACAGTACATGGTTCCAGTAATCCATGTGCTTAGTCTGCTTGTCTTCAGCAAACTGTTTGTGGGAAGAGGCTTCCTTCTGGGATGACAGCCATGCAGACCAATTTGATGCAGTGTGTGGCGTATGGTCTGAGCACTAACAGGCTGACCCCCCTACCCCTTCAACCTCTGCAGCATTGCTGGCAGCACTCATACGTCTATTTCCCAAAGATATGACGCTGAGCACGGGCACTCAACTTCTTTAGTCAACCATAGCGAGGCCTGTTCTGAGTGGAATCTGTCCTGTTAAACCTCTGTATGGTCTTGGCCACCGTGCTGAAGCTCAGTTTCATGGTCTTGGCAATCTTCTTATCGCCTAGGCCATTTTAATGTAGAGAAAAAAATCTTTTTTTTTCAGATCCTCAGAGAGTTCTTTGCCATGAGGTGCCAGGTTGAACTTCCAGTGACCAGTATGAGAAAGTGAGAGTGATAACACCAAATTTAACACACCTGCTCCCCATTCACACCTGAGACCTTGTAACACCGAGTCATATGACACCGGGGAAATAAAATGGCTAATTGGGCCCAATTTGGACATTTTCACTTAGGGGTGTACTCAGTTTTGTTGCCAGCCATTTAGATATTAATGGCTGTGTGTTGAGTTATTTTGAGGGGGCAGCAAATTGACACTGTTATACAAGCTGTACACTTACTACTTTACATTCTAGCAAAGTGTCTTTTCTTCAGTGTTGCCTCATGAAGAGATATAATAAAATATTTACAAAAATGTGAGGGGTGTACTCACTTTTGTGAGATACTGTATATATTTAACAATTTTCAGCCCGCTCTGGTCCAGTCACATGATCCCCTGTGATACCTGTTAGTCTTTTGTATTGGGAGTGCAAAATCCAAAATGAGGCTTGGCTGTTCTGCTTCCTATATCAGAGTGGCGGTCCGGCGTGGTGTTTGTGCCCCAGATGATGTCAGATATGACGAAACGCGTAGGGCGGAGCCTGCAGTAACATCACTACGTTGATACCGAAAGCACTTGGGAAGCAATCTCTTGCGCACCCGCGGATTTATAACTGTCAAAATCGCTTTTATTTTGGAGAACATGTAAGTGCAATGTTTTTGATTCTAATAAACTAGGTTTATACAGAGATACACTATGAGGGGTCTCTTTTTTCATCCCTAACATACTGATGGATGGAACCATTTACTAGGGTGTACTGCGATACTGCCCATGGTGGTCTGCTACCATTGAAAGTTAGAGGATACCATGCATGAATTGACCTATCTGTAGTGGATGGTCAATTCTGTCTGCTAAGCCTTGTGTTTGATCACTGGGTGGAGGTCTGGACTTAGCACATTGCACTAATGGAATTTGTGTTGCACTTTTGATTCTTCACTGATCACGAGTCTGGATGGATCACTTGGACCTATTGTGGACTTTTTTTCTTTATTGTTCAGTATATTTTTTTTTTATTGCTTGATAGGTGGTCACTTTTTTGTTCATAGAGTGATATTAGTGCAACATTATTTACCTTTTTTACATAATCCCCTGTGTCAGCAAGAGGCAGCTGCTGGGGAGAGTGCTCGACAATGCTTGGAATGGCAGTGTTGATGTCACCCATAGGCTCCTATTACCCATTTGATGTTAGCACTCCCTCCTCCCCCCTGCAGACACTGCTGGGTGACATGGGGGAGCCAGATTATGTGACTGAACTGGAGCATACACAAGAGATAGCTTCCCAAACGCTTCTGGAATCGACGTTGTGACATTACAGCAGGATTCTCCCTACGCATTTTGTCATATCTGACATCATCTGGGGCATGGAAGCCACGCCAGGCTGTCACTCTGATATAGGAAGCAGGGAAGCCAAGCTTCAATTTGGATCTTATTGCACCATTGAAAACACCAACAGAGAACCCCAGGGATCATGCGACTGAACCAGAGTGGGCTGAAAATAGGGGAGTATATATAGTGCCTTGAAAAAGTATTCATACCCCTTGAAATTTTCCACATTTTGTCATGTTACATCCAAAAACGTAAATGTATTTTATGTGATAGACCAACACAAAGTGGCACATAATTGTGAAGTGGAAGGAAAATGATAAATGGTTTGCAACATTTTTTACAAATAAATATGTGAAAAGTGCGGGAGCATTTGTATTCAGCATCAATACTTTGTAGAACCGCCTTTCTCTGCAATTACAGCTGCAAGTATTTTTGGGAATGTCTCTACCAGCTTTGCACATCTAGAGAGAGAAATTTTTGCCCATTCTTCTTTGCAAAATAGCTCAAGCTCTGTCAGATTGGATGGAGAGCATCTGTGAAGAGCACACAGATTCTCAATTGGATTTAGGTCTGGACTTTGACTGGGCCATTCTAACACATGAATATGTTTTGATCTAAACAATTCCATTGTAGCTCTGGCTGTATGTTTAAAGTTGTTTAGGGTCGTCCTGCTGGAAGGTGAACATCCGCCCTATCTCAAGTCTTTTACAGACTCTAACAAGAGGTAGGCAACCTTACAGATGTGGAGATCTACCTGAACAGCACGGGAGAAGTCAAAGATCACCAGTCACAGTGCCGCCTCCTCCCAACCTGATTTAAACCTCTAATTGCAGGACTACCATGTCACAAATGCGTGCATTGCATGCCAATCATGGGTTTAAATCAGTTGTTGAGAAGGCAACATATCGTCTCCTCACCACCTATCAACACACACTCGGATCGCTTTTCAGAGGAGCAGCATTTGTGCTCATACACACGTAAAGTTAGGGGGTGGTGAAATAGCAGGATATAATAGAAGTCTATGGCTAAGCGCAGCAAACCCGCAGGAAAGTTGCAGCTACACTGCACTGCACCCACAGTGTGGGTAAACCACAGCACATCAGTGTGAAAACAGCCCTAGACTATTATGCCCAGTGTATTGCTTCACACAGATCTCCTTTCCTGCTGCTGGCACCATTCTGGAGACCACTAGCCAAGATAAGAGGTGAAGTGCAGTTGGTGTCACTCCGTATGGGACAGAAGCCAGCACTACAGAGGAGACATTGGCATATACGGTTCTTGCTCCCTTCTACAGCTCTAAGTTTAAAAGTAGTCCCTCTGCATTGCACTCTGTTTGATGCTCTAGAATGGCGGGTCAGCATACCCAGATCGAGATCTACCAGCCACCTGTCTACAGGCTGCTGACCCCCGCTCTAACAAGTTTTCTTCTAAGATTACCCTGTATTTGGCTCCATCTATCTTCCCATCAATTCTGACTAGCTTCCCTGTCCCTGCTGAAGAAAAGCATCCCCACAATATGATATTGCCACCACCATGTTTCACGGTGTGTTCAGGGTGACATGCAGTGTTAGTTTTCCGCCACACATAGCGTTTTGCTTTTAGGCCAAAAAGTTCAATTTTGGTCTCATCTGACCAGAGCAACTTCTTCCACGTATTTACTGTGTCCCCCACATGGCTTCTTGCAAACTGCAAACAGGACTTCTTATGGCTTTCTTTCAACAATGGCTTTCTTCTTGCTACTCTTCCATAAAAGGCCAGATTTGTGGAGTGCACGACTAATAGTTGTCCTGTGGACAGATTCTCCCACCTGAGCTGTGGATCTCTGCAGCTCCTCCAGAGTTATCATGGGTCTCTTGGCTGCTTCTCTGAATAATGCTCTCCTTGCACAGCCTGTCAGTTTAGGTGGACCGCCATGTCTTGGTAGGTTTGCAGGTGTGCCAAACTCTTTCCCATTTTCACATGATGGATTGAACAATGCACCATGAGATGTTCAAAGCTTGGGATGTTTTTTTTATAATATAACCCTGCTTTAAACTTCTCCACAAATTTATCCCTGACCTCTCTGGTGTGTTCCTTGGCCTTCATGATGCCGTTTGTTTACTAAGGTTCTTTAATAATCCTCAGAGAGCTTTGCAGAACAGCTGTATTTATACTGTGATTAAATTACTCACCAATGGACTCTATGTACCAATTAGCTGACTTCTTAAGACAATTGGTTCCACTAGATTTTAGTTAGGAGTATCAGAATAAAGGGGGCTGAATACAAATGCACGCCACACTTTTCACATATTTATTTGTAAAAAATGTTGAAAACCATTTATCATTTTCTTTCCACTTCACAATTATGTGCCACTTCGTGTTGGTCTATCGCATAAAATCCCAATAAAATACATTAACGATTTTGGTTGTAACACGACAAAATGTGGAAGATTTCAAGGGGTATGAATACTTTTTCAAGGCACTGTAACTCTTTCTTACACAGGTTAGTCAGCATAGGTGTTAAAAGGGGAGAGGGAGCATTTTTAAAACTAGTTAGGTTTTGCCTGGAATTCTACTTTAACAGCCCAAAAGGGAGCAAAAAGAGTAATGTATTGATGGAGTTTAGATACGCTGTAGGTACTGAAGTATTTTTGCTTTCTGAAATTAAGTACATGTGGTCCACAGTAGCTCTAATTCCTCTTAGTTTGGCCTCCTGTATTGAATTTGACAATTCTAAAGTAGATATACTCCTGGAATATCCCTGTTAGGCATATATGCAGCATTCAGATCTGCTGCTGGGCTTAAATAATATATTTCCTAAGGCTTCAGATGTAGTAGAACATGCAAAGAATTGAGTCCAATAATGAATTCATTCTGCAAAGACACAGGTGTACAATAGAAGACAATGCATGAACTGAAATTGCATAAAAAGGCCAAGAGCACTTTATAAATCGCTATATGGAAGATTTCCATTACTGCTGCCAAAAAGAACAAAAACGTTTTTGCAACATTTCTGAGATAAATTATTACCAGATGTAACACAATCAAGGAAGCTCCATGTTACAGGCAGCTTTGTTTAAACTCTGAGGAGGTCACAACTATTGTAATAAAACGAGAAAAAAAAAATAAAGTGAAAAGCTTCCTATTTGCATTTGTATGCAGGATTTGAAAGCAATGTTCCAAGGTAGATAAAAAAGATACAGTATTATACATACCTGCTCTGTGCAATGAATTTCCATAGAGTTGTCACTTACCTCCTCTTTGCCAGACCCCAGCCTACGCTGTCTGCTACTTCTTCCTCCAGGAGCCTTCTCAGAATGCCCGGTGTTAAGGGGACACCCGTGCACAAGTGTTTTCAAGCTGAGCTATGTGCATCCATAGACACACACCGTCATGGGCGTCCGCAGAACATTTTTCAGGGGGGGGCATCATTTTAAGGTCACCCATGCTCTGCCCCTTTTCAACAATGTCATTATCACTTTATCACTGTCAGAGACTGCAGACATAGTACAGGAGATGGTCAGAGACTGCGGACATAGTACAGGAGAGGGTCAGAGACTGCGGACATAGTACAGGAGATGGTTAGAGACTGCAGACATAGTACAGGAGATGGTCAGAGACTGCCGACATAGTACAGGAGATGGTCAGAGACTGCAGATATAGTACAGGAGATGGTCAGAGACTACAGACATAGTACAGGAGATGGTCAGAGACTACAGACATGGTACAGGAGATGGTCAGAGACTGCAGACATAGTACAGGTCATAGGCTGCGGACATGGTACAGGAGATGGTCAGAGACTGCAGACATAGTACAGGAGATGGTCAGAGACTGCAGACATAGTACAGGAGACGTTCAGAGATTGCAGACATAGTACAGGAGACGGTCAGGGACTGCGGACATGGTACAGGAGACGGTCAGAGACTGCGGACATAGTACAGGAGATGGTTAGAGACTGCAGACATAGTACAGCAGACGGTCAGAGACTGTGGACATGGCACAAGAGACAATCAGAAACTGCATACACGACTCCAGAGGATAAGGACCTAGTGGGGAACCCCCGAACCAATCCCTGATTCCAGGGGGGGCAATTGCCCCCCCTTGCCCCTACCTGCAGACGCCCATGCACACAGTGCCAGTATGCCATGCTTTCCGCTCCCTTCTCACAGGAGGTCACTGACAGCAGCTAGAGCCTATGGGTCCTGCTGCTCTCCATGTCTCCTATGAGACCTGGAAGTGCAGCCAGAACAGCACTGGAGCGATGAACAGTGGCGGATGCTAATATGGGGCGGAATGTGTCCGGCCCCTAATCTACATGCAGGGCGCAGGACGCATGGATTTCAATGGGTTTTTTGGTTTTGTTTTTTTTTAAGCACATGATTAGAGCCCGAGGCTTTAATTGGCTTCAAAAGGGGTGGGCTCCCCTAGTTGAGTGAAAATTGGCGAATTAATATTCGCTAATGTCTTTCGGTTTCTCCTCCCAGCCAATCAGGAAGTGGAAGTCCTGAGACCCGATTGGCCGGGAGTCCTAAGTCCTGATTGGCCAGGCGAAGAAGCGACCATCAGGACTCGGAAGGGGACGCGGAGGGGGGGGCGCCGCCAAAGCCACAACATGGATTAAGGAGAAATGTGGGGTGAGCGAAGCGACGGGGGGGGAAGAGAATCGGTGATCGATCGACCGTCGGAGGTGGTTGGCTGGCTGGGCTGGCACCAGCCACCACTGGTGGTAAAGGGAGTCAGGTAAAATATTTATTTTAGGTAGAGGGATGGTTTTTACAGGTAGTGGGCCGTTTTTTATCCTAATGCAGGGAATGCATTAAGGGAAAAAATTTTGACTTTAGAACCACTTTTAAACCTTTATTTACAAAGGTACAGTGTCTCACAAAAGTGAGTACAATCCTCACATTCTTGTAAATATTTTATTATATCTTTTCATGTGTAAATTTGCTGTCCCCTTAAAATAACTCAACACAGGGCCATTAATGTCTAAGCTGCTGGCAACAAAAGTGAATACACCCCTAAGTGAAAATGTCTAAATTGGGCCCAATTAGCCATTTTCCCGGCCTGGTGTCATGTGGCTCGTTAGTGTTACAAAATCTTAGGTGTGAATTGGCAACAGGTGTGTTAAATTTGGTGTTATCACTCTCCCATACTGGTCACTGGAAGTTCAACATGGCACCTCATGGCAAAGAACTCTCTGAGGGGGTCAGCCTGTCGGTGCTCAGACCATAAGCTGAACACTGCTTCAAATTGGTCTGCATGGCTGTCGTCCCAGAAGGAAGCCTCTTCGAAAGATGATGCACAAGAAAGCCCGCAAACAGTTTGCTGAAGACAAGCAGACTAAGGACATGGATTACTGGAACCATCTCCTGTGGTCTAATGAGACCAAGACAGATTTTTTGGTTCAGATGGTGTCAAGCGTGTGTGGTGGCTACCAGGTGAGGAGTACAAAGACAAGTGTGTCTTGCCTACAGTCAAGCATGGTGGTGGGAGTGTCACAGTCTGGAGTTGCATGAGTGCTGCCGGCACTGGGGAGCTACAGTTCATTGAGGGAACAATGACTGCCAACATGTACTGTGACATAGCAGAGCAGAGCTTGATCCCCTCCAGCAGTGGCCGGGCAATAAGGGGTGCTTGGCCGTTGCCTCCCCGCCGCTGACGAAAAAAAAAAGTCAGCCCGACCCCCCCCCCTACAGGAGGTGCCGGTATATTGACTTTTTTTTTTCTCAGCTCCTTGCTGTCTGCTGAAAGCAAGTAGTGAGCCGATTGGTCAGTCATAAAAGACTATGTATGTGCGCTGAACAGGCGCACACACGTAGTCTGATTGGCTGCCCTGAGCCAGTGACTGACTCGCATTGGATGCTGTGGGTGGGGGCAGGAATGTGGCGGATGTGCAGCACTCCGCCGGGTTTCAGTCCCGACTCCTGCGCCAAAGACCATCCACTACCAGCATGCTCTCCGAGCCCTGGACAGTGCACACTGCCAGCCTGCCTATTAGATGGGGTAAGTGTGGGACTTGTCCCGACTTCGGGGGGGGAGGTCTGTCAGTGCCACGAGCCCCTATCTTGGGCTCTGTATACTGCTATATGGTGACTCTGTATACCCTATCTGGGGCTCTGTATACCCTATCTGGTGTAGCAGAGCATGATCCCCTCCCTTTGGTTACTGGGCCGCAAGGCAGTATTCCAACATGATAACGACCCCAAACACACCTCCAAGACAACCACAGCCTTGCTAAAGAAGCTGAGGGTAAACGTGATGGACTGGCCAAGCATGTCTCCAGACCTAAACACTATCATCAAATGGAAGGTGGAGGAGCGCAAGGTCTCTAACATCCACCAGCTCTGTGATGTCATCATGGAGGAGTGGAAGAGGACTCCAGTGGCAACCTGTGAAGTTCTGGTGAACTCCATGTCCAAGAGGATTAAGGTAGCGCTGGAAAGTAATGGTGGCCACACAAAATATTAACACTTTGGGCCCAATTTGGACATTTTCACTTAGGGATGTACTCACTTTTGTTGCCAGCGGTTTAGACATGAATGGCTGTGTGTTGATTAATTTTGAGGGGACAGCACATTTTACACTGTTATACAAGCTGTACACTCACTACTTTACATTGTAGCAAAGTGTCATTTCTTCAGTGTTGTCACATGAAAAGATAGAATAAAATATTTACACAAATGTGACATAAAACCAACACATCAGAGCTATACTGACGTGAGAAATGGAAGATGCCTTGAAGGAGTGAATGGTCAGGGACTTAGTTTTGATAGTAGGCTATGCTTTGGGCTATGCAGCCCTCTTCTGATTGGGAAGATCTTTAACCATTTCAGCCCTGGAAGGATTTCCCCCTTAATGACAGGCCCTTTTTTGCGATATGGCACCGCGTTACTTTAACTGACATTTGCGCAGTCGTGCAACGATGTACCCAAACAAAATTGACGTCCTTTTTTTCCCAGAAAGAGAGCTTTCTTTTGGTGATAGTTGATCGCCTCTGCGGTTTATATTTATTGCGCGATAAACATAAAAAGAGCAACAATTTTGGAAAAAAACACAATTTTTCTGCTATAAAACATTAAAAAAAAATGTAAAAAAAAAAGAATTTATTCATCAGTTTAGGCCGATATGTATTCTGCTACATATTTTTGGAAGAAAAAAAAATTACAATAAGTGTATATTGATTGGTTTGCGCAAAAGTCATAGCGTCTACAAAATAGGGGATAGATTTATGGTGACGTACGACATCGATTAGCGGGAATGAGCAACTTTGCCACAGTAAAACGATGTAGGCTTGTCATTAGGTGGTTAATTCGAAATGGCAAAATAGCAAAAACGGTGCAAAAGTCTTGTGCATTAAAACCTTAAAACTGTTTATTGATGAAAACTATGTAAATGAAAACTCACAAAAGCCGTATGGCTACAAACATTAAAGAATAGAATCAGTGGTGGATATTCCGTGGAGAGTCCTGTGCCACACTAAGCAACTGACATAGAACTGTTGCGTTTCCTGGGATATACCCACGTCCAGCTTCATCTACAATGCAAAGATTCATCTGTTCCTATATCGACCACAGTGACAGCATTTGAAGGTACAGTAGGGAAAGTGTGTGTTAACAAGGCTGCTGTTTGAAATCGCGGGGCCCCGTACAGCCTACCTGACAGGCACCCCCCCCCCCCCAGCCAACAGTGACTCAGGACATCAGTCCCTTTTTATGCAGCCTCAGCTACACAGATGAATAAATAGGAAGTGCTCTGAGGATTCCTGCTCATTCACAAACTGAAGCATAGTAAACATGTTACTATGCTTCAGTGATAAATAGACACGGGAGTGATTGGTACCGATCGCTCACTGTGTTCATTCATGAAAGGGACAGTAAATGGCATCCTCCTGTGTGCCCGCAGCAGCTGCTGGCGGAAGAGGATGGATGCCAGCAGCACTGTGGGGGGAAGGGGCACACCTGGACAGCAAATGGAAGGGGCACATGTGCTAGAACCAATGCCCTTGCAGTTCCACCGAAGGGAGGGAGAGGAGGAGAAGCTTGGCGGCCCTGCAGTGAGAGACAGAAGAGGATCAGTGTCTGCAACAAGACAGTACAGCTGTGCCTCCTGCTCAGCAGGTGACTGGGCCCCCCTTTTGAACTGATGGGGCCTGGACCCAGTACAGGAGGGCTGGCTGTTCTGCCCTATCAGCAGCTGTGTATATAAAGTCTAGAGATATATGATATGCCTTTAGGGACCAGTACAGTTATACTGATCCTGCCTTCACCAACTAGAAAGTCAATGACTCTTCCATGCATTGTCCAGTGCCTGAGCAGCCAATTGACAGGACGACAGAGTGCTGACACATGGATAGCTGGTGAGGCCATGCCTTTCTGTATACAAATATTAGCGTGGAGGTTTTGGGGGGGGGGTTTAGTGGAGCGTTAATGGTAAATCATGGCATTGAGGAAGGTGTGTTATGCAGGGAGAGGAGAGTAATTTTGTTTTCTGATGACAGGTGCTCTATAAAGAGATCCCTAAATGGGTTTCTTCATTTAAGTCATGTTAGAAAACTTTAGGGATGTCTTTTTGATTCTGATGCCAGAGTCAGCAAAAGACCAGACCACATAAGAAGCTCTTCCTACCAGCATGATTATATTGAAAATCGCAGCATGAATATTCTTCACTGAACTGATGATCTCTGCGTGGAAGTCAATGGGAAGTGCTCTGACGCGTACAGGTACAATATACATTTTTGGGAAAAGGCTCTCTCGTCTGACAGGGCAACAAACACGTTGGTACCCATTGGAGTCTGTGGACTGCAGTGGTGCCTGCATTGAATTTTCACGGTCAGCGAATTTGAGAAAAAAAAGTAACATGTATTTTATCAGCATATAAAATAAATTGTTAGGGTTATGGCTTAGTCATGTTCTACTTTTATGAGAGATAAAGGAGATTGCTGCCATCTTATGGCGATTGCAAAAACTGCTCAGAGTATGTAAACTACACGAACAAACATACAAAATTTGACACAAGTGCAATGGGGTTGATTTACTAAAACTGGAGAGTCAAAAATCTGGTGCAGCCGTGCATGTAAGCCAATCAGCTTCTAACTTCAGATTGTTCAATTAAGCTTTGGCAAAAAAGAAACACAATGCTGATTGGCTACCATGCAGAGCTGCACCAGATTTTGCACCCTTTGGTTTTAGTAAATCAACCACAAAGTATTTATAATTCTCTTCTTTTCTTATTATAGCAAATAAATTAAAAATGGAGCTTCAGGCGCCTTCAGAAAAAATAAAAGTCAGTAGTTTTTTTAAGAGAGCAAATTTTACAAAGATGAGGGCTGCTCTCCAGGACTTAGACTGGGAGGGAATATTAGCATCAATGAACACAGAACAGAAATGGGAATTTTTCAAAAAAACTGTATGCGAACTCACTGCAAAGTATATTCCCATGGGCAATAAATTTAAGAGGCTAAAAAGAAAACCAATGTGGCTCACGGCCAAAGTTAAAAAAGTTATAAATGATAGGAAAAGAGCATTTAAAAAATATAAAAATGAGGGAACACTACCATCTTTTAAATGTTACAAAGAATATAACAGAATATGTAAAAAGGATATCAAGGATGCAAAAATTCACAACGAACGACAGATTGCAAAAGATAGTAAGACAAACCCCAAAAAATTCTTCAAATATATTAATAGTAAAAAAGTCAGGTCTGAGCATGTAGGCCCTTTACAAAATAATCTAGAGTGCGTGACTGGGGACAAAGAGAAGGCAAACTTATTAAATACTTTCTTCAGCTCTGTGTATACAAAGGAGCATGGGGGAGCTCATGTCCTCAATTGGGGTGGTAGTGACACAGCCCCAAAAGATCCACAATGGCTCAAAAGTGAAATGGTCCAGAAGTATTTAGACAGAATAAAGGTAGATAAAGCACCCGGACCAGATGGCATCCATCCACGGACCTTAAAGGACTTGAGCTCTGTCATTTCAAAGCCATTGTATCTCATTTTTAGGGACTCCTTAATGACTGGAATAGTACCACTGGATTGGCGTAGGGCCAATGTGGTGCCCATATTTAAAAAGGGATCAAAGTCTTTACCAAGTAACTATAGACCTGTTAGTTTAACTTCTATAGCTGGGAAGATACTGGAGAGTTTAATAAAAGACCACATAGATAAGTTCTTGTTGGATAAAAAGATTTTAAGCAACAGACAGCATGGATTCATGAAAGACAGAAGTTGTCAAAGAAACCTGATTTCTTTTTATGAGGAGGTAAGTAAAACCTTAGACAGAGGGGTGGCTGTGGACGTGGTATACTTGGATTTTAGTGATGGTGGGGTTAACTCCTGTA
>BLSH010042168.1:1204753-1216226 GCA_018402905.1 Glandirana rugosa | reverse complement strand
ATTGCTAGTACCGCTATGGAGTGTACACACCAAACTTATGGTAAAAGTATACGCCCGCCCTGAATGAATACGCAAGTGAAGACGCGCGTTCGAGCACCCCTACCCGGTGAAATTTAAAAAAAAATTAACAAATAATATGAAAAATAAAAAATGAAAATGTGACAGGAATTTTTTTTTTTTTTACTATTGAAAATAAGGATAATGTAAATTTGTACATTACATTTGTAAGGAACATTAATCTCAACTCGCTTGGAGACCTTCAAGCCCAAGACGACCAGGCCAGCTTGAAGCCCTGTTCCAGGCCCAGGCCTGCCTTGGGCTTGCTAGCGTGCCTGTGGCTTGGGGTAACTTTAGTTACCCCTGGGCTTGATTACAGCCATTTTTGTGCCTAAAAGTTCGGGTCCCCATTGATTTCAATGGGGTTCGGTGTCCGTGCGATCGTTCGGGTTCCGTCCGGACCCGGACCTTGTCCCGAAGTTCGACCGGACCAGCAGAACCCGAACTTCCAGAGGTTCGCTCAACTCTAATTACAAGGAATGTTTACATTACATGTTTAAATGTAATAGGAATAAAAGTTATCATTTTTTTTTTTTTTAAGGACAGTGTAAAAGTAAAAAATAAAAAGTATAATAAACAATTAAAAAAAAATTTAAAGTGGCCCATCCCCACGAGCTTGCGCGCAGAAGTGAACGCATAAGTAAGTCCCGCCCGCATATGAAAATGGTATTCAAACCACACATGTGAGGTATCGCCATGATCGTTAGAGCGAGAGCAATTATTTTAGCAGCAGACCTCCTCTAACTCAAAAGTGGCAACCTGTAAAAAAATGTAAACGTTGCCAATGGAGATTTTTATGTTGCAAAGTTTGTCACCATTCCGCGAGCTGGCGCAATTTTCAAGCATGACATGTTGGGTATCAATTTACTCGGCGTAACATTATCTTTCACAATATGGAAAACATTGGGCTAACTTTACTGTTGTCTTATTTTTTAACTCAAAAAAGTGATTTTTTTAAAAAAAAAACACCTCTGTGTAAATACGGTGTGACATAACGTTTTGCAAAGACCGCCATTTTATTCTCCAGGGTGTTTGAAAAAATTATATATAATATTTGGGGGTTCTTAGTAATTTTATAGCAAAAAAACTGCTTATAACACCGAATTACAAAAAGAGGCTCAGTCTGGAAGTGGTTAAGAACAATATATAATAATTATTTGTATATCACTTACTTATGGTAAGTAACCCTTTGCCACCCAGGCCAATTCTGACACTTCTCTCCTACATGTAAAAATCATCATTTTTTGCTAGAAAATTACTCAGAACCCCCACACATTATATATATATATATATATATATATATATATATATATATATATATATATATATATATATATATATATATATATATATATATATATTTTAGCAGACACCCTAGAGAATAAAATGGTGGTCATTGCAACTTTTTATAACACACAGTATTTACACAGCGATTTTTCAAATGCATTTTTACTTGGAAAAAAACTTTTACATGAATAAGACAAAAACTAAAGTTAGCCCAATTTTTTTGTATACTATAAAAGATGATGTTACGCTGAGTAAATAGATAACTAACATATCACGCTTTAAAATTGCGCACACTTATGGAATGGCGCCAAACTTCAGTATTTAAAAATCTCCATAGGCTCATTTTTGCATTAATAAAACTCCTTTGTTAAAAAAAATCTCCATAGGCAACGCTGTAAACATTTTTTACAGGTTACATGTTTAGAGTTACAGAGGAGGTCTAGTGCTAGAATTATTGCTCTTGCTCTAACGTTCGCAGCGATACCTCACATGTGTGTATCTGGCTCTGATACTAGTCAGTGCCTCGCCAGCCACTAACCTCACTGCATATCCCTGCCGCAAACACCAGAAGCTGATGCATGCTCCACAGAGAAAATGTACATTTGCCACACAGGTGTATGTCACAGGTGTAAATGGGGCCTTAATACTTTTAGAAACTAAGTAATGCTTTAAGGGCAAAAATGAGCAATTAGCACATGTGCAAAACAATGGGGAAAAATTGTCCAGCAGTGAAAGGGTTAAAATGACCCTAAAAATTACTATCTGAGCACTCACCCTCCACCTCTATGGCAGTAGCAGTTGCTTGTGTCTGCAGACGCTACAACCCCACTGATCCCCATGTGTAGTATTCTGCACCCTCTTTTAGACTGAGTCCCCATCATCCCCCACATACCAGATAAAAGTTAAACTAGAACTAAAGACAATTTTTTTCATCTTGAATAGAATAAGGGAGGGTTATAACCCTTGTTCCTATTACAAATAAAAAAGCATGATAGGACCTCTTAAATATGAGATCTGGGGTCAAAAAGACCTCAGATCTCATATTTACGCTAACGTGCAATAAAAAAGTCACTTTGAAAAAAATTGTCTCCCTTAAGAGCATTGGGCGGAAGTGACGTTTGTCCTCACATGGCATCCAGGCAGTGAGGGAAGCGGACACAATTATCTCTGCTGCTACTGACAGAAGCAGCAGAGACAACCAGGAAGTGGTGAGAGGGGGCCCCTCTCCCACTAGAATAAAAGTGATCTCACGGTGTATCCGCACCGCAGAGATCACTTTTATCTTACAGCCGACTGCCCGCTGAAAAAATGATACCGGGGTTATGGTTGCTATCCACTACCACAACAACGGTATTCCACATCAAAGTAGCGACGTACAATTATGGTGGTCGGTAAGTGGTTAATTATTGGAGGGACAGAGAGGGCAACCTGTCACAAAGACTGTGATCGATGAACAGTATGCTGTTTCCCAGGTGCATGGGTTCGGGACATTGCAGATCAGATGGACAGATTGTTGGATGGGGCTGGGGAGGACACAGCTGTCATGGTACATATTGGCGACAACAACAAATTTAGAAAAAGATGGAGCACCCTACAAAATGATTTCAGGGACTTAGGGGCTATATTGAAGAGAAGGACCTCCAGGGCTGTATTTTCAGAAATAATGCTTGTACCTCAAGCCACGCCAAGGAGGCAGCAGGAGCTTAGGGAGCTTAACAAGTGGCTGAAGAACCGGTGCAAGAAGGGGGGGATTTGGCTTAATGGAGAACTGGAATGACTTTTCAATCGGTTACTGGCTCTACAGCAGGTACGGACTACTCTGAAATGAGCAGAGTGCAGCTCTGTTGGGAAATAAAATTGTCATATAGTTGGAAAAAATTTTAAATCTACCAGAATATGACATTCACATTGAGACTCCTGCAGAATGTGACATTCCCGCTGAGACTCCGGAAGAATGTGATGTTCCTGCTGAGACTCTACCAAAATGTGACATTCCTATTGTGACTCCAGTAGAATGTGATATTCCCAGTGAGACTCCAGAAAAATGTGACGTTCCCATTGGGACTCAACCACAATGTGATGTTCCCATTAAGACTCCACCACAATGTGACAATCACATTAAAACTCCACCACAATGTGATGTTCACGTTTAGACTTCACCACAGTGTGTTCATGTTAAGACTCCGGCAGAATGTGACGTTCCCATTAAAACTCTAGCAGAATGTAATGTTCACATTGAGACTTCACCCCAATGGGATGTCCACATGATGCTGCAGTAGAATGTGACATTCCCACAGACTCCAGCAGAATGTGACATTTCCGCTGAGACTCTGGTAGAATGTGAGGTCCCGATTGAGACTCCGGCAGAATGCGACATTCCCGCTAAGACTCCGGTAGAATGTGACGTTCCCGCTAAGACTCTGGAAGAATGTGACAATCCCACTGAGACTCCAGCAGAATGTGATGTTCCCGCTGAGACTCAAGCAGAATGTGATGTTCCCGCTGAGACTGCAGAAGAATGTGATGTTCCGACTGAGACTGCAGCAGAATGCAATGTTCCTGCTGAGACTCCAGCAGAATGTGATGTTCTCATTCAGACTCCAGCAGAATGTGACTTCCAGACTGAGAATCCACCAGAATGTGACGTTCACATTAAGAAACCACCGAAATGCCAGGGGAACATCTCCAGTGAAGATGGGGGCAAGGTTACAAGGAAGGATATGCAGATACTGGTGGTAGTGGATTCAGTTATTGGAAGGCTAGAGATGGCAATCTGTCACAAAGACCGTTATCACCAAACAGTATGTTGTTTACAAGGTGCTCGGGTTCGGGACATTACAGATTGCATGGTCAGATTGTTGGATGGGGCTGGGGAGGACCCAGCAGTCATGGTACATATTGGTACCAATGACAAAGTGTCAGGAACCATGAATCAGACTGTGAAGTGCAGTAAATATCACACGTTTTAATAGAATGGTAAAATAGTACAAACAGAGAAAACATAGTCAAAACATAGTCAGGGTTCGGTAACCAGAGCGGGTAGTCAAAACAAGCCAGTAAAACAGGAATCCAGAGATCAGCATAGTAGAGGCAGCAAACAGGGTCAGGAACCAAAAGGGAAGTTATCCAGGCAATGTTTTTAACAGGAAAACATAGCAGAGAGTATCCAGATATGTTGACCAAGGCGAAGGCACAAGAGATCTGATCCAGGCAGTTTAAATAGCTAGCAAGGCTGGCTGACAACCAGGATGATCATCAGATGAGTTCCTGTGGAATGATGAGTATTGGCAATTAACTGATAGCTGAGCAGCCTGTGCTTTGAGAAGGGAGGACAGTACCCCCTCCTCAACAATCTCTCCCCCTCAGAGGGCCACCATGTTTGAGGAGGAAACATCTATGGAAAGCACAGAGGAGGACAAGGGCATGTACATGCGAGGATGAGACCCAAGAGCGCTCCTCTGGACTGTACCCTTTCCAATGAATCAGGTACTGTATGCACCCACCAAACCTACGGGAGTCAATTATAGATTGTATTTGATACTCCTCTTGGTTCTCAACCTGAACTGGGTGAGGATGTGGTACCGAGGTGGTGAAGCGGTTGCATACTAAAGGTTTTAAGACATGAATTACATCTGAAATATGCATATTAGAAGGAAGGTCCAAAGCATAAGCCACTGGGTTGATCTTACGGAGAATACAGAAAGGCTCAATAAACCATGGTGCCAGCTGCAGTGAGGGAACACGGAGTCGGAGGTTGCGAGATGACAGCCAGACCCTCTCTGGCTAGGAAGGTGCAGGTAGACGTCTGCAGTCATCATGGAGTCTGTACCCATCATTGGCACGTCGCAAGGACTCTTGGACCTGTACCCAAGTGGAACGAAGGCCATGGAGATGCTCCTCTAACACAGGAATTCTCTGAGGAAAAAATGAGTCAGGCAACATGGTTGGTTGGAAACCACAATTCGCCATAAATGGAGGCAATCGGGAAGCGGTATTAACGGCACTATTGTGAGCAAACTCCGTCCAAGGTAAGAGTTCTGACCAGTTGTTATGGTGGTCCGAAATATAGCAACGTAGAAACTGTACCAAGGACTGGTTTGCTTGTTCTGCAGGCCCATTGGACTGTGGGTGATACGCAGAAGAGAAGGCCCATGTAAGTGAAAGATTTCTCAAGCAAAAATGGATTACAGTTCTTTGGACATGAGCAATTTAAGTGAATACAATGTGACATTTTCAAGAACCGGTAAACCACCATAAAGATAACTGTGTTGCCCTGGGAGTTGGGTAACTCCACAATAAAATCCATAGACAGGTGGATCCAAGGCCTCTCTCTATTGGATATGGGTTGTAGGAGGCCCACTGGAAGAAGTTGCGGTGTCTTACTCTGAGCACACACGGAACAAGCAGCTATAAAAACGGCTACATCAGCGCGGAGATTAGGCCACCAGAATTGTTGGGAAATAGCCCGAATGAGTTGATTCTTCCCTGGGTGGCCAGCAGTCTTGGCAGAATGGTAAGTCTGGAGCACAGCAGTGCGGAGACTCTCAGGGACAAAGCAGTGGCCACAAGGTTTCTCGGGAGGAGAATGGAGCTGAGCGGCTAGACTTATGTCATCCAAAGGTGAAGTGAGACTGGTACAAACCGCAGCCAGAATACGATCATAACGTATCACAGGAACAGGAACCGACTACATCTTGGAAGCGGAGGAAAACTGTTGCGACAATGCATCAGGCCTTACATTCTTAGTACCAGGTAAGAATGAGACTATGTAATTGAAGCTTGACAAAAAGAGCCCATCCCGCCCTTCTGGGAGAGAGGCGTTGTCATGTACCTGGTGGTAGAGTCTGGCTTATGCAGGTGGCAACCTCTCTGATTTGAGAACCTCTGGAAGTACAGACAGCTGGTTCGGGAATGCAGGACTGCACGAGAGCTCGTATGAGTCTTAATATGGTAGGTAGAGTTTTCAAGGACTCGTGCAGAGGTAGAAGAGTAGTCGTGCAGGCCGGGTCAGCAACAGTCAAGTGGTGCGGTACAGAGGGTGCAGGCAAAAATAGTCAGGTTCAGGTGGAGGTCAGCAACTGGCGGGAAAAGAGGTACACGAGGAGCAGGCAGGTGGGTAGTTGTAGGCAAGCCGGGGTAGGTGCAGGCAGCAGGCAAGGAATAGTCAGGAAAAGCTGGGTCACTGGTACAGGAACTCTCAGAAACAGAACGCTGGGGAACACAGGAAGGCTATAGAACGGACAAAACCAACTGCATGGTGCTGTCCAGTTTAAATAAGCTGTTTGGCGCCATGATGCATCACCGTGCACACCTACTGCATGCACGCGCGCCTGCGCACTGGAAAGGGCATTCTGCCAGAAAGTACTTGCGGAGATTCCTAACATTGCCCCTCCCCCCAAGGGGCAGCCAATGGATTCCCAACCGGGCCAGATGATTTCTTTTGAAAGATTTGATTAATTCTTCAACATGAATGTTGGTCTCTGGTTCCCATGAATTATCTTCCAGGCCGTAGCCCTTCCATTTAACTCTTTCTGAAATCCAAAATGGACTCCACTTCAAATTACTCTATCCCATCAATCAGCACCGGTGCAGGTGGACCAGCTCTCCGGTCGGGGAATGGATCAGGAACTGCTGGCTTCAGCAGGGATACATGGAAAACAGGGTGTATTCAAAATGACTCTGGCAACACAAGTTTGTAGGCCACATCATTAATCTTCCTCTTTACGGGGAAAGGTCCCAGAAATTTCGGGCCCAATTTCTTGGAGGGGCATGCCAGTCTTGAGTTAATGGTAGACAACCAAAGCCGATTGCTGGATTCCAGGTTCAACTCACCCCGCCTCCTTCTGTCATACATCTTTTTGTTGTAAGCCTGTGTCTTTGCCATTGTTTCCTGCAACAGTTTGTTATTGGCAGTGAGGAAACTCAACATGTCAAACACGGCTGGCTCTGGACTTTCAGGACAGACGTTGGACAGGATGGATGGGTGAAACCTATAATTGGCGAAGAATGGTGATTGCTGGGTGGCAGAATACACAGAGTTGTTATAGGCAAACTCGGCCAATGGTCGAGTGTCGCCCAGTCATCCTGGGAGAAGGACTAGAAGCAACGCAAGTATTGTTCTAGTGTCTGATTGGTTCCCTCCATTTGGCTGGGGATGATATGCGGAAAATAAGGACAGTCCGATTTTCAAAGATTTGCATAGTGACCTCCAGAACTTGGAAGTGAATTGTACTCCTCGATCAGACACCACATCCGTAGGTATCCCATGGAGTCTGATAATCTCTTTCACAAAAATCCTTGCTGTTTCTGGGGCCGAAGGTGTGCCTTTCATTGGCAAAAAGTGGGCCATCTTGGTTAGCTTGTCCACCACCATGAAGATGGAGGCAGTTCCTGTCATGACACCTTGGGTCAGGAGACAAGTGCGCATCGCTGGGGTGCGAATCACACTGAGGGTTGCGAAGCGCACCACTAAGGTTGTGGACCTATAGCTGACTGCTGCTAATGAGTTCCGGCTGGTACGGGAAGAGGGGCCCCTGGAGCATGGACACTGGAACACAGGAAGCTAGTGCTTCAGTTTCCCCAAGCTCGCGGAGTCTAAGAGCCAGTAGGTTTTTGCCAGAGACTTTGGTGGTGAGGATGGATTTGGCTGCAATTTGATACATGTCGCGGCCCCGGGGTCCCCTAGCTCACGCTCGGCTGGCTACAGGTGGAAGAGAGGAAGCAACAGCATAGGAAAAGCAAAGGATAGTCAGTGGCCTAGCAAAGGGTCAAGGCCACTAGCAAACAGGAGAAACAGAGAACAAGCCAAAGATCGGGGTATTAGGCAGGCAGGGATAAACAGAGAACAAGCCAAATATCAGGGTATCAGGCAGGCAGGTTTAGTCAGAACAAGCCAAACATCGGTAACTGGAAATAGACACAGAGCATACAACACGAACAACCAAACATGAAGCCAAACACACACAACATTGATCGGCAAGGAGGCTTTGCAGCACATGGTCTAATATAGTGTTTGCTTAATTGGAGGCTGGGGTTAAGTTCACTGAGAGGAGTTTACTTAGCCCACAGGTGGTGATGCGAACGACCTCTAAGCTGACACAACCAAGAGGTAAGCAAACAAACAGGACATGAATGACTATGGGTTCATGACAGTTCCACAATGAAGTCCACAGATATTCTACTCCAAGGTCTCTCCGGCACAGACAGGGGTTTCAGTAAGCCCCACGACTGGGTTCTGCTACCTTTATTTTGGCTGCAAGTAATGCAGGATTCGACATAGCTATTACAGTCCTTCCCTGATTGTGGCCACCAGAATATGCGCTGTAAAATTTCGGTAGTTTTCTGCACACCAAAGTGTCCAGCCAGTGGTCGTGACAGAGTTCTAAGACCGTGGCCCGCAGGTACGAAGATCCTGTTATCATGCCAGAGCAGGCCATCCTTTGCAGGTTAATTTCAGGAAGGGGGCTGCCCCCCGTCATGGCCTATCTGATCTGTGACAGGACCTCATCTTGCAATAGCAGGAAGCTTCCGGCAGGCAGAATGGTGTCAGGAGAAGCCGAAACTCCAGGTGCCTTAAACATGTGCAAGAGCGCGTCTGGATTCCTTTCTTATCAGCTGGTGTGGGCCAATCCAGGATGGTGGAGACCTTCTGGGGGTTCATCTTGATGCCTTCGACAGATAGAATTAACCAGAGGAATTGTATGCTTCGTTGCTCGAATTCACACTTTTCGGGCTTGGCATAAAGACCGTGCTGACGGAGGCGGCCCAGAACCAGGGCAGGATTAACATAGGGGCTATTGGAGCTGTAACTCCAGGCCCCTACCTCAAGATAGGCCCATGCCAGTGAGTCATTAATGCTGTTTAGCTGTGTGTGTGTTAGAGCTGCACGATTAATAGTATTAAAATCGTGATCTCGATTCACCCCCCCCCCCGCGATCTCCATCAAGCATTACTGCGATTTTCAGTGCAGTTAATGGAGTCTGACTTGTGGGGCGAATCAGCGCGACTTGACTAATAGAAGTCAATGCAAGTCGCCTGAAGTCTCCCCATGAATCTTTTTCTAAAGTCTGAGCGACTTGAGTCTCTCCTATCCGGGCAAACTGCCAAGTCTGGGCAGAGAGCCAAGTCAAGTTGATAAAAGAAGTAAAAAGATACTATGTGTCAAGGACCTGGTGGTGGAGTCTGCAACTGCCCAGGACAGCCTCTCTTACAATCCTGACACAGGAACCACTGGTATGGTGAACGGGAGGCTCAAGAGTGCAGAATGGCACGAGTGCTTGACTGGAACACAGGTGCGGTGGTCACAGGCAGGGCTGGAGATGCAGCAAGCTGGAGCGGAGGAGGAATTCCGGAGAACAGCTGACAATAGCCCCGTATGGCTGGACCAAGCAGGTGATGCTGGATGAGATGGCCAGAAGCAGACAGCAGGCAGGCAGATCAGGAACCGTGGAGCAGGCAGAAGGATGGTCGGACACAGGCCGGGTCGGCAGCAGGCGGGCAGCGTGGTACCAAGGAGCAAGCAGAAGGATCGTCAGGGAAAGCCCAGGGTCAGGGCAGGCAGATAGTAGCGAAGTCAGGGTCAATCCAGTAGATCAAAAGAACAGGTTCAGCAGATAAACAGGTAACAGGAATCTCAGGAGCGTTGTAGACCAAACGGCATTGATCTCATGTTACTGTCCGGTTTAAATATCCCCTTTGGCGCCAAGAACGGTTACGAACAGGGATGTGTGCCTCCCGGTCGCGCTTGCGCGCCGTCGTTCGTGCCGTCCGTTCGTTCATGCACGCGCCTGCGCACCGTGTTTCTTCTTATGGAAGCACGAGTTCTCCGTCTTTCCTGACACTATGTTTCAAATGATCAAAGGGTTGAACTCCCGTGTATAGAAGAGTTTAGTTTAACCATTTAAAGACTAAATCTTTTCTGACATTTGCTGCTTACAAGTAAAAATGCAGTATTTTCTGCTAGAAAATGACTTAGAACCCCCAAACATTATATATATATTTTTTTTAGCAGAGACCCTAGAGAATAAGATGGCGATTGTTGCAATATTTTAGGTCACACGGTATTTGCGCAGCGGTCTTTCAAACGCAATTTTTTGGGAAAAATTACACTTTCAAAAAATAAACAGTGCTGTTAGCCGAATTTTTTTGTATATGTATAGATGTTACGCCGCTAGAATCATGAGGGAATCGTGATCTTTATTCTAAGCAAAAAAATTGAGATTCTCATTTTGGCCAGAATCGTGCAGCTCTAGTGTGTGTACACCATTGTTATGTAAATAGCGGGCGACAGGGAATATTGTCATGTAAATTAAGGGCGACTGGCAGGCGCTATTGTTATGCAAAATGCGGGCGGACGGCAGGCGCTATTGTTATGTAAATTGCGGGCGGCAGGCGCTATTGCTATGTAGAGTGCGGGCGGCAGCTGAATTCCATACAGTGTAGTTTAGCACAACATAGAGGCTGACTCTCATACCTTCCCCACAGCTTTCACAAAATACCCATTTCCTCCTAACTCCCGCCCAACAGTGACAGTCTCACTTGATGGGCACTCATGCTTGTCTTTTGCTGGTGGAGGGAGTGTGGGGAAGGATCCACACACTCTGATTGGCCAAAGGTACCATCTGTCAATTACACTAGCTTCACCCACTGTACCACAGCAGTGCATGTGGGGGAAAACGGCCGGCACAAGAAAAGTGGCGCCCAGTCTACTTCTTATCCAATCAACAGATCTATCTGTTCTATGAGCAAGATCATTCTGCATTAAATGATGGTGAACCATAAATGCTGATTGTTACTTTCCCACACTGCAAAGTAAATCATGTGTTTTGTGCAAACATCTAGCTGAAAAGGTGACAGCGGCAAGAATGATCACCATAGTAAGGATATAAGAAAAAAATTCATGACATCTGAACATCTTCCAGCACATTTTAAGTGCATTCCTCCCTTACTATATAAGCAAGCTTTGTACACATTTTTATATATATATATATATTATATATATATATATATATATATATTTATATATATATATATATATTTTTACACATGTTTCGAACGAATATATCATTCCCTCCTTACGTGAATTTTACACGACCTTCTACAAGTCTACAGTACTTAAAAAAAGAATATA
>BLSH010042168.1:1193574-1204743 GCA_018402905.1 Glandirana rugosa | reverse complement strand
CATCTTATCATTACAATAGGAGTCTAAAAACCCTTACTGTGTTTTATATATATATATATATATATATTTTGTGTCATTCCCAAAAATCTGAGGATAACATTACTATTCTACACTCACACAAAAAGAAACACCAAATATCACAGAATAAATCAAGAAGAGAAGCTCCTGACTAATTTAATTGCTATATATCCCAAGAAATGCAGTATATAATGTATTTATG
Organism: Glandirana rugosa; assembly: GCA_018402905.1. Classification (NCBI taxonomy): domain Eukaryota; kingdom Metazoa; phylum Chordata; class Amphibia; order Anura; family Ranidae; genus Glandirana; species Glandirana rugosa. The sequence goes on along the minus strand of BLSH010042168.1, from coordinate 1,204,523 downwards.
TGTGGGAGGACTCCACATGCAGCAGCCCTGTGGCTCACAAGGTATTCTGCCTACCATTGCTCAGGTCCTGAGTTCGAATCCCAAACATGTCACTTCATGTAGAGATGTTGTTTGCTCTCTCTATGCTGTTAAACATAACAACCTGACTCAGGGCCTTACCGAAATTATGTCTAAATGTAGTAGTTATGTGTAGGAGGGTTCCACCACCATTGCAAATCTTGGCAGATACACTAGTTAGGCAAAGGTATTGGGACGCCTGTCTTTACACGCACATGGCATCCCAGTCTTAGTCCATAGGGTTCAATATTGAGTTTCCCCATCCTTAGCAGCTATAACAGCTTCAACTCTTCTGGGAAGGCTGTCCACAAGGTTTAGGAGTGTGTCTATGGGAATGTTTGACCATTCCTCCAGAAGCACATTTGTGAGGTCAGGCACTGAAGGGGACAATAAGGCCTGGCTCGCAGTCTCTGCTCTAATTCAGCCAAAAGGTGTTCTATTGGGTTGAGGTCAGGACTCTGTGCAGGCCAGTTAAGTTCCTCTACCCCAAACTCATTCATCCATGTCTTTATGTACCTTGCTTTGTGCACTAGTGTGCAGTCATGTTGTAACAGGAAGGAGCCATCCCCAAACTGTTCCCCACAATGTTGGGAGCATGAAAGGCCCACCAAAATCCTCAGCACCAGGCCCATGATGCTCTTTATCTAGCCCTGCCCTAAACACTCTTAACATGCTTGCGATGAATTTCCAAGGACGGGGAGAAGATCAAGTCATTATCCAGGTATACCACGACAAAAAGATCAAGAAAGTCCCTGAAGATATCGTTGATAAAGTGCTGGATTGTGGCAGGGGCATTGCACAGACCGAATGGCATTACCAGGTATTCATAATGACCAAACCGTGTACAAAATACTGTCTTCCATTCATCACCTCCCTAATCCGTACCAAATTGTAGGCCCCGCGAAGGTCAAGTTTGGTGAAAATGGTGGCTGTTCCCAGGCGCTGAAACAGTCCTGGGACCAGGGGAAGAGGGTATTGGTTCTTCACCGTAACTTTATTGAGTTCCCGGTAATCAATACAGGGACCCAGGGTGTGATGCTTCTTCTCCACTAAGAAAATACCTGCTCCAGCAGGGGAAGTGGACAGACAAATTAACCCATTTTTTAGGTTCTTTTCTATGTAAGTCTTTAGGGTGCCCAATTTGAGTTCGCTCAGTGGGTAAATTCTACCAAAGGGTACTTTGGCTGCAGGCAGGAGCTCGATAGTCGTAGGGCCTGTGAGTGGGGAGAGTCTCTGCACCTTAACTGCTTGGGTGAGCCCAGCCAAATGCAGACAGAGTTCATCCATCGGAGAGGGCCCCTGCACAGACTCGGACATGGCTGTCCATTGCTGTCACGTACCTGGTGGTAGAGTCTGGCTTATGCAGGTGGCAACCTCTCCTACAACCCTGATTCGAGAACCCCTGGTAGTACAGACAGGTGTTTCGGGAGAGCAGGGGCTCGTATGAGTCTTGATATGGTAGGTGGAGTTTTCAAGGACTCATGCAGAGGTAAAAAAAAATAAAAAATGGTGTATAGGCGCTCACCTAATGATTAGCATTCACATTCTGAAAGGTGCTTACATAAATATATAGTTAATTAAGTGCTTCACCCTTACCGCAATAATAAACAAAAACACAAGTTCAGGGTGAGATTGCTGGATTTCACCTCCACAATAACAAAAGGTGATTCTGTGATGGTTAATTAGACAATTAAGAAACAAAATAAATATTTATACTCCAGTGTTTCAAAATTCAAGTTCCAAATGTAGAGACAGGAACTTTCCTTGCTACTACGTATCCTTTGGAACCCCTGTTGTTTAGCTCCGCTCACCATCCACAGATAAGAGAGATTCCTTAGACTTGCAGTTTTTCAGCGTTACACCGATCAGCTCATGTAATGTAACGAAAGTTCACATAGCATAATACCGTTTATCAGACATTAATCATGCAGAGGTAGAAGAGTAGTCGGTGCAGGCCGGGTCAGCAACGGTCAGACCATAGGCGTGCATAGGGGGTGTGCCAGGTGTGCCTGGGCACAGCCTAATCACTATGTGCAGTGCCCCTACTGGCTCAGACCCCCCCTTGTTGGCCCCCCACCCCGCAGTGATGCTGGCTTCCCTCCTCTTCTCTCCCCCCAGCTGCTGCGTGGTATGTTTAAGGATGGAGAGCGGAGAAGGGGCTAATAAATATGTAATTTACCAGCTCCTTCCTTCACCTCCTTCTCACTGTGCCCATTCATAACTGAAGCATAGTTTACTACGCTTCAGTTTGTGGATGAATGGAAAGCTGTTCAGCACAGAGCACTTCCAATTCATTTACTGTCCAGTGCAGCTGAGGCTACAGAGAAAGGCATGTGTGTTTGAGCTTTGGGGTGCACACCCTAATGCAGTGGGGTACACACAACTATGGGTCAGGTGGTGCGGTGCAGGCAAGAATAGCCGGGTTCAGGCGGAGGTCGGCAACTGGCGGGAAAAGAGGTACACGAGGAGCATGCAGGTGGGTAGCTGTAGGCAAGCCGGGGTCAGTGCAGGCAGCAGGTAAGGAATAGTCAGGAAAAGCTGGGTCACAGGTACAGGAACTCTCAGAAACAGAACGCTGGGGAACACGGGAACGCTGTAGAATGGACAGCACCGGCAGCATGGTGCAGTCCACTTTAAATAGGTTGTTTGGCACCATGATCGTCTCTGGCATGCCCGCTTGCCTGTGCACTAGAAAGGGCATTCTGCCAGAAAGGACTTGTGGAGCTTCCTGACAGGCGTTTAGCCTCAGACAAGAATGTGAGATTCTTATGGTCAGTCAAAATGAGAACCGGCAGTGGTACCCTCAAGGAGATGCTTCCATTCTTTGAGAGCTAAAATGATCGCTAACAACTCTCTGTCCTCAACCTCGCAATTACATTTTCTTGGTCAAGTAACCACAAGGATGCATAGTGCTCTAAGAGATAGGACGCTGATACAGAAGGGCAGCAACTGCAGTCTCACATGCATCAACCTCAAGGATGAAGGGTAATGTGGGATCAGGATGTGCCAACACAGGAGCTGAAACAAAGGCAGCCTTGAGAGACTCAAAGGCTTTAATGGAATCCGGAGACCAATTCAGTGGGTTACCATCCTTTCTGGTCATACCAGTCAGGGGTTTGACCAGAGACGAGAAGTTACTAATAAGCATCCGATAATTGTCAAAGCCAAGAAAACGTTGTAATGGACATAAACCCACAGGTTGGGGCCACTGTAGAACTGCCAATAGTTTCTCTGGATCCATCGAAAAACCAACAGTGGAAATGACATAACCCAGGAATTTAACCTGTTCACGTCGGAACTCGCATTTCTCCAATTTATAATACAGGTTATTATCTCTCAGCCAATGAAGCACATGGCAGACATCTGTGTGGTGGCTCTCCAGGGACTTGGAATATATGAGGATATCTTCGAGACCACCACACATTGCTACAACAAGTCTCGAAGGACATCGTTTACAAATCCCTGAAGAACTGCCGGAGCTTTGCCAAGACCAAACGGCATTACAAGGTATTCGTAATGGCTTGTCCTGGTATTAAACGCAGATTTCCATTCATCACCCTCCTTGATCCTCACGAGATTGTATGCCCCTCCGTTGCTCCCTTGAGTCGGTCAAATAACTCCGTAATCAACGGAATCGGATAAGCATTCTTAATCGTGAAGTGATTGAGACCCCTATAAATCGATACAAGTTCTCAGTTCGCCACTCCTCTTTTTCACAAAGAAGAAACCAGCACCAGCAGGAGACAAGGATTTGCGGATGAATCCTTGAGAAAGTGCATCGGCAACATACTCCTCCATGGCTTTATCCTCCGAGACAGACAATGGGTAAACCCGGACACGATGGGGTATGGCAATAGGTTAATGGTCAATTGCGCACTCATAAGACCGGTGTGGAGGCAAACTACCAACTTGACCTTTATCAAAGACATTGCTAAATTGCTAAAAGAGGAGAGTGAAGAAGTGCACAAGACCTTAGCCACATTCTGAAAACATGTCTTACTGCATTGTGGTGACCAGGAAAGGAACCTCAGGACAAAGCCAATCAAAATAGGGGTTGTGCCTCTGTAACAAAGGATTACCAATAACCACTGGGAAATGAGGTGAGGAAATGACTTGGAATTGGTTTATCTGATGGTGAAGAGCCCCTATGGCCATGGTCAACGGAGCAGTCACGAGTCACATGGGCAGGCTGTAGAGGTCTCCCATCAATAGCCTCAATGGCAAGTGGAGTGGCACAAAGCTGTGGCAAAATCGAGTGCTTAGACCAGAGTCGATTAGAGCCTGTGTCTCGATGGACGACTCAGACCAACAAAGGGTTACCGGAACCAAGGGCTTAACCTTCAGGATAACTGGTGAAGAAACAACGCCACCTAAGGTCTGTCCCCTACATAACCTCAACGTGCGGGCGTTTCCTGGACAGTTAGGACAAGACTTCAAAAAGTGACCTGCCCGGCCACAATAAAGGCACAATCTCTCCCTCCTCCTAAAGGCCCTCTCATCCACAGAGAGACATTTAAGCCCAACTGCATGGGTTCTACTTCGCTGGCTGACTCGGTACCAGAAGGCATGGGAAGTGAGGGAGGCAAGGGTGGGACTGAAAAGCTCGAATCCAAATGTACAGAAGGCTTCCGCAAGTGCTCCTTAAAGGACGATCCCTCTTGGAGTCTGGCGTCAATGAGAATGGTAAACATGATCAACTTCTCCAGCTGAATGGGTATGTCTCGGGCTGCTATCTCATCTTTGATGTTATCCAAGAGTCCATAAGAAAAAGCAGCCATAAGGGCCTTATTGTTCCAAGCAACCTCTACTGCCAGAGTACGGAATTCAATGCCGTATTTGGCAACAGTTCTCGTACTCTGATGGACATGAGGTTCTTGGCAGCAGAAATGGAGTATGCGGAAAAGTCAAATACCCTTTTAAAAGGAAGCCACAAACTCTGGGTAACTCAGGACGACGGGTTTTTGCGTCTCCCATAGAGGGTTTGCCCAGGACAAAGCTCTCTCTCTGAAAGCAAAGAAATCACAAAGCCTACTTTGTCCTTGGGAAACACCTAGGGAAGCATTTCAAAGTATATCCCAACCTGGTTGAGAAACCCTCTGCATTGCACTGGACCACTCCCAAATTGCTGGGGAAGCGGGGTGGAATCAGACATACCGCTTAACCACTTCAGCCCCGGAAGGACTTCCCACTTTAGGACCAGAGCCCTTTTTGCACTGCGTCGCTTTAACTGACAATTGCACGGTCGTGCGACGTTGTACCCAAGTTAAATTTGGGTCTTTTTTTCCCCACAAATAGAGCTTTCCTTTGGTGGTATTTGATCACCTCTGCATCATTTCTGATCGTCGCTATAAACAAAAGAAGAGCGACAAATACAAATGCAAAAAAAATATAAAAAAAATTTTACATCAGTTTTGGCCGATTTATATTCTTCCTCATATTTTTGGTAAAAAAAAAAAATCACAATCGGCGTTTATTGATATTGTTTGCGCAAAAGTTGACATGTTTACGGACGATGAGAATTCATTTCTGGGGTTTTTATTTTATTTTTATTTTTTACTAGTAATGGCGGCGATCTGTGATTTTTAGAGGTACTGCGATACTGAAGTGGACATGTAGAACCATTTTGACACTTTTTTGGGACCATTGGCATTTATACAGCGATCAGTGCTATAAAAATGCACTGATTACTGTGTAAATGTCATTGGCAGTGAAGGGGTTAACCTGCAGGGGGCACTCTAAGGGTTAACTGTGTTCCCTGGGCGTGTTCTAACTGTATGTGGGCTTGGCTGACTGGGGAAAGGGGATGATCACGGCTTCCATATAGAGGAAGCCTGTGATCACCGCCCTTCCCCTCTATGAGAAAGGAGTTCCACATTTACTTTCACGGACCTCTGTTCTCTCACTGCGGGGGGCCATCGTGGGTAGCCGGCGGCGATTGAGTCCGCCATACCCGCTCCCTGGCCCCCCGGAACACAGTGAGCGCGCGTGCTCACAGCACTAGTTATCGCAGCCGCCATCAAATGACAGCGGTTTGCAATAACGAGCCACCTTGCCGCCTTCAGACTGCAGTCGGCAAGTGGTTAAAGAGGTAATATTCAAGGCGGTACCTGCACAGAGACTGGAGCAGCAGCAGGGACAGCCTGCAACACAGGTTGTACTGGAATAGCCACAGTGGGCGGATCCAGGTGAGCAGTGCGAATCAGGAGCGTCTAAAGCTATGGCAAACTGATCCAAGCTGGTGATCCTGCTCATCCAATCTGGAAAAAATATTACCCTCAAGTGGATTGCCTGCATCATCTGATTTCATGGCCTTCGTCTACTGTCAGGAATCACAAATTAGATTGAGATAGAAGTGCAGTAAAAATCACAGTTTTTTAATAAAATGGTAAAATAGTACAAACAGAGCAAACATAGTCAAAACATAGCCAGGGTTCAGTAACCAGAGTGGGTAGTCGGAAAACAAGCCAGTAAAACAGGAATCCAGAGATCAGCGTAGTAGAGGCAGGATCAGGAACCAGAAGGGAAGTCAGCCAGGCAAAGTCTAACAGGAAAACACAGCAGAAAGTATCCGGATATGTTGACCAAGGCGAAGGCACAGGAGATCTGATCCAGGCAGTTTAAATAGCTAGCAAGGCTGGCTGATGAGTAGGATATGATCATCAGGCAAGTCACTGTGAAATGATGAGTACTAGGCAATTAACCGACAGCTGAGCAGCCTGAGCTCTTAGAAGGGAGGGCTGAGCCCAGCCCTGACACAATCAGAGGAAGATGGAGCACCCTACAAAATTTTTTCAGGGACTTAGGGTTATATTGAAAACAAAGGAACTCCAAGGCAGTATTTTAAGAAATACTGCCTGTACCTCGAGCCACACCAGAGAGGCGGCAGGAGCTTCGGGTACTTAACAAATGGCTGAGGATCTGGTGCAGGGAGGAGGGGTTTGAGTTCATGGAGAACTGGGCTGACTTTTGGTCAATTACTGGCTTGATAGCAGGGACAGACTGCACTTAAATAGGCATGGTGCCACTCCTTTTCACATTGAGAATGCACCAGAATTTGACTCTCACGCGGAGACTTCATCAGAATGTGACGTTCACATTGAGACTTCATCAGAATGTGACGTTCACATTGAGACTTCATCAGAATGTGAGGTTCACATTGAGACTTCACCAGAATGTGACGTTCACATTGAGACTTCACCAGAATGTGACGTTCACATTGAGACTTCACCAGAATGTGACGTTCACATTGAGACTTCACCAGAATGTGACGTTCACATCGAGACCCCAGAGAACTGGGCTGTCTTTTCAGTCAGTTACCATCTTTATAGCAAGGACAGACTGCACTTAAATGGGAGGGGTGTGGCTTTTTTGGGAATGAAGATGGTCAAAACGTTGGAAGAAATTTTAAACTAGGTGGTGGGATCAGAGGATGATTTGCTAGTGAACATGAGGGAGAGGCTCTCCAAGTCAAGCCATCATCACTCTTGAAAGATTCTCATCAGCCCCTGTCTCCAAGAGAGCAATACCACCAGCTCTCTTTACCAGCAGGAGTGCCACAGTATCTTTTCTGCATAGTCCAAGTTTTGTGTGTGGGGATAGAGTGTTATGGAATACCTACCCTCAGGAGGTACCATCCCCAATACTATAAATACTAAAACCCAAAAATGTGTGGGACCTTAACCACTGGTCACTTAAACCCCCTCCTAACCAGACCATTTTTTAGCTTTCAGTGCTCTCACATTTTGAATGACAATTACTCAGTCATACTACACTGTACCCATATGAAATTGTTTTCCTTTTTTCCCACAGAAATAGAGCTTTCTTTTGGTGGTATTTAATCACTATTGTTTTGTTTTTTTTTTTGCACTATAAATGGAAAAAGACCGAAAATGTTGTTAAAAAATGCATTTTTCTTTGTTTCTGTTATAAAATTTTGCAAATCAGTCATTTTTCTTCATAAATTTTGGCCAACATTTATACTGCTACAAATCTTTGGTAAAAATAGCCCAAATATTATTATATTATTTGTTTTTTGTGAAAGTTATAGAGCCTACAATGGTGCCAATCACTGAAAATTGATCACACCTGATGTACTAACGACCTATCTCATTTCTTAAAACCCTAACAAGCCAGGAAAGTACAAATACCCCCCAAATTACCCCTTTTTGGAAAGTAGACAGTCCAAAGTATTTCATAAGAGGCAGGGCGAGTTTTTTGAAGTTGTAATTTTTTTCCCACAATTCTTTGCAAAATGAAGATTTTTTTCATGAAATCGTCATATTAACAGATTATTTCTCCCACCCCGCATATGCATACCACAAATTACACCCCAAAACACATTCTACTACTTCTCCTGAGTATGGCTATACCCCATGTGTGAGACTTTTACACAGCCTGGCCACATACAGAGGCCCAACATGCAGGGAGCACCATCAGGCGTTCTAGGAGCATAAATTACACATATAATTTCCTGACTACCTCTGGCACTTTTGAAGGTCCTGGAGCACCAGGACAATGGAAACGCCCAAAAAAAGACCCCATTTTGGAAAGTAAACACTCCAACGTATATTCTAGGAGGCATAATGAGTCTTTTGAACATGTCATTTTTTCCACGTTTTTAGAAAATGTGGAAAGAAAATGAAAACGCATTTTTTTTTTACACAAAGTTGTCCATTTATACAATATTTCTAACACACAGCATGTACCTAGCAAAAATGACACCCCAAAATCCATTTTGCTACTCCTTCCGAGTATGGCAATACCACATGAGACACTTTTACACAGCCTGGCCATATACAGAGGCCCAACATGCAGGGAGCACCATTAGACATTTTAGGGGCATAAATTTCAAATCTAATTTGACTACCTATTATACTATTGTGAGGCACTGTAGTGGCACTGATGGGTGCTGTAGTGGCTCAGATGGGCACTGTAGTGGCATGGATGCGTCAAGGATGAGAACTGATGTGGTATGGATGAGTATGAATAAGGTATAAATGAGCACAAAGGGGGGTGGATAAGCCGTGGAGGGGATGACTGGGCACGGATGGGTGGCTGAGCACGGATGCATGGGTGAGCACAGATGGATGGCAGAGCACGGATGCATGGCTAAGCACGGATGCATGGCTGAGCATGCATGCATGGGCGAGCACAGATGGATAGCGGAGCACGGATTCATGGGTGAGCATGCATGGATGGCTGAGCGCAGATGCTTGGGTGAGCACAGGTGGATGGCGGAGCACAGATACATGGCTAAGCACAGATGCATGGGTGAGCACACATGAATGGGTGAGCACAGATGGATGGCAGAACACGGATGAATGGCTGAGCACGGATGCATGGCTGAGCAGGGATGCATGGGTGAGCACAGATGCATGGGCGAGCAGGGATGCATGGGTGAGCTTGAATGCATGGGTGAGCACGGATGCATGGGTGAGCACAGATGGATGGCGGAGCATGGATGCATGGGTGAACACGGATGCATGGGTGAGCACACATGCATGGGTAAGCATGGATGCATGGGTGACCACAGATGGATGGCGGAGCATGGATGCATGGGTGAGCACGGATGTATGGATGAGCACAGATGCATGGTGAGCATGGATGCATGGGTGAGCACGGATGCATGGATGAACACGGCTGCATGGGTGAACGCGGCTGCATGGGTAAGCATGGATGAGGCTAGAAGGGTGAGCACAGTTGGATGGGTAAGCATGGCTGGATGGGTGAGCACGGATGCATGGGTGAACACGGATGCATGGGTGAGCATGGCTGGATGGGTGAACACAGATGCATGGTTGAGCATGGTTGGATGGGTAAACACGGATGCATGGGTGAGCATGACTGGATGGGTGAAGATGGATGCATGGGTGAGCACGGATGGGTGAGCATGTATGCATGGGTGACAGATGAGGCTGGATGGGTGAGCATGGATGAGGCTTGATGGATGGATGGGGATGCAGCCTGGCACATATTTCTGTGGGCACTTCAGATCTTGCCCACAGCACTGCTGCTTCTCATCTCTCCCCCTCTCCTCTCACACTGCACCACTTGGTGCCGAGAGGGGAGAAACAAGCCGGATATCCGCTGGCTTGTTTACATCTGAACGCTCCAATTTGACGGAGCGATCACGTGGTAAATGGCCACTGCGAGCCATTTACTGTGATCCGTGATACGTTATGGTACGCCCTCCCAGAACAATTGATCCACCTTGCGGCCGTGTATTTACATTGAACGGTTGGCAAGTGGTTAAATGTACTTCCTTGGATGTAATAGACACAGACTCATAATGTATATATAGAAATATAACAATTTTATTAAAGATATCACAGATATTAAAAAATAATCTTAAAAACAAATCCAAAATTTAGCTAACCACAGTGATGTTTATCCTGGCATTGGAATCCAGTTAGTTGGCAGATGCATTTCGTGAACAAACCAGCTTCATCAGGGCCTCAGATCCTATTCCGAAATACTGTAATCATATACAAGAATATGTATGAACATTGATCACTGAGCAGCATGTTACATAGCATATTATATAGTATTTTATATGTACATTATTGACTAAACACAACATGAATTTAAAAAAAGAAGGATGGATCAAGAACTTCACAACATAATCAACTACTTAATGTCGGTTGATAATACATCAATCAAACATAATCACCTGTAAAAAGTGTCTGGGTTGTTGGTGGTAAACAGCCTGCCAGGCCCGTGGGGAACTGAAACAAGTCCTCCAAAAGCTACCTCATATCCAAGAGTTGCTAAGAGTGTAAATCTAGACATTAAGATTTACGGTTCATCAAAAATATAATGTTCTAAAGGGAAATGTAGAACAAGGGGGGGGGGGGAGGAGGAAAAGAAGGGGGGTGGGGGTTGGGGGGGACCCC
>BLSH010042168.1:1161025-1174871 GCA_018402905.1 Glandirana rugosa | reverse complement strand
CATTTTATTACATTGGCCATACAACTTCTCATGTGCATGACCATTAAGGATGGGCTCGGGCTTGTTCGGAACCGAACGTGCCCAAGCCCGTCAGGAAGTGAACCCTGCACTAATCAGACAGTGAGACATTTTCTTGATGCGTGTCTGCAGCGATCGGGGAAATGTCTCACTGCCTGTGATTAGTGAAGCTTTCACTTCCCGGCGGGCTCGGGCACGCTCGGTTCCGAACAAGCCGAGCCCATCCTTACTAGGCATATGTCTCCTCTACTGGTCATATACCCCTTATATGTGTCCAGGGATGTCCTATCTGGGTGTCCCATGACCTGTACACTGCATGCTCCAATTCTACAACACATGCCTTACTTTCCCTTTAAATGCTTAAAGAGGACCTGTCCCCTGTACTAGGCATTTGTTTCCTCTACTGCTCATATACTCCTTATGTGTCCAGGGATGTCCTATCTGGGTATCGTATGACCTGTACACTGCATGATCCAATACTACAGCACATACCATACTTCCCCTTTAAATGCTTAAAGAGGACCTGCCACCTGTACTAGTACTATATCCGTCATATACCCCTTATGTGTCCGGGGATATCCTATCGGAGTGTCACATGACCTGTATGATCCAATACTACTACACATGCCATACTTCACCTTTAAATGCTTAAAGAGGACCTGCCACTAGTAGTAGTCATAGTACCACCCCCTCATATGTCTCCTCTACTGCTAATATACCCTCTAGTAGTACCCTCATATGTCTCCTCTACTGCTAATATACCCCTCTAGTAGTACCCTCATATGTCTCCTCTACTGCAAATATACCCCTCACATGTCTCCAGGGATGTCTTGTCTTGCTATTGCATGACCTGTAGACTGTGTGCTCCAATTCTACAACTTATACCTTCCCCTTCTTAATGCTTAAAGAGGACCTGTGACCTGTACAAATACTATACCCCACGTATGTCTTCAGGACTGTCCTGTCTGGGTATCGTATGACCTGTACACTGCATGCTCCAATTCTCCAACTAGTATCTTACTCCCCCCTTTAACTGTTTAAAGAGGACCTTGCCACTTGTAGTACTTTCATGTGTGTCCTGTCTGGGTATACTCCAATTTAGGTATGCACGCTATAGGGTTTATTTACTAAAGGCAAGTGCAGTCGCTGTAGATCTGAGGGGGACATGCAAGAAAAATAAAAAAAAAACTGCATTTTTGCTTGCACAAGATATTGGATGATGGAAATAATCAGATCTTCCCCCTCAGATCTAAAGTGACTGCACTTTTAAGTGCACTTGTAATGCTCAGTGGATTTGCCTTTAGTAAATCAACCCCTATGCTCCAATTCTCCAGCAAGCACCTTCCCCTTTAAATGCTGAAAGAGGATCTGTCTCTTGCCCCAGTAGTATCTATACTTGTAGCTCTCCAGGGATGTCATATCTGGATGACCTGTACACTGTATGAGCATATTCTACAGCATATACTTTACTTCCCCTTTACATGCTTAAAGAGGAGAGGGAGTTTGGGGTCGGGGATGAGTCCTAAGAGGGCCAATGAGAGCTGCAGAGCTGAAGGTGTGTGTCTGTGTAAATCCAGGAAGTGAACAGGCAGAAGCTTCAGCTGCCCACAGTTAAAATGGATGCAACCAGACTCAGTGGAGGGAGATTTCTGCAGCATATTTGGCAAGTACAGAATCGCAGTATATATAATATATTATGCAAACTGGTTAGAGGGAAGCTTTAAAATGGCAAAGATGTTTTTATTACAAATTATGTGAGCAGACTGCAGTTCCTCTTTAATAATAATAATAATACTTTGTGTGTCCTGTTTGGGTATGCACTCTATGCTTCAATTCTCCAACAAATATCTTTCTTCTTTTAAATGCTTAAAGAGGACCCGTCTCTTATCTCAATAGTATCCATACTTCTATTTCTCCAGGGATATCCTATCTGGATATCCTGTACACCATGTTCCAGTTCTCCAACAAATTCCTTACTTCCCCTTTTTAAATGCTTAGAGGACCTGTCACCTGTACTAATATACCCCTCATGTGTCTCCATGGATATCCTATCACATGGCCTGTACACTATTTGCTCCATTTCTCCAACTGATGCATTGCTTCTCCTCTAAATGCTTAGAGGACCTGTCATCTGCCTGCGAAAGGCCCTGTAATTATTACGGTCACTCTGACTTTTGCTGCGATTTTGTCATGTGTGGTGCAATTTATGGTTACATTTCCATATGTGGGGTGTGTACAGGGGTGCTTTACTTTTTATTTTTTTGTTCGTTTAAGCGGGAGGAATAGCGCCCCATCATTGGCGTCAGTGGGAGGAAGAGCAGAGACATTGAGAAATGGAGGCATCAGGGCTCTGTTGGACACCAGTGTCTCCCCTACCCTCCCATGCAGCTTACCAAGCACAGATCATGTTTGACTAGCTGCTCCCCAGCTACAGTAGCCAGGAAATAACTGCTCTGAACCTAGAAGTGACGTAATACATGTCATTCCTGGGTTCCTTGGTTATCAGTGGGGGGCTCTCCAATGTCGTCCTGCTCTCATTCGCATTCTCATTAATTTGCTGTGCTTTGGGGCTCTCCAGAGGATCAGCAAACCCAGGAGCCACCATGAGCAGTAGGCTGCAACCTCACAGCTGCCTGGTTTAGTTTTACCCAGGGATGTACTGGCCATCGGGACTACCGGGAGTTTCCCGGTGGGCCGATGGCTCAGTGGGCCGGTTAGAGTGACAGCATTACTGACTCCAGAGTCTCTCAAATCACTAGTATTATGGTCACAGGCAGTGAGGCAGGCCGGTAGCGGCGCCGAGAGAGACACCCTGGTATTGTTGCACCGCGGTGCCATGCTACTGGCCTGGCTTCTACTCTCCGCTGCACTGGTTGCTAGTGCCTGTGCCGACTGGCGTCTAGCAACCAGTGACGTCAGTCACTGAGATCGCTCTGTATAGGACTACATGAGCCCTGACCTGCTCGCATAGTAAACTAGCAGGCTCGGACTCAGGCGATCCCAGGTGTTGTCAGGAGGGAGGGACAAAGGAGGAAAGCTCAAATACTCATTGGCTGAGGAGGCAGCAGGAGGCGGTGCTGCCTCCTTAGCCAATGAATGCACAAGAAGGGCCGGCCCATCTGTTCCATGCATCCTGCGCGGTCTTCCTTTCTTGGTGTGAGATGGAGCGGCTGAAGCTCCTAAGGCTGCAGTGATTAAGGTGAGGGAATGTTGTGCTGTAGTAGTAATTAAAAGATAAAGTAGGGGGCCGCTAGAAGTGCCTGTTCCTGTGCAGCCTCTGCTCCCCACCAATAATGTTACCCCCTGTAATAACATGTTTTTGTTTTATCTTTGTAATGCCGCCCAAATTTCCTGTTGTTATAACAAGATGAAAGTAACCTAACACTTGTGCAGCATAGGTGTCAGGCTACTATCACCATGTTATAACAACAGGAATATGGGTGGCATTACAATGACTGTTACAAGGTTAGGTTCTTGGTAGCCAGTGTTCTGAAAAGTGATCCATGGTGGATCGCTTTTGAGTGCAGCTAGGCAGCTGGTGTGAGATGATCAGGAGATGATCCAGCCACATTCTGAAAGCCTGGATTTTTTTTTTTTTTTTTTTGCAGAGTGCCAAATTTACCGCAAATGAGCAAAAACTGTTTGGCTCATGGCTGTGGTGCAATCCTACTGACCCAAATTAAATATAAATCTGATCTGCCTATTTTTACCAGCCCCTGACCACCTGTGAGAAGGATGGCTTAGCAGAGCAAATGTATCTATCTGAAAGCACTGACCTTTTAAAGAGGAAGTAAACATTAATGGGGTTTACTTCCTCTACATACCCCTGTAATGTAGAAGCATAATGGGCTAGTATGCATCGCATAGTAGTCCATTATGTGCCACTTACCTGCAAGCGAAGCCTGCGATGTCCAGCGCTGTCCCCTGTGCTGGCAGCGTCCATCTTCTGCCCCTCTTCCTTCCGGGACCGCGACTCCAGCTCTGTGACTGGCCAGAGCCGCATGACGTCACATGCGCACGAGAGCCGCCAGTCACGGCACAGGGTCAGTGGAGAAACGGCACACAGGCCGTTTCTTCACTGCGCATGTGCTGACATGACATCGGCACATGCAGAACACTGCATATCTCCTGAACCGTGCAGGTTTGGGAGATATGCAGGGCACCTACAGGTAAGCCTTACCTGTAGGTTAAAGTGGTTGTCACAGGTTGACAACCACTTTAAAGGCCAGTTGATGACTCTGCATTTTGTGCTTTATGCATTCCTGTCTCCTGCGCTTTGTATGTTACACCCTCAACCCCAACACTTTGTACATTATACATTCCTGATCCTTGGTTTCTGTGCATTATCCACTCATGAGCCCAGCATGCTGTACATTACATGCTCCAAAAGTCTGCACTCTACATGTAGGTTTAAAGTGTTACTAAACCCAGGAGCCTGCAGTCACTATATCTAGGCCCTCCCACAGTACACAGAACATGGAAATGCAATCATTTTAGTAAATATAGACTGCCAAATACCTTTTCTCATCAGCAGTATATAGCAGTCTTGTGACTTCTTCTTATCAGTGTTCAGGAGAGCACTGGTTAAAGCTTGTAGGAGGAGATTTCATTTTCCCCTGATTGTCCTATGGGGAAGCAGGACCCATGATCCTCTGTCTGGTCAGTGCTGATTGGCCCTGTGCTGATCACATGCACCATCCCAAGAAAAGAAAAAAACTCTTTAGCAATACACACCAAACTGAGCATGTGCAGCTTGCCCCCATGGCTCTGTTTTATAAGGAGATAGGCTGGGGACAGTGGAAGAAGGGGAGGATCAGAGAAGACAGGATCAAACAGCCTTTTGCAATGCAGAGGATTAACCCCTTAGGTTCCACAGTGAGTATAACAAGCATCTTTTACTGCATATACAGACTGATTTTACTGTTGTGGGTTTAGTAACACTTTAAGTTTTAAGAACCCCCACAGTTAACACTATTTTGTCACACCCGCGGGTGACCTTATAATTTTCTGCTGGGTGCCCAAGAGGGGGCCTGACAGATAAGCTATACGGGGCCCCATGGTTTCTAACAGCAGCCCTGGTGAGGCCCCAGCATTCAGAGCAGAGCCTTCTTCCTACTCTGCGCCTAATGTGAGCTCCACCGACATCCTCCCTCCATGATCTTCTCCAGGCTCCAGCGTGGCTTGAAGACAAAATGAAGCAGTGGCTGTGTGTCATGAGATGCTGCCTGCAATCCCAGATCCAGCTTATCACTATTGCTCCTCCATGGGAGCCCCTCCTCCCACCAGAGCACCAAAATATATGAATAAAATTGAGTAATTTATTAATGACTACGGTATATATAAAATTAATATATTTGATATACAATTAATATAAATATTAAATGTGTAAAATCACAGAATACAGGGTGTATGCCATTATTTATGAAAAAAATGCTGTCCTTTTAGTATTGACATTTTTGTCTTGTTCAATCTTAAAGCGGAGTTCCACCCAAAAGTGGAACTTCCGCTGATCTGCTTACTCCCCCCTCTGGTGCCACATTTGGCAACTTTCAGGGGGGAGGGGCGGAAGAGTTCTAGTTTTTGACAGGTACCCTTCCCCACTTCCAGGAGATGGCACCGTCCTTCGGCAGTTTGGCCCCCCTCCTCCTTCCCCCATCACCGGACCAATCAGGAAGCGCAGCATGCTTCGCACATGCACAGTAGGGAACGGGCTGTGAAGGTGAAAGGCTTTTTTCTAGCAGTGCCCCTCCCGACACAAGACTCTGGATCCGCCCCTGAGTGACAGCCTGTTAAAGTAATGGCTATATGACGTTAGCCCTCCCACTTCACTTGTTTTTGTGCGTGTTTGCAAAATTAAAGTGGGCCGGTCTGGATGAAGTCCAGGGCCAAATTTTTGTCCCAGTCCAGCCCTGGTTTTACCTGAAAGGCAATCGGAGTCTCTAAGAATCCATACTAAGCTACTATAACCTACCGCAACCATTATTCAATCTCTTGCTATTTTAATGAATTAAACTTATTTTGTTATTTCAGTGGCTATAAATATGAGATTATCATCATTGATGATGGAAGCCCAGATGGTACATTGGAGGTAGCCAAGCAGTTGCAGAAGATCTATGGGGGCGACAAAATAGTAAGTGTTCTCCTACTGATCTCATATTCTCTCTACGGTTATTGTAAACCCATCTAATTGCCATTTGATTTGGTTGCACTATAGTGTGCTGAGGAATGGCCCCATGCTTGGCGTCGGTGGGAGGAATGCCCCCCCCCCCCCATGTTTGGCGTCGGTGGGAGGAATGGCTCCTCCCCCCATGCTTGGCGTCGGTGGGAGGAATGGCTCCCCCCCCCATGCTTGGCGTCGGTGGGAGGAATGGGCTCCCTCCCCATGCTTGGCGTTGTGGGAGGAATGGTGCCCCATGCTTGGCGTCGGTGGGAGGAATGGTGCCCCATGCTTGGCGTCGGTGGGAGAAATAGTGCCTCAACGGTCAGATCAAAGTAAACAAAGGGCCGCATTTTGGAGACGGCCGGATTAAAGTGGCAGATGGGACTTTACTCTGTGAATGAATGATACAGCTATGCACCCATTGTCTGTTTATTTTTTTTGTCTGTGAATGCATGACAGGGGAGACTTCTCTTCATTGTTAGGAAATATTGTCATCTGTCTTTTTTTTTTTTAGTTACTACGACCCAGGGAAAAGAAACTTGGACTAGGTAAGTCTGTATTTATAGGTCATACTGAAACCCAGTGACCTACAACCGATCACAGTTGGCTATGATTTGTGTTGGGCTTGTAGATCTGGGATTTGCCGCCTTGCCCTTATTATGTTGAAATTTTTTTTCTAATTTTCTCCTCGCAGGAACAGCCTATGTACACGGCATGCAGCACGCATCAGGAAACTTTATCATCATTATGGATGCCGATCTCTCCCACCACGTATGTGTCTGCAGTATTGTCTCAAAATATTTGGTTTGCCATATCATAATAAATGGTAATGCAGGATGACCTAAAACGTTGCTAAACCTAAGAAAAAAAATGTATTTCATTGCAGCCTTCCAATCCTTAAATGTGGTGGCTACATTCGTTTTTGAGGCTTTTTTCTCTTTCACCTCACAGTAGCACATTTCCTGTACAAGGTTGACAGGGTTGTCACCCTAAGATGGGACGTGTGTTAGCAGAACAGAACATCTTTGTTTCTCATCGGAGTGAATAATATTACTTAGAATAACACCACAAAGTGCTAAAGATAATCTGGCTCCAGTAGTAACAATGGGTGCTGTGTAAATCTCATGTTATGTGGCACACCAGGTGTACAGACCTGGGAACTCAGCACAGGGATGGTGGGAATCCCTCCATAATGGGCACAGTAGATGTACAGACCTGGGAACTCTGCACAGGGATGGTGGGAACCCCTCCATAATGGGCCAAGTGGGTGTACAAATCCAGGAACTCAGCACAGGGATGGTGGGAACCCCTCATAATGGTGTCCAGGAACTCAATCCAAGGTTTCATTCAGGGAGATCTCACCAAGAATCCCTGAATGAAACCTTGAGGTGGCTTAACTTTCCAGCACCCCTCAAGCACTGAATTATCAGGTTTGGGTAGACTGACCCTACAAAGGCCAGTGCACTGTAACAGAGGGTTGTTTTAAAATGTGTAAGCTTGGTGCAGTATTTGGCCTTTTATATGGGATAGTGGAGTCGTGTACCTATGGAGGATATGGGCTGTAGATGATGGGGGTGTAGTGTTTTGTACAGGCAATAGATGGCTTTCACCAGCCCTGAAATTAGCACATGCTCATTCCATTGTGTATTTGTATGTTGAAGATTTCCCATGTGTTTTTTCTTCATTTCTGGGTTTTTAAAAATAAATGTATAAATCCATAATCTATGTTATTCTGGTCTTATTGCAAAAACAGGCTGTGAAGTCTGAATAAAGATTGGTTTGCATATAAAGTATGACAGGCAGAGCATTAATGTCAAAATGAAGTACAATAATTGAACAATGTGAAGTAAAAAAAGACCTGTTTGGGGAGAGGGTGATGGCATCTCATAATTTGCCGTCGCCCCCCCCCCCCCCCAAACATAGTATACTGACCAATCCATGCTCCCTTCCCACCTCCCATATGTAGGAGTCGGTTAATAAGATTCAAACCTGGCGATTGGCTGCCTAGGCTCACAAACTGTTACCTATGGAAAATCGCAAGCTTCGTTATGTCTGGAAGTAATGTAGGAGGGATGAGGCAACTGAACTCAAATTGGGTGTGTGTGTGGGGGGGGTGGGGGGAGCTTTTAGGTTCAACTGTCATTATGCTCTTAATGGACCAAGTAACGTCTTCTTTAGATTGTTTGATAATGGTTGCATTACTAAACTTTTAACTTCTGTTTTCTTCTTTTGTAGCCCAAATTCATCCCAGAGTTTATAAAGTAAGAATTCTAATCTATCCTACTGGATCAAATTACTACTTTTATCTATACTGACTATATAAAGTTTATTAAATATAAAATAACAAACGTGTTATACTTACCTCCTCTGTGCAGTTGGATTTGCACAGGGCAGCCTGGATCCTCCTCTTCTCGGGTCCCTCTTCTGCTCTCCTGGCCCCTCCCTCTGGTGAGTGCCCCCTCAGCCAGCAACTTGCTACAGGGGCCACCCGAGCCGAGTCAAAGCTCCATGTATCCATTCAGACCCAGAGCCCTTGCTCTGCCCCCTCTCTCCCCTGATTGGCTGAATGATTTTGATTGACAGCCACGGGTGCCAAAGGCGCCACTGCTTTGTCTCAGCCAATCAGGAGGAGTGTCTGGGACAGCTAAGACACTCGTGGACATCGTTGCAGAGAGATTGGGCTCAGTTAAGTAATTAGGGGGGTGCTGGGGAGGCTGCTACACAAGGTTTTTTATCGTAATGCATAGAATGCATTAAGATAAAAAAACCTTCTGCCTTTACAACTCCTTTTAAAGAGCTACTAAAGGTTCACTTTTTTCCCTTTAAAATAAACCATTGTTCTCACCTCCTCTGCAAGGGTTTTGCACAGGGTGGCCCCGACCCTCCCCTTCTGGGGTCCCCCAGTGGCGCTCCTGGCTCCTCCTTTTCTCGAGTGACCCATCAGGGAAGTGCTCTCCCTCCCTCGTGCGGCCGTGCTCCCATGTCCTGTCTCTGCTTCCATTCACACAGACAACAGAACTCGGCCCCAGCGCCCCCCCCACTGGACTTGATTGACAGCAGCAGGAGCCAGTGGCTCCCCTGCTATCAATTTATCCAATGAGGACCCGAGACACCAGCTGGAGCTGCTAGGCTCATCCCCGGCACCGGAACGATCGGCCTCAGGTAAGTAAATGGGGGTCTGGGGGGTTGCTGCAACAGAAAAGGTTTTTCATCTTAATGCAGAGAATGTTTTAAGGTGAAAAACTGGGAGGGTTTACAACCCCTTTAAGTGGTCCAATGAAAGTATGTATACACCTAAGCTGTCTGCAGAATGGTAGATATTTCCTCAGAGTTCCAATTACAGAAGTCCAAGGATGGTTATTGCCTTGTTTTGGAGATACTTTCTTTCTTCCTGCTGTGTCTCTGGCACAGGAAGTGAAAGGTAATCTCTCCATTGGAACACAGAGAGGAAAGTAGTCCTGACAGGTCTTAACCCTTTCCTACCCATAATTTAGATCCAAACAATGTAGTTTTATAGCTGAAAATTACAAGCTCTACTTTCTCATGCCCAACCTGCAGCCCCTGCAGACATCGGCCTGTTTCAGTGTTTACTTAACTAGTTCCAGACTCTAGGCATGCTACATTCCCCAAAAAACAACATCATTGTACACAGGATGTGAGTGGCACGTCCAGTCTCTGCCCTGCTTCTGGCACCCCCTCCCAGTATGCAATAATTGCCAACTTTGATTAATTAAAGCAGGATCACTGCATAGTCGGAGAAGGTGTCCACAGCTTCAGCTGTGAAAGTCTGTGTTTATAAATAACACTTGCTCAAACAAATCTAGAAAGATACAATGTAACCTATTGTTACTTTTGTATCTTTGTGTTTATTCATCTGCAGATCAAAGGGCTGAATTTAGATCTGCGAATAATCTGACATCATTGTTTCTAATCATCCCTAATAACTCCTTATACTCCTACTTCAACTCTTTATTTTTCTGCTGAAATGTTTTTTGTTTCTATTTTGTTAACTATTAATATGTAAACTTTTTTTTTTTTTTTTTTTTTTTTTTTTTTTACATATTAAGGCTCCATGCACACTGAAGCTGATAAACGACCGTTTATGGTCGTTTGGGTGTTTTAAACAGCCCGATAACGCCCCTTTGTTATCCTATGTGTCCATGCACACTTGGACGTTTATTGTCGTTTGACAGCAGTGGCGTTTTTGGGCTGTTATTTGAACACCCTGAATTGGCATTGAGGAGCCGTTCTTCTGACCACAAAAAATGCTGGACTCGGATAAACGTGGCTTAACGGCCGTTTATTGCCGTCCGGTGTTTTTCATAGTCAATGGAAGCTAATGAAGTTAAAAGAAAAACGCTCAAAAACGCAGATGCAGATAAAGGCGCATAAACGCTATTACAAAATGCTGATAAAAGCTAGTTTTAAAAGCAACGTTTTTCTGCAAGAAATCCGACGTCCAAAACAACTATATGGAGCGTCCTGTGTGCAGGGAGCCTTAATGTTTAAAAAAGCCCTAAATGTAAAAAAAGTAACACTTTATTTAGTTTGTAAGAAAAAAAACTTTGCAGTGCTTTGTTCCAGAATCATAAATTCAGTGTCATTTTAAACCAGACAAATTACAGAATAAAAAGCACACTTTTTATGTGTAATAACACTAGTTTTTTTAACTAACCCTGTTGAAAACAAAAGTATTAATATGGTTATTGCCGAATAGAACAGGTCCATAGCAGAAGTTTATAAACTGCTCTGATCCATAGGGGATGAACAGGTGTCAGAGGTGATGGGGTTCCAATAGGTTGAACATTCATTTATTATACTTGTAATTATACCATAAATATTTCTTCATCTTTTTTTTTGTTTTATTTGGATTCGTGGCAGCAGAATACCTGTAATTTGGTATACTCATCTCATTTTTCCCTTTCACAGTAAACAGAAAGAAGGGGACTTTGATGTGGTGTCTGGCACTCGCTACATTGGAAATGGTGGTGTTTACGGCTGGGATTTAAAAAGGAAATTAATCAGGTTTGTAATTTAAAAAAAAAAAAATACTTTGTTGTTTTTCAGTTTTTCTACTTTCCATACAAAGATGTGTGTGAATCCTTATTCTTCCACCAGCCCAAAACTGGCCATATACACTGCAGGATTTCTCTCAGCCCCACAAGCTGAATAAGAGAAATCCTCGCTTCCCATATGTTTGCTAGATAATGTGGATGGATGAATCTGCAGTGCTGATGATCAAATTCTGACAGTTGGAAGCCTCAACTGTCAGAATACCTGAACAGTTGCTGCATCTGATTGAATATAGCTGCTGTTCAGCCCACCATTTTCCGGTAAACTCCTCTGATTTTCAGATTGAAGTATATCGGGTAGGAAGATGCCAATAGGACCACACAGTTTGAATTTTAGGCAGTTCACTGGCAATAGAACGTTTTCTGTGCATGGGCCAGCTTTACAGCGAATGTATTCTCCTGCTCCGATTCTGGTCATTGGTTCTTAACCTCCCTGGCGGTATTCCCGAGTGTGGCTCGGGGTGGAATTTCAGTACCATTAGTGGTAACCCCGAGCCACACTCGGGATTGTATCGCTGGATCCAATGCAACGTTACTCGCCTTTTCCCCTGGATCCCGCCATGTCCCCTGCTGTGTCTGCGGGCTGTGGCATCCGCCCGATGCCTCTGTGTGCCGGGCTCTGTTCCCTGCGAGCGCCGCGTCACACAGGGGCGGAGACCGGCGGCAAATTCAAAAAGTGAAACATACAGTACACTGTAATCTGTAAGATTACATTACTGTATGAAATAATTTTGCATCCCTTTTGTCCCTAGTGGTTTGCCCAGTGCCCTGCATGCACTTTTATATTTTATATATGTCATTCTTTCTGCCTGGAAACTTGAAAATGTCCATGGCAACCAAAAAATGTCCCTTTACATCAAAAGTGGATTTGATCAGCTAGAAAACACTAATAGTAAATAAGAATCATTTGCAGAATTGAGTGATACTAATTTTTGGGGAAATTTATCATTAGACACTGAAAGTGAGGACAGCAACAATTCTGCAACTGAGCAAATTTCAGTGTTTTTGGTTTGATTACATTATTGAATAAATTTTATTACTATTGCGTTATTATTTTGTTATTTATTATATTATCATTTGTTTTCATGTTTCAAACTTTATCATACCTGGGATGTCTACTAGACTCTTGTTTGGACAGATTTAAGTGCGTTATTCCTAAGAATTACAGGCCTACAATATAAAACGCCAAATTTCTATCCAAAATAATGGTACAGCTTTCAGCACCAAAAATCTGAAATCATACCGCCAGGGAGGTTAATAATTGACCGCATCAATGTTCTTTGTTCCGCTTGGGGAAATTTTCCTTCACATCCGATTGTTATTGAGACAGGCAACCAGAATCTGCAGTAAGAGGATACCGTAAGGAAAAAAAAAGTATTTGAATTATGGGTGTAGGGAATGGCTTGACACATTGCAATGTATTTTTACATCCTGTTGTGTCACCAAGACAGAAAATGCATTTAGGTGTCTACAGTCTGGCAGCTTTCTGTAGTATTACATTCACCAAAAATGATGTGCAGCACTTTGGTGATGTCAGACGTTGCCCTTGAAGCCCAGTATGTCAAACGTTGATCACTGATCTAGTCCTTCAAATGTGTAGTCAAAACTGAAGCATCCCTGTTGTCAGGCACTGTTGGCATCATGAATCCGACTGCAAGTCAACAGTTGTTGGATTAACAGAACCACTGCTTTCTGTGAGAGTCTGTATGTTGTTGGGACATAACATGGCCTCACCTTTTATGCCTACATAAACTGTGAAATAAGCTAAGGCTGCTGGATATGGGTTTTCTTAAGTGATGGTTGCGTGATTACTGGTGACACTAACCTGCTTTGTTTCGATTTCTTAAATCTTACAGCCGAGGAGCAAACTTTCTGAGCCAGGTATTGCTGCGTCCTGGGGCTTCTGACTTAACGGGAAGTTTCAGGTGAGTCAAACCTGCTAAATCCTCTTCCTGTGAATTAGGTGGAACAGCTCAGAGATAGGTGCAGGTTATACTTCTGCTATACCTCGACTCCTGGATTGCCAAGCAGGGATGTCATTTTACATATGTGCATTTTTTATTTTATTTTTTTTGTGTGGGGGACGGGGGTGTCTGCATCCACTATAATTGCCTAATCCTTTGTGGTTGGTTAAGAAAGTTGTAGACCCTCCCCCCTCTTATATAGACTCCTTTCCTCTTTTACTGTTGCCGTTTTTATTTTTCTCTGTCCTTCTCCTTCCTGTACTATCACACTCCTACCTAGACATACCTATGGAGCTACATCCTATGCTTGTGTACCACTTCTGGGGGTCCAGGTTTGTATTATGTAAGGGTTTTGCTCACTGATGCACTTAACCAGCCCCTTGCCACCCAGCCAAGGCCCCTATACCTTGTACATTTGTAAGAACATAACCCTTGTCTGTTACTCTGACCCAGCGCCGGGACAAGGGGTGGGCAAGAGGGGCGGCTGCCCTGGGCACTGTGGTATCATGTGAGGGAGAACCGAGAAGAATGAGGAAGGGAGGAATTGTGTTGGGTAGGGGAATTTGGGGAGCAGCAGGGGGTAAGAATTGTCCTAGGTATTGGAAGGAGTAAGAAGAGCCAAGAGGGAGTGT
>BLSH010042168.1:1119792-1133609 GCA_018402905.1 Glandirana rugosa | reverse complement strand
TCATCCCCCTTATCCGTGGTCATGTTATCCTGAGGACGTCATATGATGCCCATTCAGGATAACTGAACCACTTCCTGGTCGTCATTCTGCATACGCCGGTCAGGAAGTGGATAGATGTAAGGCGCTGCGTAAATTGATGGCACTGTATAAGTCCCTGTAATGATAAAACACATTCAAGGCATTCTGTGACTGACAACTGTCACTTTTATTTGTGCTCTTAACCCAACTGTGAATCTCTCAAATGGCCGGCGTTATAACTGATCGCATGCGCAGCACCATGGTAACTGCAGATCAAAGGGAGGCTAAGAAGAAAGCTTAGTAAAGGACAAAGGTGTGCGCAGGGGGTGTGCCGGGTGTGTCTGGGCACACCCTAATCACTACTTTTGGTGCCTATTCCCCCTACTGCCTGGGTTTCCCCCCCCCCCCAGTGTTGGCCCCCCCGCCTCACAGTGCTGCTGGCTTCCCTCTTCTCCCCCAGCTGATGCAGAGAATGTTTCAGGATGGAGAGCGGGGGAAGGGGCTAGTAAATAAATCATTTATCAGCCCCTTCCTTTTCTAATTGAACACACTCGCTAATTGTGTTCATTCATAACTGAAGCATAATAAACTGCTTTTACTATGCTTTAGTATGTGAATGAATAGGAAGCCGCTCAGCACAGAGCACTTCCCATTCATCCATTGCCCCATGCAACTGAAGCTACAGAGAAAGGCATGTGTGTGTTTGAGCTTTGGGGTGCGCACCCTAATGCAATAGGCTGCGCACACCTATGGTAAAGGATGTCCTGTAAAGCAGGGATATGCAATTAGCGGACCTCCAGCTGTTGCAAAACTACAAGTCCCATCATGCCGCTGCCTCTGGGTGTAATGCTTGCGGCTGGCAGAGTCTTGCTATGCCTCATGGGACTTGTAGTTCTGCAACATCTGGAGGTCCGCTAATTGCATATCCCTGCAAGGATAGCAAGGTTTAGTTCCTCTTTAAGAAGAAATTCTCATTCCTGCAAAAAAGATCCTTTGCTGGTGTCAGATGGGCAATTTCAGTTTTCTTCCTTTCTCTGTTAAGTGCCAATGTTGAATTGAATGGGTCATGTGACCTCAAACCAACCAAAAAGTTATTTTTCCCCTTGAGCAGATTAAATGCAATTTTTTTTTCCTGTGGCTTTCAGTTGAGGGGTTCTGGAAACCTCTATATATTGTATATTTTTTACAAAAACATTTAAAAATGTGAACCGGTATAGGGATGGCGCTGTTGTGGTGGGCTTCCTGTTCTCTACACCCCCAGCAGGGTCTTGTGGTCATTTGGAGTCAGAAGGAGGAGCTTGGTGCCTGTGTCCTCCTCCATCATGAAATAATTGGGAGGATGAGTGGGATGCGTTTTTAGAATTTCTTCCTGAAATGTTACTTTACCTTTCATGAGATGACCCCAGGGTCACATCTTGGGGCAGCATAGGTGTGCGCAGCCTATTGCATTAGGGTGTGCACCACAAAGCGGAGTGCCTGTGTGTATGTCAGGCGGGCAGAGGACGGTGTCAGACGGGCAGAGAACGGTGTCAGTAGTTTATTTTTATTTTTTTTTACAATTTTGTGTTATTATTTTTTACAATATTATATTTTATTTTTCAATTTTATTTAGTAGCCCTGCTGGGGGGCTTAGGTGAAATATCAGGGGTCTAAACAGACCTCTGATGTCTCACTTTTGAGGCAGAGAAAGGGACCGAGGACAGAGATTCCCCCGTCCCTTTCTCTGCAGCCAAGCAGCAGAGGGAATCTGCACAGTACAGGGTGATTAGGGTGTGCCCATGCACATCTGCCACCCTATGTGCGCACGCCTATGTAGGGCAGATTTGCATTCAAACATTGGTTATCGGAATGTTAATAATGCCATGGTGCTAATAGCATATGTGATTCCTCCCTTCTAACACAGGAGAGCTCCCAGGGGGCCAGGTTGTCCCTGCAGGCCCATGCAGTAAGTGTGCACAGGGGGGCTTTGCTATAACAGAAGACAGAACACGGAAGGTGAAAATTAGGACGTGTCCTATTTTCTCTGCTCCATCTCTGAGCAACTGTCTCTAGGAGCTCAGGAAGCAAAACACGGCTCAGCCACGATGGAGGGTATAGAAGCATAAAATATCATTACTGCCTCATTAAAGGGAGTATGCACTGGGGTCCTAGATTTACCCCTCGGGCAGTTCACTATCAGCATGGAGTTTGCATGTTCTCCCTGTGCTTATGTGGGCTTCCTTTGTATACTCCAATCTCATCCCACACTCCAAAGATGTGCTGGTGCTTTAAATGCCTCCTATCTACATTCCTGCTATGATGTTCTATTGAGTGCACCCAGGATGGCTGCCTCCCCATCTGCCCCAACAGCAGATAAAAGAGCTTTTATGCCTAAGAACACAACAGCTCAGCGGGGGGAGATCGCTGGACTAACCTCGCATGATTAGTACAGCGGCTCCGACCGGAGCCGACAGTTTAACTGTAGTCATTGATGTGCGCAGCCTATTGCATTGGGGTGTGCACACTAAAGCTCAAACTAGACATGTGCGATTTGTTTCGTTCCAAATTTGTTTTTTAATGAAATTCGAAAAAATGAGTTAATTTGAAAATAGTCAAGTAACGAAAATCCTTTTAACAAATTTTTCCAAAATTCGAAAATCCGAAATTCAAAAGTCTGAAAATTCGAAATCCAAAATTCCAAAATTTAAAATTCAAAAATCCGAAAATTCAAAATTTCGGAAATAAAAATGAAAATCCAAAATGATAACTAACTTATAATAACTATTACTAACTATGAAATTATAGGTATTGGAATACGAATTTATCCGAGATAATGAATGCCGCATCTAAACGAATGGAACATAACAAATTAATAATAATAAATCATAATAATTTTTATTATGATTTATTATTATTAATTTGTTACGTTCCATTTGTTTAGATGTGGTATTCATTATTTCGGATAATTCGTAAATTCGGATAAATTCATATTCGTTATGTTCACTAACAGCCAAATTTGAAAGGAAATTACAATACTTATAATTTCATAGTTGGCTATTAGTTAGTTATTATTTCGGATTTTCAAATTTCTGAATTTTCAAATTTTTCCAAAGTTACGAATTTATTTGAAATAAGGAATTTCGATTATAACGAATGACCCAAAAAACAAAAAGAAAAAAAATGAATAAAACGAACACATTTTTCAGCAGTGTGCATGTCTAGCTCAAACATACATACATGCATGTGGGTGTGACTACATATATGTGACCCCGGCACATTGATCTCCCTGCCGGCACAGTGAAGGAGAAGAGAAGAGCGTAAACACTTCTCTTATGGCAGAGCCGGTAAGAGGGAGATCTTTCCCATCTTCCTGCTGCTACACAGAGCGATAATACTAATGCACATGGGGCGATTAGGGTGTGCCTGGGCACATCCGGCACACCCTGTGCACACGTCTATGACTGTAGTGTGTGCCCGGCTTAAAGTGTTACTAAACCCACAATAGTAAAATCAGTCTGTATAGCTGAATAGCATGCTTGATATACTCACTGTGGAACTTAAGGGGTCAATCCTCTGCATTGTGTAAAAATGCTGTTTTATCCTGTATGCATAGATCTTAACTCCCTGCACTGTCTATCTCGGGAAGGCCAGCTAACACAGGCAGGGTCGCCAACTTGCACATGCTCAGTTGTGTCTTTTATGCTGGAGAGAACTTGTTCTCAGAGCTAGCCAGGTCACATGATATTGACATCACACATGTGGGCTTGTATACAGGCTGTAGTGGAAATCTCCTCCTACCTGAACACATAGCTATGGACAAACTATGCAGATTATCAGGAAACCGTGGTATACAGATCATCCCAAAAGGTATACAGTGGCAGTGTTTTAATGTAAAAAGATTTATAAGCTGTGGGCACTGTGGGGGGGCAGATGAACTATTTTCATATTACTGGGTTTAGTAACACTTTAAGGCTGGCCATAAAAGATTTTTTTTTTTTTTTTTCAAATCAGCCCTCTGGATGGCATAGATTTCCCCATTCATACAGTCCCGTTCAACAGAAGTCGATCGTTGGATCAGCCAGAGAGGGATCAAAAGTCCCTGCTGAACCAACCGAACTTCGATCCATCTATGACCAGCTTAAAGCGGAACTTCACCCAAAAGAGGAAGTTCTGCTCTTCCTCCTCTTTCACATTTGGCACATATTTTTTTTTGGAGGGCGGAGTGGTTACCTGGTTTTGGCAGGTACCCGCTCCCACTTCCGGTTGGATCGCAGCAGCCCTCCTTCCCCTCACAGGTCCCAGATAGCTGCAGGACCATTCAGATAGCACAGCTCAGCTCGCGCATGCACGGTGAGCACCCAGCTGTGAAGCCACAAGCAGTCACAGCCGGTTGCCCACAGGTACAGTAATATGGTGGTGCCAGCGATCCAAGCCTGGTGAAGAAACCTATCAGGTGGTGAAAGCGCTGGGTCCTGGGACAGGTGAGCATCCAAATATTAAAATCAGCAGCTACATATTTTATAGCTGCTGACTTTGAATTTATTTGGAAGGTGACTGAAGCTCCGATTTGAGTTTAGTCAGAGAACATTAAAACAAAAATCAGCACAAGTAACTTTACTTAGAGTCTGTAGGCTGTGTCTCTTGTGATGGAGTCTCTTCCCCCTTCCTCCCCATGGAAGAATAGTGCATGGAGGAGTGGGGGCAGAAAGGGCACGCATAGTGGCAAAATGTTGATGAGTCTGTCACAGCTCAGTTGACCCTTAGTGCTCTGGACTGAGACAAATACACACTATAGAGGGATATGCTCTGTTCATATTTCATGTCTGAGGTTTACAACCACTTTAAGAGACATTCTTTACAGTCAGTATAATGTGTCCCTTGGGCTTCCATCTACTCTGAAATCTTCCTCCATTGATCTCCTACCTACCACTGCCGTGGCAGGAGTTAATAGAGCTGAAGGAGCTGAGACAGGCACTCAAGAGTGTCCGGCTATGCCCACCCTTTCTGCCCCCTCCTTGTACTATAGCTTCTCTACATGAAAAATGATCTCTGTATGGTGGAAGGCCAGATGATGGAAAGGTCCTCCCCCTCCATTCATAAATCTTGTTTCATTCATAGAAGCTATAGTACAGCTTCTATAAATGGAGGAGCTGGGTGAAAAGGGTGGGCACTCTTGATGATTGACTGTCACAGCTCCGTCAGCTCTAGTAACCCCTGTAACGGCACTGGTAGGTAAGGGATTGATGGATCATGGAGGAAGATTTCAGAGGAGACAGCAGCACAACAGGCACATTATACTGACTGTAAAGAATGTCTCTTAAAGTGGTTGTTGTTCAGGTGGCCGTTTCCATGTGACCCAAGTTTGGTTTTTTTTATTGCCTATGGTCCGGGAGAACAGTGTCCCCAAACCAGGTGACCCCCTCCCATAGACTCCAATGTTAAGTCCGAAATTCACCCGACAATTCCCGGTCAATGACTGGTCACTTTGAGGACCGGGTACGGCCGAACCATAGGTGCTGGAGGACCCAAACTTGGACCAGTTGCTGCCCAGGGGGCCCTCTCTATGTGACCCAAGTTTATCGGCTATGGTTCAGGAGAACTGTGTCCCCAAACCGGGTGTCCCCCTCCCATAGACTCCAATGTTAAAGACTGCTAAAGTCTTTGTTGTAAGGACCCCTTGAGACACTGGGGCCCCTTACAACAGTACTGCCTGTACCCCCCTGATGGCGGCCCTGGATGGAGGAAGATTTCAGAGGAGACAGTACAATGGACACATTATACTGACTGTAAAGAATGTCTCTTAAAGTGGTTGTAAACCTCAAACATGAAATATGAACTCTGCAGAGAGTAACATCAGCTATCCACCCCCGTTTTTCCCAGGGCCAGATTAAGAGCATCATTGGCCTGGTGCTGAGGATTTTGGTGGGCCTTTCATGCTCCCAATTTTGTGGGAACAGTTTGGGGATGGCCCCTTCCTGTCCCAACATGACTGCACACCAGTGCACAAAGCAAGGTCCATAAAGACATGGATGAATGAGTTTGGGGTGGAGGAACTTAACTGGCCTGCACAGAGTCCTGACATCAACCCAATTTGGCTGAATTAGAGCAGAGACTGCAAGCCAGACCTTCTCATCCACATCAGTGCCTGACCTCACTGTACTTGCATGTGCCGATGTACCGTTTCTTGACTGAGATTGTGCCGTGATTGGCAGCTCCTGTGCGCATGCGCGGGAATGACATCACGCAGCTCCGGCCTGTTACAGAGCCAGAGATCGCGGCCCTGGAAGGAAGAGGGGCGAACATGGATGCCTGGAGCGGGGACATCGCAGGCTTCCAATGCAGGTAAGTGACACATAACAGCCTATTATGCTTTTAAATTGCAGGGTAACAAAGAGTTACAAAGAGGAAGTAAAACCCATCAGGGTTTTAAAATCATTTGGAAAGAATAAAAAATAAAACAAATGGGATTCCTTTTAAATTTCCATAAGCAATGGTATTGTTTTTTGTTTGTAAAGACACCTGTGTGAGTTTGGGGAAATATTTTTGTGCGCTAGATATCAACAAGTGAAAGTGACAGAGAAAAAAATAATATTTTAACAAAACATGAAAAGATTGAACATTCTACCATTCTTAAAAACAAAATAGATTATCAAAATTGCAACATTGTTGCAAGGACAAATTCTTTGAGAGAAAGATACATTTCATCTCATCATGAAAAGGATTTCTTTGGGGAAGTTACAATTATATTGGAATGAATGGCTGAAGATTGCATTGGGCTGCATTGCTCCAACTTTTACTCCCAAAAAACTCTTACAGCTCTCATTTTGGTATTTACTATAGTGCCCTGCAATTACTCCATGGATGGCCATGCTTAGCTGTGCTCTGCACCTAGGAGTAAAGAGAAGGGGAATTTATCTTTTCTCAGACTTTTTAAGATATTTCAGTGAAGAAATCACTTTTTCACACAGTTTAAAAGCAGATTATCTTTAAACAATATCCCGCAAATGTTAGTACAATTTAAGTGATTATATCATGTGCTAAAGATTATTTCCATGTGCACTTCTCCAGGTCTTAACTGGAGTAAGGATTTGGGTGCTATCTCTTGCCTGGGCACTATAGTGAATACCATTTTGGCGCTATTTAGTGCCATTTGCTGTATTTTGCACTATGGGGTGAAAGCTGTGGGAAAGGAACAAGACTCAGCCTCTATGCTGTGCTACACTGCACTCTGTGGAACTTAGCTGCTGCCTGTGATTTACATAATAGCTCCTGCCGGTCGCCCTTAATTTACATAACAATAGCTTCTGCCATCCGCAATTTACATAACAATGGTGTACACACACGCAGAGCTAAACAGCATTAATGACTCACTGGCATGGGCCTATTTTGAGGTAGGGGCCTGGAACTGCAGCTCCAATAGCCCCTATGTTAATCCGGCCCTGGTTTTTCCTAAACATTCAGACAAGCTTTATGGGTTCTGCACTTTGAATGGATGTAGAGAAGAGAAGACTGCAGATAAACAGGTACAATGTGTGTAGAAGGATTTCATCTCTATGTATCACCTGAGGCCAGTCACTTCACTGGTTATATGTAGGGGTTCACAAACATTTTACTCCTGATTGTTGATTTTTTTTTTAAATCAAGTAAAGTTTTATTGAGAAATAAAAACTCATAAACAAAAGTTTACAATTCCAAGACAGTCTCTTATCTATCACAAATACACTCCATAAACAGCTCATAGAATATATAAAGAACACAATGATAGAAATCTGGCTTGCCACTAACGCACAAAGGCAGTTCTACTTCATAGGCCTACATCCACATTAATCAACATAACACACAGCCCCACCAAACATGCATAATAAAGTTTCCATGTTGGGGGAATAGATCTCATCCAATGTTTTTTGATTTTTAACAAAATAATCCCCGGGAACAATGTTTTGTTACTTCAACAGCTCCTTAAAGTGTTAGTAAACCCAGGAGCCTGCATTCACTATATCTGCTCTCCCCAGGATCCTACAGTCACTATATCTGATCTCCCCAGGAGCCTGCAGTCACTATATCTGCTCTCCCCAGGAGCCTGCAGTCACTATATCTGCTCTCCCCAGGAGCCTGCAGTCACTATATCTGGTCTCCCCAGGAGCCTGCATTCACTACATCTGCTCTCCCCAGGAGCCTGCAGTCACTATATCTGCTCTCCCCAGGAGCCTGCAGTCACTATATCTGCTCTCCCCAGGAGCCTGCAGTCACTATATCTGGTCTCCCCAGTAGCCCGCAGTCACTATATCTGGTCTCCCCAGTAGCCCGCAGTCACTATATCTGGTCTCCCCCCAGGAGCCTACAGTCACTATATCTGGTCTACCCCCAGGAGCCTGCATTCACTATATCTGCTTTCCCCAGGAGCCTGCATTCACTATATCTACTCTCCCCAGGAGCCTGCAATCACTATATCTACTCTCCCCAGGAGCCTGCAGTCACTATATCTGCTCTCCCCAGGAGCCTGCAGTCACTATATCTGCTCTCCCCAGGAGCCTGCAGTCACTATATCTGGTCTCCCCAGGAGCCCGCAGTCACTATATCTGGTCTCCCCCCAGGAGCCTGCAGTCACTATATCTGGTCTCCCCAGGAGCCTGCAATTACTATATCTGCTCGACCCCGGAAGCCTGCAGTCACTATATCTGCTCTCCCCAGGAGCCTGCATTCACTATATCTACTCTCCCCAGGAGCCTGCAGTCACTATATCTGCTCTCCCCCCAGGGGCCTGCATTCACTATATCTACTCTCCCCAGGAGCCTGCAGTCACTATATCTGCTCTCCCCAGGAGCCTGCAGTCACTATATCTGCTCTCCCTTCAGGAGCCTGCATTCACTATATCTGCTCTCCCCAGGAGCCTGCAGTCACTATATCTGGTCTCCCCAGGAGCCTGCAGTCACTATACCTGCTCTCCCCAGAAGCCTGCAGTCACTATACCTGCTCTCCCCAGGAGCCTGCAGTCACTATATCTGCTCTCCCTCCAGGAGCCTGCAGTCACTATATCTGCTCTCCCCAGGAGCCTGCCGTCACTATATCTGCTCTCCCCAGGAGCCTGCCGTCACTATATCTGCTCTCCCCAGGAGCCTGCAGTCACTATATCTGCTCTCCCCCCAGGAGCCTGCATTCACTATATCTACTCCCCCCAGGAGCCTGCATTCACTATATCTACTCTCCCCAGGAGCCTGCAGTCACTATATCTGGTCTCCCCAGGAGCCTGCATTCACTATATCTGCTCTCCCCGGAGCCTGCAGTCACTATATCTGCTCTCCCCCCAGGAGCCTGCAGTCACTATATCTGCTCTCCCCAGGAGCCTGCAGTCACTATATCTGCTCTCCCCAGGAGCCTGTAGTCACTATATCTGCTCTCCCCAGGAGCCTGCAGTCACTATATCTGCTCTCCCCAGGAGCCTGCAGTCACTATATCTGCTCTCCTCAGGAGCCTGCAGTCACTATATCTGCTCTCCCCAGGAGCCTGCAGTCACTATATCTGCTCTCCCCAGGAGCCTGCGGTCACTATATCTGGTCTCCCACAGTACACAGAACATGGAAATGCAATTATTTTAGTAAATATAAACTGCTGAATACCTTTTCTCCTCATCAGTATATAGCAGTATTGTGACTTCTATCAGTATCTGGTTAAAGCTTGTAGGAGGAGTTTTAATTTTCCCCCTGACTGTCCTATGAGGCTGCAGGACCCCTGACCCTCTGTCTGGACAGTGCTGATTGGCCCTCTGCTGATCACATGCACCCTACTAAGAAAATGAATAAACTTTCAAGTAATACACACCAATCTGAGCATGTTCAGAGTGCCCCCTAAGGCTCTGTTCTATCAGGAGATGGATTGGGGACAGTGGAAGAAGGGGAGGATCAGAGAACACCAGATCAAACAGTCTTTTTCCACAATGCAGAGGATTAACCCCTTAGGTTCCACAGTGAGTATAACAAGCATGCTTTACTGCATATACACACTGATTTTACTGTTGTGGGTTTAGTAACACTTTAATTGTTCCAAATATCCTTTATCTGTCATAATAAAATTCTTAAATTTGTAGTTTCAGCGCTCAGTGTGCACATACAAATAATCACCTCTTCTACTTAACCACTTGCTGACCGCCGACTGCAGGTTGACGGCGACAAGGTGGCTCGATATCGCAAACCGCCGTCGTACGACGGCGGCTGCGATATCATGCACTGTGTTCGGGGGGGCCAGGGAGCGGGTGCGGCGGACTCAATCTCCGCCGGCTACCCGAGATGCCCCCCCGCAGTGAAAGAACGGAGGTCCGTGTAAGTAAGCACGGATCTCCATTCTGTGTGAGGGGGAAGGGCTGTGATCACAGCCTTCCCGTAAATGGAAGCTGTGATCACTCCCCTTCCTCTGCCTGTCAAACACTGTCACAGTTAGAACACGCCCAGGGAACACAGTTAACCCTTACAGCGCCCCCCCAGGTTAACCCCTTCACTGCCAATGGCATTTACACAATAATCAATGCATTTTCATAGCACTGATCGCTGTATAAATGCCAATGGTCCCAAAAAAGTGTCAAAATGGTCCGACATGTCCTCCCCAATATCGCAGTACTGCTAAAAATCGCAGATCGCCGCCATTACTAATAAAAAATTAAAAAATATAAAAACCCCAGAAATGAATTCTCATCATCCGTAAACGTGGCCACTTTTGCGCAAACCAATCAATAAACGCCGATTGTGATTTTTTTTATCACAAATATGAGGAAGAATACAAATCGGCCAAAACCGTTGAAAAAAATGTTTTTTTATATTTTTTTTTGGGATTTGTATTTTAGCAAAAAGTAAGAAATGTGCGTTTTTTTGCATCAGAAATGACGCAGAGGGGATCAAATACCACCAAAAGAAAGCTCTATTTGTGGGGAAAAAAAGGGACGCAAATTTCATTTGGGTACGACGTCGCACGACCGTGCAATTGTCCGTTAAAGCGACAGAGTGCCGAATCGCAAAAAGTGCTCTGGTCCTAGAGTGTGAAATCCTTCCGGGGGTGAAGTGGTTAAAATGCATTTCCATGCAGGAAAGAAAACATGTGCAAGTATTAATAGGCCATAAGGCCTCATACACATGGGTGTAATAGCAAAACGTAGGGACCGAAGTCAGGCAAAAATCGGTGTCAAAAATGCGATTTCGTCTGTGTTTTGCATCGGCGTTAATGCGCGTTATTGAGCGTCAGCGCGACGCCGCGTTTTGTTACAAAAAAAAATTCCCCTTCTATTTTTGAACCTGAAAACGCGAGCGCTAAAGGCGCCGGTTAACGTCGCTACAGTGTTAATACGCGTTAGTGAGCGTTTTGCCGGCTCAGCGTCAAAAACGCCATAACGCTGCAGCCTCGGAACGCGCGGGTCCTGCGTTCGATTTACAGCTTAGGAACGCCGACGCCATTCACAGCTCAAAAACGTCAGCGTTTGTATGGGGCCATTGAATAACATGGAGAGCTGAGAAAAACGCGGCAGTAAAAAAAACGCCCGTGTGTATGAGGCGTTCAGCTTTGTTATAAATGAGATCCTAACAATTGATGCTTCTTTGACTTCTGTTATGAAAACTGCCAGCTGACTATATTTGTTTCTTTCTCCGATTCTTACCTGATGAGCGAGGAATGTACAAGGTGTTGTCATATGGAATATGGAAATGAACATATGTAGAGGTCTGAAGTTAAATAACAAGAAAGCTTGTAACAAATATTTGAGCAGTAACTTTCCTTCCTCCTGGCACAACTTTTTGATGCAATTTATTGGCCGCTTGCCAAACGTTAAATTTTGACTTCAAAGGCAGAGAAACTGGTAGGAAGGGCGACGGAGCAGTTGTAGGATGGCAGAAAAATAATGATTAATGCGGCTGAAAGAGTATTAAGCTATTTATCTTCATATATAGCAAGCATTTGATAGCATTCATTTGCGTTCAAACATCTTTTTTTGTATGGTATCAATGCCTTAGCCTTGCTGTGTAACAGTGATGGTCAACTTGTTGATATAGGGCAGGGGTCTCCAAACTTTCTAAATAAAGGGCCAGTTCACTGTCCTTCAGACTTTAGGGGGGTCGTGCTGTAATCATTGGGAGTAGAAAAGGTCCTAACGCCTGTGGGAAAAACAATACCCCATTGTTTGTTTAGCGGGAGGAATTGCACCCCATCATTGGTGTCAGTGGGAGGAATTGCACCCCATCATTGGCGTCAGTGGGAGGAATTGCACCCCATCATTGGTGTCAGTGGGAGGAATTGCACCCCATCATTGGCGTCAGTGGGAGGAATTGCACCCCATCATTGGCGTCAGTGGGAGGAATTGCACCCCATCATTGGTGTCAGTGGGAGGAATTGCACCCCATCATTGGTGTCAGTGGGAGGAATTGCACTCCATCATTGGCGTCAGTGGGAGGAATTGCACCCCATCATTGGTGTCAGTGGGAAGAATTGCACCCCATCATTGGCGTCAGTGGGAGGAATTGCACCCCATCATTGGTGTCAGTGGGAGGAATAGTGCCCCATCACTGGTGTCAGTGAGAGGAATTGCACCCCATCATTGGTGTCAGTGAGAGGAATTGCACCCCATCATTGGTGTCTGTGAGAGGAATTGCACCCCATCATAGGTGTCAGTGGGAGGAATTGTGCCCCATGATTAATGTCATTGGGCTTCATTGTTGGTGTCATTGGGAGAAATTGTGCCCCGTCCTTGGTGTCTTTGGGAGGAATAGTGACCCATCATTGGTGTAATTGGGAGGAATTTGGCAAATGCCAAATGTTAGCCTCTAGGTTTGTACAGTCACATGTCTTTGAAATTACACAACAGAGCCTGGATCAATACATTCAATTTAGTTGATTACTCAAAAATTAAATTAATACATGAAATGGGGGGAGGGGGGGAGCCCTGGTGACCAATCGAATTCCTCCTATCTCTATATATTTTCTAAAAATAAAAGATGTGACCTTACATCAGTAAGTCCCAAACCTGTGACCCCGTCCCTTTTTTAAAATTGCCCCCTTATTTCATATTTTACCTTTTTCAGGTGTGTTATGAGCAGTTTGTAGATTTAGGCCTGGTTCCCACCTATGCAGGTTGCAGTTTGCATATTCCAGGTGCATTTTGCATTTTTCAATACACGTTTTTGATCCATTGAAGGCTATGGATCCAAAAACAAGAAAAAAGTGCCAGGCCCTTCCCATAAAATGCACAGATGTGAACGTGGCCCATAGGAAGCCATGTTATATGGACTGTAGTGTGGTTCTGCAAAACTGAAAATGCATTAAAAAGGTGTGAGCCAGGCCTAGGTGGGTGCTGTTGCTTTGCAAGGCCTTTGCACAACAGTTCTAATAAAAACAAGTGCAGACCACCTAGTAATTCGTGTAAAAGGAAAAGAAAAACAAAACAAAATAATAACAGCAGATATTGCATGTAATATCATCTCAAAGGAATGTGCTTAATGATCCACCAGACGTGAACAAAAATAATCTTGACAACACGTTTCCGGAACGTTTCGTTGTCGTGGGTGGATCCGGACCGAGTGTGGAAAAATTACGTAAAAGTCAAAACGTCTTGGTGTGATGTCAGGTATATTGTACCGAAGGATACCCGGTGCAAGTGTAGACACGTAAAATACCCTTCCCGGACCGTGAAAAAAGAACAAAAACCTAGGTATCGGAAGTTACCTAGTTTTTGCACATAACTTTTTACGTTTTACGTGGACCTTATACGTTTGACGTTGGACGTATCCACCCTTGGTCCGGATTTAGATGTTTGACGAGTATTGTGTGGACTTTTTCCATTTTATACT
>BLSH010042168.1:1109164-1119782 GCA_018402905.1 Glandirana rugosa | reverse complement strand
ACACGT
Organism: Glandirana rugosa; assembly: GCA_018402905.1. NCBI lineage: Eukaryota > Metazoa > Chordata > Amphibia > Anura > Ranidae > Glandirana > Glandirana rugosa. The sequence goes on along the minus strand of BLSH010042168.1, from coordinate 1,119,776 downwards.
AAAGGAGGGCGACTGTGGTTACTACCCCACGGGAGGAATTGCACCCCATCATTGGTGTCAGCGGGAGGAAATGCACATGATCATTGGTGTCAGCGGGAGGAATTGCACCCCATCATTGGTGTCAGTGGGATGAATTGTACCCCATCATTGGCGTCAGTGGGAGGAATTGTACCCCATCATTGGCGTCAGTGGGAGGAATTGCACCCCATCATTGGTGTCAGTGGGAGGAATTGCACCCCATTATTGGTGTCAATGGGAGGAATTGCACCCCATCATTGGTGTCAGTGAGAGGAATTGCACCCCATCATTGGTGTCAGTGGGAGGAATTGTGCCCATGATTAATGTCATTGGGCTTCATTGTTGGTGTCATTGGGAGAAATTGTGCCCCGTCCTTGGTGTCTTTGGGAGGAATAGTGGCCCACCATTGGTGTAATTGGGAGGAATTTGGCAAATGCCAAATGTTAGCCTCTAGGTTTGTACAGTCACAACAGAGCCTGGATCAATACATTCAATTTAGTTGATTACTAAAAAATAAAATGAATACATGAAATGGGGGGGGGGGGCCCTGGTGACCAATCAAATTCCTCCTATCTCTATTTATCGCTATATATTTTCTAAAAACAAAAGGTGTGACCTTACATCAATAAGTCCCAAACCTGTGACCCCGCCCCCTTTTTAAAATTGCCCCCTTATTTCTTATTTTACCTTTTTCAGGTGTGTTATGAGCAGTTTGTAGATTTAGGCCTGGTTCCCACCTATGCAGGTTGCAGTTTGCATATTCCAGGTGCATTTTGCATTTTTCAATACACGTTTTTGATCCACTGAAGGCTATGGAACCAAAAACAAGAAAAAAGTCCCAGGCCCTTCCCATAAAATGCACAGATGTGAACGTGACCCATAGGAAGCCATGTTATATGGACTGTAGTGTGGTTCTGCAAAACTGAAAATGCATTAAAAAGGTGTGAGCCAGGCCTAGGTGGGTGCTGTTGCTTTGCAAGGCCTTTCCACGACAGTTCTAATAAAAACAAGCGCAGACCACCTAGTAATTCGTGTAAAAGGAAAATAAAAACAAAACAAAAAATAATAACAGCAGATATTGCATTGGATTTTGTAAATTGTAATCTCAAAGGAAGTACAATGCAAAGACACCTATGTTCAAATATCCACGCCAAACTCTCCGCCTTTATCTTTTGTTCAGCGCCTTATTTTTCTATAAAATTTGGTTTACACATCTGACTTTTGTCCTGACTGCAACCTGCACTTCCGCCTGTGCTCTTCTCCGGTTTTACTCTTTGTTTACAGCCATACTCCTGTCTGTGTTGTTGTTTTCTATGCTGCAATACCTCATCTCACCACTAGAGAGAACAAGGAAGTTCTGTATGTTACATGACTCACCCTGTCCACTGCAGGTAGAACTATTTGTGAGATCACTGCTGATGCCCACAGACATGGCACTTTCACATGTTTGTGTAGCAAAAATATTATTTTACAAGTAACAAAACTAGCATGCAAGTAACAAAGATACAAAAATCCTATAAATATATAGAAAGTTATAGAAGGATACAAAGTTACAGGAAGATACAAAACAACTTGGCAAGAATGATTTGGATATTTTTCAACTTTCACTTTCGATGATAATGGTAAACAGAACAAATAGAGGGCATGCAGCCAATGACATAATCAGTGCATGTGATCCGAAGGTTCGGCTTACAGTTCCGGACCTTCAGAGCCTGTGCCGGAAGCGGTGGCTCTCGCGTGCGGTCCTGGCTAATCACATAGCCAGAGCTTGCGAACCCGGGAGACTGACAGGCAGAACATGTCAGGCCTCTCATCAGTGACTTTACAGCACTGGGGGGGCTTTGTTCCAACGTGGGTATTTCATAATGTGCTTGTATGTTATGCATACTAGCACATTATGCCATTGCCTTGCAGTTTTTTGTTTTTTTGCATTTTGATTTTTTTACAACCGCTTTAACAAGGGCAGCAATAAAAACTGACAGGCGTAATCCCTTTCCAATCTATCCAAAACTAAAACAAAAGTTATACTTTAAGATCAGTAAAACTAGACTGAAACTGTTTTGTTGATAATTATAACCAACTTTCCTCTTAGCTTTTATATTTTTTTCCATTTTCACTCAGGCCTTAAAATTCATGTTGCTATCAAGTTTACAACTCAGCAAGGCTCTCAGTCAAAGTGAAAAATTAAATTCGCTAAAATGTAAAACTGGTCTCTTCCCACAAGAGTATGACAGAGGCTAAGGCTGCATTCACACAGGGGCGACTTGCGATCCGACTTGAGTTGTCTCAAGTCGCTTGACATCTGAAATCCCATTGAAGTGAATGGGAGCCGTCTTAATATACACTACTTAAGATGCTCCGACTTCAAGGCGACTTCAGAAAAGGTTCCTGTACTACTTGGACGCGACTTCTATCCGACTTGTCCCATAGGATTCAATAAAAGTCGCCTCCAAGTCTTTTCCCCATCTAAATACAAGCGACTTTGTAGTGTAAAAGAATAGAATTTATTTGGGGCAGCCCCCTGCCCCCTCCCTCCCTTCTCTGATTGGCCACAGGCAAAGCCGCCTGGCATAAGTCGTGTTGTAAGTCGCCTAGCAAAGTCACGCTGAAGTTGGGTCTCCCCTGTGTGAATGCAGCCTAAAGGGGCTTCCAAATTGTTGTATTTGTAGTTGTATGTTCATTTTGTAAATGTAACTATTTTTTTTTTAAATGTGTTGAGTTATGTAGCCACTTACAAATGCAAATTACAAATTAATAATGCACAAACAGTAGTGCCCATTCACACAGGGGTGACTTGCGCTCCAACAAGTCGCCTCAAGTTGCTTGACATTTGAAATCCCATTGAAATGAATGGGGGCCCTCTTAATGTACACTACTGAAGTCGGATCGACTTCAGAAAAGGTTCCTGCTTGACTTCTAGGTGACTTCTATCCGACTTGTGCTCATAGAATTCAATGGAAGTCGCCTCCAAGTCGGCTCTCCCATCTAAATGGAAGCAACTTTACAGTGAAAAGAAAAGTATTGATCCAGGGCAACCCCCTCCCTCCCTTCTCTGACTGGCCAAAGGCAAAGTCGCCTGGCATGAAGCCACGTTGTAAGTCACGCTGAAAGTCGCAGTGAAATCGCCTAGCAAAGTCGCGCTGAAGTTGGGTCGCCCCTGTGTGAATGCAAAGATAGAGTGGAGGCTTAAAGGACACAAACTAACACAAACACGCACTCACCAACCAGCTCGGTTTCATGTCTTTTGGCTGTTGTAGGGCGGCTGGGTGATGTCATCCTCCAATTGCTAACATCTTAAAAATAAAAGCAGCACAAATGTATATTTTTACAGCACAAAACAGTACAAACGTAGCATTTGAGTTTTTATTTGTGCTGATTGTAGGGGGGCCAGCTGCGCGGAGCCTTACTTATTTTACTTGAACAGTGAATTTTAATTTAGAGGCATGGAAGAAGGTAATTCTAAGATCCTATTGGTGGATTAGACACTTCAGCGATGTTAAAAAATATCTTACAGCTATGAGATTTCCTACTCTAACATCAATTTACCCTAAGGCCCCTTTCACACTGGGGCTGGCGGGCGGTAGCGGTAAATCCCCGCTAGTCTCAGCGGGGATTTAGCGCTGTTATAGAGGCGCTACGGCGCCGCTATGCAGGCGGGTGCGGGGCACTTTTAACCCCCCCACAACGGGTTAAACAGGGGTTAAAAGTGCCGGCGCTCGGCGCTCCCGGAGCGGTGTACAGCCGCTACGGGAGCGCTGCCCATTGAATTTAATGGCAGGAGCGGTGGAGGAGCGGTGAATACACCGCTCCCCACATTCCTGAAAAATCATGCTTGCATGATTTTCTGAAGCGCTGCGCTAGCGCAACGCCTCAGTGAGAAAGCATCCAGAGATGCATGAAAATAATATTTAGAGCGTTATTACAGCGGTAATTTTAGCGCTTTACCGCTGTAATAACGCTCCAGTGTGAAAGGGGCCTAACTGAAAAGGACCAAAGAGGTCTTCAAATAATTCAAGAGGTTTCCAAAAAGTTTGCCGTTCAGATCTGTGCAGCGAATCAATGTTGTTGCTTTAATCCTAAATTTATGGTGCTGATCTTTTGGAATCTTAAGCCTCGTACACACGGGACGACGATCGTATACAACAGGTCGTACTAACGTCCGTTGTATGCGATATCGATCGTTCGCATGCGCGATTAGAACAGTCGAACATACGACGGTCGTACAAGGGGAGTTGTATGAGCAGACTAGAAAACTTGGTCGTACCAACAAGCACTCATACGACCGTTGTATCGTGTGTACAGAGCAGTTGGTACAACAAGTTGTATTGTGCAAAACATGCATGCTCCGAAGTCAGGAATGGCCAGATGCTAATTACATGCACCTGAACGTTCTTCTGCGGTCGTACGATTGTGTAGTGCAGTCAGTATGCAAGTTACACTATGCAACGATTTGCGACGATCGTACGTACGATCGTCGTCCCGTGTGTACGAGGCTTTACTCAGAATCCCCCACCATCTACCTTTTCTTTCCATCCTTTCCTGTTACGCGTGGTTATGTGCAATGTCAGGCTTAAGACACCGATGGCCTCCAAGAGGCTTTCGTCAACAACAGTCCAATATTAATCATTAACAATGATGGGCTTGCCTTATGACCAACAAGTGGAGGAGGACATCTCCGACATGGGCAAAGATTGCATTTTTATAATTTTATAGCAGATAATAGGTATAGTTTAGCGATTCTTGAAAATCATCAAGCATTACTTTTTAATTTGCCTTGAAAGGTGACACAAAAGAGCATGCGCTCTTGGAATTCCCTCTTAATTGATGTTTCCATTTAATTTTAAGGGTCAACTGATTAGTAGGACACTAGGTCCTCAGTTCATCATCTCTACTAATAAGATCATCACCACCATAGAGGCAGAGTTTGGGGGTGTTTTAAAGTTGCAAATGAAAAAGGAACTATAGTACAGGGGAGGCTGAAAGAATATTAAAGAAAAATATATCTTGAAGTACCAATTTTAATTCATTGATGAATAAAATTTTCATTTAGAGAGAGGAAGAGTAAATCGCCGTCCATGGCTGTTACTAACCTGTGTGCAGACCCCATCTCAATATATGATGGGTCCTAAAAAAGTTTCCATTTTTATGTATGTTTTTTATTTCATTTATATATAAATATAACTTAAACCGGAAGTAAACTCATCGATTTAATTTTTCCAAAAAACAGTTACATTTCCGGCACGTTCTGGGAATGTAACTGTCACATTGGTTGTGTCCTCAACCAAACTGTAAACCATCCAATGGCTGGTGTCATAACTGATCACATGTGCAGATTCATGGCAGTTGAAGATTAGACAAGGTGGCAGTTTCCTTGGCTAAAAAACGATAGTAGGGTTTACTTTCACTTTAAGTGCGGAAACTTTTTGCAGAACCCTCGTATGATACTGATCAGAAATGATTGTTTTGTGGTAAGATTATTGACAGTGAAGAAAAATGTAAAGATGAGCTTTTCCCATCAAGTCTTGTCTGTCAACCAATAACTGTCATTTCCTACATGGATCGATTATTTTCACAGTCCTCTGAAATGTGGATCCTTTTGAACTCCTTCAAGGTCAGCTCTCCGCTCTTTGACTTTGTATTATTTGTGATCCCATTTGATTTTCTAGGAAGTCCTTTTTAATGAAATGCCTCCAGAGCTACAGTTTAAATATCATCTGAGATCTGGCCTTGTAAAATGTGACAAGGTGGACACAGTAGTCACATGGGTCCTCAAACTATGGCCCTCCAGTTGTTCAGGAACTACAATTCCCATCATGCCTAGCCATGTCTGTGAATGTCAGAGTTTTGCAATGCCTCATGGGATGTGTAGTTCCACAACAGCTGGAGGGCCGTAGTTTGAGGATCCCTGCGAGACTCTCCTGTTTGTTATCCAAGACCACAGGTAACAGTTTATGTTTAGCAAAATTCTTCTTTTATTAGGGTTGGGGGAGGTTAGAACGTCAGTCAAGCTCCATACACACCATCAGATTTTCTGTAGACTTTTGTCTTCAGATTTACCAAAACCATATAATATGAGGTCAACCCTTAAGAGCTGCAATTAGCATGCAATCAGGCAGGCCCTTGCACTACATGGTTTTGGTGAATCTGAAGACAATAATCTACAGAAAATCTGATGGTGTGTATGGGGTTTAGAATTTTATCATGTGTCCACATTGGATATCTTCCGGTACTTTCCGCCTGGGTGAGAACGTTTTTACTGGGACAGAAAGTGAATGAACAGACCTGAGATAATCGAAATAATCTCTACCTCATCCAAAACATAGAAAGGTTACATTGTTATTATTTGGCCAGTAAATTGTATCATTGTTTACATTTCTTACAAATCTTTACTTTGAATAATAAAAGACAGATGATTTTAGGTGTGGGGTGCACATCATCTGCCCAGCTAATGTTGGAGGGTAAACAAATGATTGTAAATTCGACTTATTATTTTGATTTAAATCTTATATTTTTAATTTAAATTGCATCAATTTCATTCTTTATTTCTGGTGGTCCTCAGAAACATCTGTCAGCTCATAAAAGGGCTCTAAAATGCTTTAGAACTGAGGCTGTGACTATGAAGTCCCTCTGATTCTGAGTCATTGTGGCTGATGGACGTTAGACATGGAGTTCCAGTGAAAGGGGCCCATGTCCCTACAATGATACCCACATGATCACCAATGGCCCAATCCTAAGCTTCCATGCTGGTGCATCCCTCCATTAGGCACTTTAGTTGCCCAATCAATATTGATCTTGTGCCATAAGCAACCAGGTCCATTGGTATGATGGCATGGCTCTCTGAGAGACAAGGCAAGGTGCAGAGCTTAGGACTATGCCACCAGATGAAGACCTTTAGACTGTTAGCACCACTGGTGACCAGATCTGTTCAACAGTCATTAGTCAGTAGGCCTTAATCTCTCAGATAAGGTTGCATTGTTGAACCTCGTGTGGGCAAAATTGCTTTTTCAGCAGTGGTGCCAATGGTGCCAATACATGTACTTGCTCTCCTAGACCAGTGCCCATAGTTCCACCAAATGGCCAATGAACTGAGATGACCAGATATTTGCACCCATCTATTGGCCCCCTCATTGCTTGATGGTTTTTTGTTGACCATGCCTGGTCACCTCTCCGTTAACCTGTCATTGGCCAACAAAGCCCAGCCAATCAAGCTTTCTTGACCAGTGCCCATAGTTCCACCAAATGGCCAATGAACTGAGATGACCAGATATTTGCACCCATCTATTGCCCCCCTCATTGCTTGATGGTTTTTTGTTGACCATGCCTGGTCACCTCTCCGTTAACCTGTCATTGGCCAACAAAGCCCAGCCAATCAAGCTCTCCTAGACCAGTGCCCATAGTTCCACCAACTGGCCGATGAACTGAGATGACCAGATATGTGCACCCATTTATTGGCTCTCATTGCTTGATGGTTTCTAGTTGACCATGCCTGTTCACCTCTCCATTAACCTGTCAATGGTCAACAAAGCCCAGCCAATCAAGCTCTCCTAGACCAGTGCCCTTAGTTCCATCAGCTGACCAATGAACTGAGATGCACAGGCTTGGTTGGATGGGCTTTGTTGATCAATAACAAGTTAATGGAGAAATGAGCAGGCATGTTCAACTAAAACCCATCAGGCAATGAGGGGCCAATAGATGGGTGCACAGGCCTGTGTATCTCAGTTCATAGGTCAGTTGGTGGAGCTACGGGTACTGGTCTTGGAGAGCAGGTCGGTGTTTTGGCACCACTGTTGAAAAGCCATTTTTGTCCGGATAAGTTTCAATAATGTAACGTATCTGAGAGCTTGGGGCCTACATGGAACAGATCTGGTCAACAGGGGTGGTAATGGTCTACATTGATTACTCAAGAGTCAACCAGGTCTGTGTCCCTCACCATTGGTTCCTTATGGTCCCATGGGCATCAGCCAACCAGACTTGTGCAACTCTCCATTGGCCTGTTGTAGGTCAATAAAGCCCAGTCAATCAAACCTAATCACTTCTCCACTGGCCACTCACTAGCCAATGGGCATTGGCCATCGAGGCCAGTGCTCTTCTCCATTGGCTCCTCATTAGTCAATGGGCATCATCCAACCAGGCCAGTGCACCTCACTATAGGCTCCTCATTAACCAATGGTCATCAGCCAACTAGACCTATGCAGCTCTTCATTGGCCCGTCATTGTTCAATAAAGCCTGTCCATTCAAACCTAATCTCTTCTCCACTGGTTACTCAGTAGCCAATGGACATTGGCCAACCAGGCCAGTGCTCCTCTCCATTGGCTCCTCAGCAGTCAAAGTGTAACTACACAGCCTTGTGTAACACTCATTGGCTTATGCAAATATGGACCAATGGTGGCTGCCCAAGACTGGTTGGCTGGAGTGTTGTGCAGTTGTAGGGCCCCAACCTTGTGGTTACTGTAGACTGGTTGGATAAAAGTAGGTTCATGAACCATGGCCAAGGACAAAGGCATTGGGACAACCTAGGCCCAAAGATCCACCGATTGACCAATCTATATGATGAAAGCTGTACTACTCTCCCATGGGCCCCTGGTCAACTGGGGCCCCCAACCTTATAATTAATGTTGTCTGGTTGGATAAAAATGGTTTTCCAGTGATGGTGGCCAATGATAAGCCTTTTTGGTCAATGGAGGCCCTTGTCTAACTCCCAGAGACACTTACGCCATATTTACGACTACGATAAGTTGCCCTGTGGCCCCCTTGGGCACCCAATGGGCCCTCCATTTGGCTAATGGCTGGGGCCCTAGGCCATTGTCCTCCTCCATGAGGCAGACATTCCATGCACAGAGCCCCTCCCCCCTCCACCCTCACCACATGGCTGCAGCACTGAGCCCATCTCCCCCACGTGACCAGAAAAAAGTCCCAGCCGGCGGAGTGATCCGTATTCCTTCCGAGGAGGAGGCGCCCCCTGGCGGAGACAACTTCCCTTCCCGCTCTCCGGTTACCGAGGACAGAGCCGAGCTCCCGGTGTGCTCCGTCCGGGGTGTGTCTTCCGTCACCCCCCCCCCTTCCATACCGGAGAAGAGAACCCCGGTGCTCGGTCTACGGACCCCCCACCCGGACAATGAGTCCCCCCTTCATGCTAATGAGCCGCTGACGACACATCCGATCTTTCTCCTCCGCCATATTGGTCAGCGGGAGGGAGACAGCGCCGGGTATTGTCTGCCCCGCCACCGAGCGACACACCGAGCCCACCGGAGGAGGAGGGGTGAGTCACCGGATACCCACCGAGCCCTACACCGGGGACCCCGCACACTGCCCTCTATGGGGGAGGACTGACTGACCGGGATCCATGCACCGCTATAGGGAGGACTGACAGGGATGTATAGGGGACCCCGCACACTGCCCTCTATGGGGGACCCCGCACACTGCCCTCTATGGGGGAGGACTGACATCTATAGGGGACCCTGACAGGGATGTATAGGGGACCCCGCACACTGCCCTCTATGGGGGACCCCACACACCTCACACTGCCCTCTATGGGGGGAGGACTGCCCTCTATAGGGGACCCTGACAGGGATGTATAGGGGACCCCGCACACTGCCCTCTATGGGGGACCCCACACACTGCCCTCTATGGGGGACCCCACACACCTCACACTGCCCTCTATGGGGGGAGGACTGCCCTCTATAGGGGACCCTGACAGGGATGTATAGGGGACCCCGCACACTGCCCTCTATGGGGGACCCCGCACACCTCACACTGCCCTCTATGGGGGGAGGACTGACATCTATAGGGGACCCTGACAGGGATGTATAGGGGACCCCGCACAGTGCCCTCTATGGGGGGAGGACTGACATCTATAGGGGACCCTGACAGGGATGTATAGGGGAGGACTGACTGACTGGGATCCATGCAGCTCTATAGAGAGGACTGACAGGGATGTATAGGGAGGAGATCACTTCTATAGGGCTGACTGACACCCATAGGACTCTCTACACCACAGACGTCCTTCTATAGGGAACATCCCACACATCTCTGCCCGGGATCTGTATACAGCACTGTGACCGGAGGATATAGGAACGCCATGCACTTCTATAGGGGGAAGGACTGACCGGGATCTATAGAACATCTTCCATAGGGGACTCCTCACATCTCTGACTGACTGGGGTGTATGGGATGCTGGATACCCCTCACCCATCCTTCTATAGGGGGGGAACGGACTTCTGTATAGGGGAGCTCTATGAGGAGTTCACCGCACACTGAGATCTATAGGGGACATCAGTGACTGGGATGTTATGGGATGGGGATGTATACTTCTATACAGATCATACACTCTACATCTATACACAGCTCTGTGTACATCTATACGGGGGGTGTCAGTATACAGCTCTGTGTACATCTATAGGGGGGTTGTCAGTATACAGCTCTGTGTACATCTATAGGGGACCTCAGTATATAGCTCTGTACATCTATAGGGGGGGTCAGTATACAGCTCTGTACATCTATAGGGGGGTCAGTATACAGCTCTGTGTACATCTATCGACATATGACTAGGGGGATATCTACATGTGTCTCGACATATGACTAGGGGGATATCTA
>BLSH010042168.1:1043374-1054494 GCA_018402905.1 Glandirana rugosa | reverse complement strand
GAATAGTATCGACACTGGACCATGGGTTACGCAAGCACCAGAAGTTACTACACGACCTGATTTCAGAGTATTGAGAAGCCGTACTTGGCTGTCGCCCAGCACATCATTGAAGACCACGAACGCATTGGGTACCAGGTCACAGCTATGATAAGCCACACCAACGTGGTCGTCCCCAGATCTAAGCCATTGATGCTGATAGCGCCAAAGCCACAAGAAAAGAAGGCCCTTGGCATGCCTCAACGAATGGGTCCAATTACACCAACGAACATTCGACCTCTTCCTTCACAACAGATGGTCAATAGACTTGCGATACCAAAGCCGTCAATGAATTCCAACATGATGACTAACATGCACATGCAGCAGAACAACTATGGCGTTAAAGGAATCACACCAGGCTATGCAGTTGGCCAACAAATGAGGTTAGGTATGGGTGGCAATGCACCTGTGTCTATCCCTCAGCAATCCCAGTCAATGAAGCAATTACTTCCAGGTGGCAACATCAGGCAATACCCAATGTCAAATGACCAGAGATCTCCTGCTCCACTAAGGTACTCTCTTCAGTCTGGAAACTCTGCATTGTCAAGTAGCCATCTAAAGCCTGCTTCTATTACTCCTCCCCACGTAGCCTCCCGTGGTATGGTCCAGACAAGTGCAAAGCCTTCAGGGGCTGCTGCCGCAGCAGCTGCTGCTGCCGCTGCTGCCAATTCCACCTCGTCTACCCAGAAATGGAAAATCTGTACCATCTGCAACGAGCTATTCCCTGAAAACGTATACAGCATTCACTTTGAAAAGGAGCACAAGGCAGAAAAGGTGCCTGCAGTAGCAAACTACATCATGAAAATACACAACTTCACAAGTAAATGTCTATACTGTAATCGATACTTGCCAACTGACACTTTGCTAAACCACATGCTGATCCATGGCCTGTCCTGCCCTTACTGTCGATCCACTTTCAATGATGTTGAGAAGATGGCTGCACACATGAGAATGGTTCACGCTAATGAAGAAATGGCGCCCAAAACTGATTCCACGTTGACTTTTGACCTAACTTTACAGCAAGGCAGCCACACAAATATCCACTTGCTTGTCACCACATACAATCTACGGGATGCTCCGGCTGAATCTGTGGCTTACCACGCTCAAAATCAACCAACGGCCGCTCCTCCTCCTCCTCCTGCGAAAGCCCCGGTCAAGGCCCCTGAAAAGGTGGAGCCCGCAGTCAAAAACTCACCACAGACTGCTGTGCCCTACAAGAAAGACGTAGGTAAAACTTTATGCCCCCTCTGCTTTTCTATATTGAAGGGTCCTATTTCGGATGCCCTTGCCCACCACTTAAGAGAGCGGCATCAAGTCATTCAGACCGTCCATCCTGTCGAGAAAAAGCTCACCTACAAGTGTATCCATTGTCTTGGTGTATACACCAGTAACATGACCGCATCAACTATCACACTTCATCTTGTGCATTGCCGAGGTGTTGGAAAAACCCAGAATGGGCAGGATAAGAATGCACCCATAAGAATAAATACTACCCATATAATGCCTGCAATGAAACGTCCGAATGACTTTGTAGATCTAGTGAATGTGAAGAAGAGAAGGCCAGACGAGGATCCAGATGCTCCGATTATTTTAGATGATAAGCCCGAGGAACCGCCAGTGGTTTTGGCAGTCGATCCAAAAGGGCATGAAGATGACTCCTACGAAGACAGAAAGACATTCCTTACAAAATACTTCAACATTCAGCCCTATGCTAACAGAAGAGAGATCGAAAAGTTAGCATCCAGTTTATGGTTATGGAAGAGCGATATAGCATCTCATTTTAGCAACAAAAGGAAAAAGTGTGCCCGAGACTGTGAGCGGTACAAATGCAGCGTTCTCCTTGGCTTCAACATGAGAGAACTTAATAAGGTTGAACACAGTATGGATTTTGGGGCTGAGTGGAAGTTTGAGAACATTGACGAATCCCAGGCCGCACCAAACGCAAGTAAAACTGTAGATAAGCGAAAACTTAATGAGTCTAGTTCCTCAGAAAGTTCAGCAAACGCTGAACAAGATTTGAACGATAGTGTCACGGTCATTGAGCCATCTCCTGAAAAGGATGTCAAAGAGCCTGTGAAATCCCCTAGTACAGAACCAGAGGCGAGTCTACCACAGCAGGCCAAAGAAGAGTCTCAAGATGTCCAAAAGGCACCTGCTCCATCAAAAGCCAACAATCATTCTGACTCATCTGCTGAGATCATCCTAGACAATTCCGACAATGAGGAAGAGAAAGAAGAGCCGCCTGCTTCCAAAGAGGAGACTCCTCGTCCCGACAGCAAACCGGTTTCTCAAGAGGTCTTTGAGGTAGAAGATGGCCCAGAAGACAGTCCAGCAGAAGAGCCAACAGCGGTCAAGCCCGAAACTTTGGTCAATGATTCCAACGACAACGAGGATGCCGGGAGCACCAAGGAAGAAGTAAAAGAAACCTCGCCAGAAAGCGATGAGGAGCCAACCAAATGGAAAGAGAATTCCGTGGAAAAAGTCGAAGAGTTCTGGTCTAAAGAAAAGTCGCCGTCATTAAGCAGCTCATCTGCCAATGAGGAAAGTTTGTCAAACCAGCCAATGGATTGGCAGACTGGAACAAACGATAGCGAAGATGGGGATCACTTTAACATTAACGTTAAAGATAAAATGCATAGCGGTCTAGCAGGTGTGGGACTCAGCAGCCAGGAAGTATAAATTCACATGCCACTACTGCGTGCAAACCGGTAGCTTGAAAAAAACAATTTTCATTACAGCTGGACTTTTCTGAAACTTTTAACTGTCCCTGAGTTGGCCAGTGACCTGCACGGTTAAAATATCAGCTGCTGAAATTATATCCCTTTAAAAGACCATACTTGTCTAGATTGCTTGTGACTTCCTCAACGTCGGGCACGTGCTTGATGTGAAGAGCAACCGTGGATTATACAAAAATGCACAGTTGTGTTTTATCCAAAAGTTCTTGTTCCAGCTTCCCAAAAAAGTTTTTTTTTTTTTTTTTTTTTTCTTTCCATGAAGTTAGTCTTCTGAAAGGAAACCAACAAACCTCCTTGAGTTGTGGTTTCCAGCAGCCGAACTGTGTGATACCATCGGCTCTGCATCCCGGGTTTTTTTTTTTTTTTTTTTGGCTCACTGTGTATAGAATTTTTTTGGGGAAACTTTTTTTTTTTTATTATTATTATTTTCCTGCCCTTGTCATGTATTCAATCTGAATAGTTAAAAAAAATGTATATTTGTACAGTATTTTAGACTTATTCAAAAGTGAGGCTTCTAAAATTGTTCTTGTGTACCCACTATAGATTTTTTTTTTCATTTTTTAATTTAGTAATGGCCTGCTGTGTAATTAATGCTGTATCTAGTTTACCTAGCAAAAGGCTTGAAACCGCTATAATTCAAGGAGTTACAAAAAAAACAAAAACTTAAAAAAAAAAAAAGTTTAATATGTAATTTTGAAGAACTTTAGTTTTTGCACATAATCCGTACAATCTCAGAATGGAGTCTGGACTTTTAAGATCGATCTTCGGTTGTTGTATTAGAATTATTCTTGCTATTTCTGACCCGTTAAAGCCCCCCGACGGTAAGAACTTTGGACGAGCTGGTGTTTTTGGAGCAGAAAAGTATTTTTTAAGTGCACAAGCGGCCTACCAAATAATTGCGGCATCAATTTTTTTTTAGGTTTTTTTTATTTTTTTTTTTGTGCCGCCTCCCTGTATTTTTACCAGGAGGGATTCTGGTGAGCAGAGGCCTGGACTCGTTGATTAGGCACATTTTTTTGGCCGCCTATTGCACCTGAAAGGTAGGTACACTTTATTCTAGGGAGGTCCCAATGCAAGACAAAGTATGCCAGTTATTCATCTTTTGACACCTTTTAAAGAAGAGTCTGTAAAAATATGTATTGTGTTCAAGTACTCAAAACGGAAACACAATGCTGTATTTTGGTTCTTAGTATATTTAGTTCACACCCACCTAGTGATGTTCATTTATACCATCTAATATTTGACACAATGTTGTAGTAGTATTTTGTGATCTTTCTTTCCTTTGTATTCATTTAAGCATCTAAATAAATAAAAAAGCTGTATTGTGCTTCACGTGGACCTTTGCTTCTGTTCTATGTATTAATGGTTAAGATCAGGGGTGTCACACCATTTCATTGCAGGTCACATAAGCATTATGGTCACCCTCAAAGGGCCGGTTGTATCTGTAAGACGGTCAAGAGCCCCTCCACCATCAGAAGTGAAGAGTCCTCCACCCATCCCTTACATCACAGTGCACCCCCTTAACTAGTTGCTGCTGGGAAGCAGAAAGCGTAGGGTCTGGAGGAGAACCAGAGGAGGGCTGGAGTGTGCTGAATGCTTAGACCAGGGGAGGCAGAGATGAGGGGGTGCTGCAACTGCACAGAGAGGCACGGGGCTCTGTAGAAGGAGTTCAGGGCTGGAGTGTGCTGAATGCTTAGACCAGGGGAGGCAGAGATGAGGGGGTGCTGCAACTGCACAGAGAGGCACGGAGCTCTGTAGAAGGAGTTCAGGGCTGGACTGTGCTGAATGCTTAGACCAGGGGAGGCAGAGATGAGGGGGTGCTTCAACAGCACAGAGAGGCACGGGGCTCTGTAGAAGGAGTTCAGGGCTGGAGTGTGCTGAATGCTTAGACCAGGGGAGGCAGAGATGAGGGGGTGCTGCAACTGCACAGAGAGGCACGGAGCTCTGTAGAAGGAGTTCAGGGCTGGAGTGTGCTGAATGCTTAGACCAGGGGAGGCAGAGATGAGGGGGTGCTGCAACTGCACAGAGAGGCACGGGGCTCTGTAGAAGGAGTTCCATCATCCTCTCTGCTGCTGACTGCTGAGATTGGGGAGGCAGAGGCAAGCCCCTCTTGCAGTTGCACAGAGAAATGGAGTAGTTCTGTCATCCTCTCTACTGCCGCATACTGCGACAAGGTAGGGATGGAGACGAAGAGGATGTTGCAGCTCCAGGAGAGGTGCAAGGGACACGTAAAATGGCTTGGCGGGGGCCGCCTGTGTGATATGTGGTTCAGATTGTAAAACTAGTAGTTGAACACCGAGCAGCTGTAAAAGTTACACATTTATGTAGCTCTGTGTTCATTAATACTTTTTTTTTTTTAATAATGCAAGCAATGTTATTACCTGATCTTTTGTCAATATTAGTGACTTGCAGTCTCTTTACAACAGAGCTGAGACTGGGAGATGGAGAAGCAGCAAAAAAAGAGCTGGACAGTTGTACTGGACAGCTCATTTAAGAAGAGGGTTGGGTAGGGACAAAACACTGAATCTTGTTGAAATTGAGCAGAGAAGTATCAATTCTCCTGCCCTGACAGACTGTGACAGAGCAGTGTAAATAGCAGGGCTGGGTGGACAGCAAGACATTCTTTTGATGGTTTAACAAAATGGATGAGCTAAGGTTCAAATTTCTGCAGCTTTGTATGTTAAAAGCTTCCATCCTCTGCCCCCAGATACCCCCTATAGCTGTGATCCTCAAGTGCTGACTATGCCTGCCTTTTCTGCCGCTCTTGCTCCCTTCATAGAAGCTGTACTATTCATTCCACAGTGAAAAGCGCTCTACGAATGGAGGAGGCAAAACCATTCTTTCATCCAGTCGTCCTCCATTCATACAGTGCACCTGGAAAGCATTCACAGCGCTTTACTTTTTCCACATTTTATCTTACAGCCTTATTCCAAAATGGATTGAATTCATTATTTTAAACATAGAAAAGTGACGGCAGAAAAAGACTGAGTAGTCCATCGAGTCTGCCCCTTTTTATTTTATTTTTTTACATTAACCTTGTTGTCTGACTATAGATTTATGTTTATCCCAAGCATGTTTGAAGCCATTTACTGTTGACTGTCTCACAACCTCTGTTGGTAGTTTACTCCAATCATCAACCACCCTTTCAGTAAAATAATACTTTCTAAGATTAGTTTTGACCCCCCCCCCCCCCAGTTAGTTGGAGGTCCCCGTGTTCTTGATTTTAGTTTCATATTGAAAAGACTGCCCTTCTGAACCTTATTCATGTATTTAAAGGTTTCAAACATGTCTCGCCTCTCCCTTCTTTCCTCCAGACTGTACATATTAAGTTCCTGAAGTCGCTCTTGATATGGTTTATCCCCCAGACCTTTCACCATTTTTGTTACCCGTCTCTGAACTCGTTCTATCTTATCAATATCTTTTTGTAAGTGAGGTCTCCAGAACTGGACACAGAATTCTAAGTGAGGTCTCACTAAAGATCTATATAGAGGAATCAGAACCTCCTTCTGGTGATCCCTCTACTGATGCATCCCAGAATTCTATTTGCTTTTCCCACTGCCTGGTTACACTGTTTGCTCATTTTCCAATCATCTGAAATAAGCACCCCTAAATCTTTTTCTTCTGTAGTGCTGGCTAACACTGTACCCCCAATGCTGTACTCTATAATGGGATTCTTTTTCCCTAGATGCATTATTTTACATTTAGAAATATTGAACTGCAGTCTCCACTGCTTTGACCAATCTTCCAGCAATGCCAAATCATTTTCCATGTTACAGACCCCTCCAGGGATATCAACCCTATTACACACCTTTGTATCATCAGCAAAGAGACATACATTGCCCAGCAAACCTTTAGTTATATCACTTACATATGGGTTAAATAGAACAGGACCCAGTACAGAGCCTTGTACCCCACTAGTGACTGCTCTCTGTTCTGAGTGAACCCCATTTACAACCACACTCTGGGATCTATCCTTTAGCCAACTGCATATCCACTGAACCACGCAAGGGTTAAGTCCCAGCTTGTACAACTTTTGTATCAGATCGTTATGTGGAACTGTATCAAATGCCTTGCTGAAATCAAGATACGCTATGTTCAAAATTCTACAAACAATGCCCCATAATGACAAAGTTAAAGATGTTTGTTTGAAATCTTTGCAAATTTATTAAAAATAAAAAACAAAAAAAAATCCCATGTACAGTTGTGCTCATAAGTTTACACACCCTGGCAAAATTTATGATTTCTTGGCCATTTTTCAGAGAATATGAATAACACAAACCTTTCCTTTCACACATGGTTAGTGTTTGGCTGAAGCCATTTATTAGTAATCAACTGTGTTTACTCTTTTTAAATCAAATGACCCTGATCAAAAGTTTACATACCCCAGTTCTTAATACCCTGTATTGCCCCCTTTAACATCAACGACAGCTTGAAGTCTTTTGTGGTATTTGTGGATGATGCTCTTTATCTTCTCAGATGGTAAAGCTGCCCATTTCTCTTGGCAAAAAGCCTCCTGGAAATTTTTGGGCTGTCTTGCATGAACTGCACGTTTTGAGATCTCCCCAGAGTCACTCAATGATATTGAGGTCAGGAGACTGAGATGGCCACTCCAGAACCTTCACTTTATCCTGCTGTAGCCAATGACAGGTCAACTTGGCCTTGTGTTTGGGGTCATTGTCATGTTGGAATGTCCAAGTACGTCCCATGTGCAGCGTCATGGCTGATGAATGGAAATGTTCCTCCCGTATTTTTTTTAATATCATACTGCATTCATCTTGCCATCAATTTTGACCATATTTACTGTGCCTTTGTAGCTCGCACATCCCCAAAACATCAGCGATCCACCTCCCGTCTTTCACAGGCCTTATTGACTCCTCCAAATATAGCATTTATGGTGGTTGCCAAAAAGCTTAATTTTGTCCTCCATCACTCTGAATGACTTTGTGCTGGAAGGTTTGAGGCTGGTCTCTGTGCTGTTTGGTGTTTTTGTAAGTGGGAAACTTTGTGGCATTTGCGTAATAATGGCTTTCTTCTTGCAACTCAACCATGCAGCCCATCTTTTTTCAAGTGCCTCCTTATTGTGCATCATGAAACAGCCACACCACGTTGTCAGAGAGTCCTGTATTTCACCTGAAGTTATTTGTGGGTTTTTCTTTACATCCCGAATTATTTTCCTGGCAGTTGTGGCTGAAATTTTAGTTGGTCTACCTGACCGTGGCTTGGTTTCAACAGAACCCCCCATTTTCCACTTCTTGATTAGTTTGAACACTGCTGATTGGCATTCTCAATTTCTTGGATATCTTTTTATATCCCTTTCCTGTTTTATACAGTTCAACTACCTTTTCCCACAGATACTTTGACAGTTCTTTTGCTTTCCCCATCAGAATCCAGAAACGTCAGTGCAGCACTGGATGAAGGATGCAAGGGTCTGTCAGGAGTCCAGAAACCCATTGGCCTTTTATACACACACTAATTACAAGCAAACAGATCACAGGTGAGGATGGTTACCTTTTATAGCCATTCAAACCTCTTTGTGTCAACTTGTGTGCATGTTATCAGGTAAAAATCACCAGGGTATGTAAACTTTTGATCAGGGTCACTTGGGTAGTTTCTGTTAGTTGATTGATAATAAATGGCTTCAGCCAAACACTAACCATGAGTGAAAAATGTTTTTGTGTTATTCATTCTCTGAAAAATGGCCAAGAAATCATAAATTCTGCCAGGGTAAGTAAACTTGTGAGCACAACTACTGTATCGAAGTATCACAGCCTTTGCGCAATAATTTGGTGAAGTACCTTTTGGCACCAATTACAGCCTCAAGTCTTGTTGAGTATGATGCTACAAGCTCGGCACACCTGTTTTTGGGCAGTTTCTCCCATTCTTCTTTGCAGGACCTCTCAAGCTCCATCAGGTTGAATGGGGAGCATCTGTGCGCAGCCATTTTCAGATCTCTCCAGAGATGTTCTATTGGGTTCAAATTTGGGACACTTGAGGACATTCAGAGTTGTCTCATAGCCACTCCATTGTTATCTTGGCTATGTGCTTAGGGTTGTTGTCCTGTTGGAAGATGAACCTTTGCCCCAGTCTGAGATCCAGATCGTTCTGAAGCAGGATTTCATCAAGGATGTCTCTGTGCATTGCTGCATTCATCTTTCCCACAATCCTGACTAGTCTCCCAGTTCCTGCTGCTGAAAAACATCCCCACAGCATGATGCTGCCAACGCCATGCTTCACTGTAGGGATGGTATTGGCCAGATAATAAGCGATGCCTGGTTTCCTCAAGACATGATGCTTGCCATTCAGGCCAAAGAGTTCAATATTTTCACCAGACCAGAGAATTTTGTTTCTCATGATCTGAGTGTCCTTCAGGTGCCTTTTGGCAAACACCAGATGGGCTGCCATGTGCCTTTTCACTGAGGAGTGGCTTCTATCTGGCCACTGGTTGTTCTTCTGGAAGGTTCTCTCTCCACAGAGAAATGCTCGAGCTCTGTCAGAGTGACCATCAGTTTCTTGGTCACCTCCCTGGTTAAGGCCCTTTTCCCCCAATCGTTCAGTTTGGCCGGGCAGCCCTCTGTAGGACAAGTCCTGGTGGTTCCAAACTTCCATTTCTGTATGATGGAGGCCACTGTGCTCATTGGGACCTTCAATGCTGCAGAAATGTTTCTGTACCCTTCCCCAGATCTGTGCCTCCATACAATCCTGTCTCTGAGGTCTACAGACATCTCCTTGGACTTCATGGCTTGGTTTGTGCTCTGACATGCACTGTTAACTGTGCTTTTCCAAATCATGTCCAATAAATTGAATTTACCACAGGTGGACTCCGAGATCAATTTGTAGAAACATCTCAAGGGTGATCAGTGGAAACAGGATGCACCTGAGCTCATTTTTTGAGTGTCTAGCAAAGGCTGTGAATACTTGTGTGTGCGTGTGTATGGGATTTTTTTTTATTACTAAATTTGCAAAAGATTTCAAACAAACGTTCACATTGTCATTATGGGGTATTGTCTGTAGAATTTTGAGGAAACTAATGAATTGAATCAATTTTAGAATAAGGCTGTAACATAACAAAATGTGGAAAAAGTGAAGAGCTGTGAATTCCGGGTGCACTGTAGATTTTGTTCATAGATCAACTTATTATGAATGGGGGGGGGGGGGGTGGTACACAGGCATATTCGGCACTTTTGACAAGTGCCTGTCACAGGTGGAACCACTCATATTAATCCCTGCAGTGCTGATATTTCACATCTGTGGACAGGGGATGGCATGCCTAAAGGAATAGAGCAGCCACCAGCACATTCGTCCTTCATTTAAATACCATCCCCGGTGCAGATTTGCTAAAAATAATACATTTCAGCTTTAATCTATTTAGAACAATGGGTAAGGAGAAATGAAAAGTTACCATCATTACAGGGGAAAGTTTTTAAAACTTCGCATAGAGGTTTCCATTTTGTGAATTGTGTGGTGGCCCAAAAATCACTATGGATTTCCTGTGTATTGTAAGGAATAAGAGCAGCAATTACTACTATTTATAAGTGGTATTTCAGCCATCAGTGGAGTACAGATGAGCACAATGATAAACCACCTGGGCAATAGTCCTTCCCATATTCACACCCACTTGGTATTTTGGTATCACTTTCCTCAGCCCTCCTTGAGATACTCCCAGCAGCGAGAATGGGGCTCCTTGTAATGGTTATGGAATACAGTGAGGGAAAAAGTATTTGATCCCCTGCTGATTTTGTACGTTTGCCTACTGATAAAGAAATGATCAGTCTATAATTTAAAGGTCGGTTTATTTTAACAGTGTGAGGCAGAAATATCCAGAAAAACGCATTTCAAAAGAGTAATACATTGATTTTCATTTTAGTGCGTGGAAATGGATTTGCATTTTAATGAGTGATTTCATTATATAAATATAAGTATTTGACCCCTGTGCAAAACATGACTTAGTACTTGGTGGCAAAGCCCTTGGCAATCAGAGGTCAGACGTTTCTTGTAGTTGGCCACCAGGTTTGCACACATCTCAGGAGGGATTTTGTCCCAATCCTCTTACTAGATCCTCTCCAAGTCATTAAGGCTTTGAGGCTCACTTTTGGCAACTCGAGCCTTCAGCTCCCTCCACATTTTCTATGGGATTAAGGTCTGGAGAGTGGCTAGGCCACTCCAGGACCTTAATGTGCTTCTTCTTGAGCCACTCCTTTGTTGCCTTGGCTGTGTGTCTTGGATCATTGTCATCCTGGAATACCCATTCACGACCCATTTCCAATGCCCTGGCTGAGGGAAGGAGGTTCTCGCCCAAGATTTGACGGTACATGGCCTCATCCATCATCCCTTTGATGCAGTGAAATTGTC
>BLSH010042168.1:1019711-1043364 GCA_018402905.1 Glandirana rugosa | reverse complement strand
TTTTTTTTTTTTTTTTTTCCAAGCTTTGTTTCCACCTTAACCATTTCAGACACGGAAGGATTTGCCCCCTTCCTGACCAGAGCACTTTTTGTGATTCGGCACTGCGTCGCTTTAACTGACAAGTGCGCGGTCGTGCGACATTGTACCCAAACAAAATTGACATATTTTTTTCCCACAAATAGAGCTTTCTTTTGGTGGTATTTGATCACCTCTGCGGTTTTTTATTTTTTGCGCTATAAACAAAGTGACAATTTTGAAGAAAAAAAATATTTTTTGCTATAATACATATCCAAAAAAAAATAAAAATTTATAAAAAAAAAAAAGGTATCCATCAGTTTAGGACAAAATCTATTCTATATATTTTTTGGTAAATAAAATCGCAAAAAGCGTTTGGTTTGCGCAAATGTTCCGGCATTTACAAAATAAGAATCGATTTATGGCGTCTTTACTATTTTTTTTTTTTTTTTTTTTTAAATTACTAGTAATGGCAGCGATCTGCTACTTTTATCGAGACTGCGATATTGCAGTGGACAAATCGGACATTTTTGACACTTTTATGGGGCCATTGACATGTATACAGAGATCAGAGCTAAAAATAGCCACTGATTACTGTATAAATGTCACAGGCAGGGAAAGGGTTAATCTGTAGGGGGCAATCAAGGTATTAACTGTGTTCCCTATGTGTGTTCTAACTGTATGGGGGCTGGCCTGGCAGGGGCATGACAGATCTAACTGATCCCGATTTACAGGGATCAGTACATCACTGTCATGCGCCTGTCAGATAGGGGAGTTGTGTTTACATCGGCGGTTCCCCTCTCTTCCTCTGCAGTAGGCGATCGTGTGATCGCGTGTCGCCTGTGGACATAGTCCGTCTGACCCGCAGCCCCACTCACTCCTCTGAATTGTTCAGATGCTCATTAGCAAACTTCAGACGGGCCTGTACATGTGCTTTCTTGAACAGGGGGACCTTGTGGGCGCTGCAGGATCACAGTCCTTCATGGCGTAGTGTGTTACCAATTGTTTTCTTGGTGACTTTGGTCCCAGCTGCCTAGAGATCGTTGACAATATTCTCCCGTGTAGTTCTCATGATCATTGAAACTCCATGAGGTGAGATCTTGCATGGAGCCCCCAGACTAAGGGAGATTGATGGTTATTTTGTGTTTCTTCTATTTGCGAATAATCTCACCAACTGTTTTCACCCTCTCACAAAGCTGCTTGGCAATGGTCTTGTAGCTCATTCCAGCCTTTGGTCTTGGCCATGATGGAGAGATTGGAATCTGATTGCTTCTGTGAACAGGTGTCTCTTATACAGCGAACAAGCTGAGATTAGGAGCACTTCTTCTGATTTGATAGGGGATCAAATACTTATTTCACTCAAGAAAAGGCAAATCCATGCATAACTTTTTTTGAAATGCGTTTTTCTGGATATTTTTGTTGCGCGCTCTCTCGCACTGTTAAAATAAATTGACCATTAAAATTACAGACTGATCATTTCTTTGTCAATGGGCAAATGTACAAAGTCAGCAAGGGAACAAATACTTTTTTCCCCTCACTGTATGTGAGGATCTAGCATGTCAAATGCAGCAACCTTGCCTCCCAGAGTACTGGTCCGGTAATAGAAATCATTAAGTAGATTCCACCATCTGCAGTGCAAGTTGTCTGATATGAGCCTACTGATGCGATTTATACTTTTATTTATTAGTTCAAAGGCTAAGTTAACCTTTAAGGGGGGAAAAAAAGAAAATTGTGCACATACAGTTGTGTTCATGTTTACATACCCTGGCAGAATTTATGATTTCTAGGCCATCTTTCAGGGAATATGAATGCTAACACAAAAACCTCTTTCACTCATGGTTAGTGTTTGGCTGAAGCTATTTATTAATCAACTGTTTACTCTTTTTAAAACCTAATGGCAACAGAAACTACCCAAATGACCCTGATCAAAAGTTCATACCCTTGTGATTTTGGCCTGATAACATACACATAAGTTGACACAAAGGGGTTTGAATGGCTATAAAAGATAACCGTCCTCACCTGTGATCTATTTGCTTGTAATTAGTGTGTGTGTATAAAAGGTCAATGAGTTTCTGGACTCCTGACAGACCCTTGCATTTTTCATCCAGTGCTTCACTGATGTTTCTGGATTCTGAGTCCTGGGGAAGGCAAAAGAATTGTCAAAGGATCTGTGGGAAAAGGTTGAACTGTATGAAACCGGAAAGGGATATGAAAAGATATACATGGAATTGAGAATGTAAATCAGCAGTGTTCAAACTCTAATCAAGAAGTGGAAAATGAGGGGTTCTGTTGAAACCAAGGTTAGGTAGACCAACTAAAATTTCAGCCACAACTGGCAGGAAAATTGTTCAGAATGCAAAGAAATACCCACAACTGACTTCAGGACTCTCTGAAAATATGTGGTGTGGCTGTTTCAAGATGCACAATAAGGAGGCACTTGGAAGAAAGATGGGTTGCATGGTCGACTCGCCAGAAGAAAGCCATTACTACGCAAATGCCACAAAGTATCCTGCATACAATACGCCAAACAGCACAGAGAAAAGCCTCAAATCTTCTGGCACAGTCATTTAGAGTGATGAAACCAAAATTGAGCACTTCATTTAGAGACTCAACAAGGCCTGTGAAACAGAGGTGGATCGCTGATGTTTTGGGGATGTGTGAGCTACAAAGGCACAGGAAATTTGGTCAAAATTGATGGTAAGATGAATGCAGTATGTTATCAAAAAATACTGGAGGAACATTTGCATTCATCAGCCAGGAAGCTGCGCATGGGACGTACTTTGATATTCCAACAGGACAATGATTGAAAACATAAGGCCAAATTGACCTGTCATTGGCTACAGAAGAATAAAGTAAAGGTTCTGGAGTGGCCATCTCAGTCTCTTGACCTCAATATCATTGAGCCACTCTGGGGAGATCTCAAATGTTCAGTTCATGGAAGACAGCCCAAACATTTCCAGGAACTGGAGGCTTTTTGCCAAGAGGAATGGGCAGCTTTACCATCTGAGAAGATAAAGAGCCTCATCCACAAATACCACAAAAGACTTCAAGCTGTCATTGATGTTAAAGGGGGCAATACACGGTATTAAGAACTGGGGTTTGTAAACTTTTGATCAGGGTCATTTGGGTAGTTTCTGTTGTCATTATGATATAAAAAGAGTAAACACAGTTGATTGATAATAAATGGCTTCAGCCAAACACTAACCACGAGTGAAAGAAAAGTTTTTGTGTTCTCATTCATATTCTCTGAAAAATGGCTAAGAAATCATACATTCTGCCAGGGTATGTAAACCTATGAGCACAACTTTGTCATAGTGATCACATGGTACAGGCAGGGCCAATCAGTGACTCTGCACTGTGATAGCCATGGCTAATCACAGCAATACTCAATGAATGTGTCTGACAGAATGGATGTCATGTCATAAAAATGATTGTTTATAACAGTGATCATCACTGTTATAAACAATCATCACTCCCCCAGCATAGTACAGTGTCGCAATGGTGATTGCACTAGCCACAGTATGTAAGGTAAAAAAAAAGTTGAAAATATATATATTTTTTTCATACTATCACTAGTCGGAATACCTGATCACCACCACACCAGTTATGAGGATGCTGTGCAGCAGTGGTAAAAGGGGGAAAAAAACACAAAAAATGTTATTTAATTTCTTCATTTTCCTGAAAGTTGTATCAAATTTTTAAAAAAGTCGCCATGCCTCTTGCTAAATACCCTGGGTTGTCTACTTTCAAAAAAGGGGTAATTTGGGGGATGTTTGTACTGTTCTAGCATTTTAGGGCCTCAAACCATGAGATAAGCTGCCAGTACATCAGCATTGATTAATTTTCAAATATATACACCATGCCTTGGAAAAGTATTAATACCCCTTGAAATTTTCCACATTTTGTCATGTTACAACCAAAAATGTACATTTATTTTATTGGGATTTTATGTGATAGACCAACACAAAGTGGCTCATAATTGTGAAGTTGAAGGAAATTTTATTTTCAACTATTTTTTACAAATATGTGAAAAGTGTGGCATGCATTTGTATTCAGCCCTCTTTATTCTGATCCTCCTAACTAAAATCTAGTGGAACCAATTGCCTTCAGAAGTCACCTAATTAGTAATGTAATTTAATCTCAGTATAAATACAGCTGTTCTGCGAAGCTCTCAGAGGATTGTTCGAGAACCTTAGTGAACAAACGGCATCATGAAGGCCAAAGAACCCACCAGAGAGGTCAGGGATAAAGTTGTGGAGAAGTTAAAAGCAGGGTTAAGTTATAAGAAAATATCCCAAGCTTTGAGCATCTCATGGAGCTCTGTTCAATCCATCATCCGAAACTGGAAAGAGAGTGGCACAACTGCACACCTACCAAGACATGGCCGTCTGCCTAACCTGGCAGGCTGGGCAATGAGAACATTCATCAGAGAAGCAGCCAAGAGGTCCATGGTAACTCTGGAGGAGCTGCAGAGATTTACAGGTGGGAGAATCTGTCCACAGAACAACTATTAGTCCTGCAATCCACAAATCTGGCCTTTATGGAAGAGTGGCAAGAAGAAAACCATTGTCGAAAGAAAGCTATAAGTCCCCTTTACAGTTTTCAAGAAGCCATGTGGGGGACACCGCAAACGTGGAAGAAGGTGCTCTGGTCAGATGAGACCAAATTGAAGTTTGTGGCCTAAAAGCAAAATGTTGTGTGGCAGAAAACGAACACTGCCATCTGCAAATCACCCTGAACACACCATCCCCACCGTGAAACATGGTGGTGGCAGCATGTTGTGGGGATGCTTTTCTTCAGCAGGGACAGGGAAGCTGGTCAGCGTTGATGGGAAGATGGATGGAGCCAAATACAGGGCAATCTTAGAAGAAAACCTGTTAGTCTGCAAAAGACTTGAGACCGGGGTGGAGGTTCACCTTCCAGCAGGACAATGACCCTAAACTTACAGCCAGAGCTACAATGGAATGGTTTAGAGCAGGGGTCTCAAAACTGCAGCTCTTTGCTAGCCTGTATCCGGCCCTTGGGGCACTATTCCTTATGACATGAAGCCCTATTCCTTCCACTGGCACCAAAAATGGGGCACTATTTCTTCCACGGATATCAATGTTTGGGTACTATTCATCCCACTTACACAAATGATGGGGCACTGCTCCTCCTACTACTGACCACCAACTCCGAGGCCATGTTTATTCTCTCTAATCCTGTGCCTGGGACAATCCGGCCCCCTGAAGTCTGGAGGATAGTAAACTGGCCCTTTTGGAAAGTTTGGAGACCACTGGTTTAAATGAAAGCATATTCATGTGTTAGAATGGCCCAGTCAAAGTCTAGACCTAAATCCAATTTAGAGTCTGTGGCAAGACTTGAAAATTGTTGTTCACATATGCTCTACCTGCAATCAGACAGAGCTTGAGCTATTTTGCAAAAAGAATGGGCAAAAATGTCCTTTCTAGATATGCAAAGCTGGTAGAGACTTCCCCAAAAGGACTTGCAGCTGTAATTGCAGAGAAAGGTGGTTCTGCACAATATTGACTTGGGGGGGGGCGGTTTAATACAAATACACACCATAGTTTTCACATATTTATTTAAAATAAATATTGAACAGCATTTATCATTTTCCTTCCACTTCACAATTATGTGCCACTTTGTGTTGGTCTATCACATAAAATCTCAATAAAATACATTTACGCTTTTGGTTGTAACATCACAAAATGTGGAAAATTTCAGGGGGTATGAATACTTTTTCAAGGCACTGTATATATACACACATCATAGTTTGTAGACTTGCACAGTCTAAATATTATACTGATTTGGGTTATTATTACCAAATCAATGTAGCAGAATACATTTTGGCATACCTTTTTAAGAAAGATTATCTGCAAAATGTTATAACTGAAACTAAGAAAAAAAATGTTTGTCCCCCTGCCCGCCCACAAAAAAAATCTGTATTTTTTTAGCTTATATAGCATAAAAAAAATACAGTGATGATTAAATACCACCAAAAGAAACCTCTAACTGGCTCAGAAAAAAAGATAAAGAATTTGGGTCAAATGTTGCACATTCAAGGTGTGACAGAGCTAAAAGATGAAAATCGGCCTGAAAGTGTCCAGTATGGAAGTGGTTATTGAATATGGCAGTGTTGAAGGCAGGTTCCCAAGATCTGCTTATAAACTTAGGTTAAGTTCAGAGTTTTAGATGATTTGTACTTGTACCCTGCTCTTGCTAGAAGAGAGTTGTGTGAAGGAACATTTATCCTTGTCCCAAAGATCAGCTGTCCCCAAGCAAACCTACCTAGAATAGCACAGAGTGCGGTAAATAAAGCTATAGCAATGTTGTGGTGGCATTACCCATCTACCCATTATTGCTTCCATCTCAAATGCCTTGAGGTTCTATGCACCTGTAGTGGTAGTAAATGCAACCAGGGTAAAAAAAACTGGTCTGGTTTTTCCTTCCAGTGAAAGTTGACCTACAGTCTGAAGAATGGAGGAAGGCCAGGTAGGAAATCTAGCTGCTGTTACTCAAGATGTTGAATGATAGTTGACTGTGCCTTATTTTCGTCCTAACGGGCGCATGGAAAAGAAATTATAAAAATGAAGTAGGTCTCAAAGTGAACAACTTGCGGCTGGAGTTACTACTTTTAGCAGTCTGTAGTGGTATTAATGCACAAGTAGTTTTTTTTTTTTTTTTGTGGTGTGTGTTAAGCCCCATACACACACAGTACAAAGGTTGTACAACCAGCTTGTTCAATCATCCGCCCGTTGGTATGCGCGATTACAACAGCCGTAGTACAACGGTTGTACAACTAAAATTGGATGAGCAGATTAGAAAAATTTGGTTGAACAAGGGGTTGTACGACCGTTGTACCGTGTGTACAGAGAAGTTGGTTCAACAAAGGTGTATGTGCAAAACAGGCATGCTCAGAAGTCAGGAACGCCCAGAAGTGTCCGTGGAAACCTATGTTCCTAATTCACATGCACATGAGCTTCCTCTTTATGTGCTCATAACACGTCACTACATTAGGCTTGGTTGTACGATCGCTTAGTGCATGTCAGTACGTGAGTCACAACAGCCAACCTACGATTTTGGACGTTCGGTCATACGACCGTCGCACCCGTGTGTACGGGGCTTAAGATCTTAGGCAATTCGAACCGAGCATAGACAATAGCGATTGCCGATCATAACTTGGCAACGGCAATCCCTACCAAAAAGGCTCTTGTGTAGTACTGTTAAAAGGTGGGGACAAAGCAATCATGGTCAGTAATGCACTTCTGTATGTGATGGGCAGCACAAATGAAATGGTCACTTCCTAAGTTATACTTAAATTAAAGTACCAAGCTCCTTCTGAACATCTCCACAAAGGCTGTTTTCAGCTCTCGGCAACAGCAGAGGCTCTTAATTCACTAGATGACCTAGCTCTATCATGGGAGGACAGGTAACATTTTCAAAAAGTACAGTGCCACACTAAAACAAAATCCACATTTGCTGTGTTACCTTTATCAACCATCGTTCTTCAGTATCACTCATGGAGAAGAAGAAAAAACAAACACTTTTTTTTTTTCAAGGTAATGATGGGTACCACATTAAAAAAATATCAGTTTTATTATTTCAGAGCAAGTTCTACAGATGTTGGGTGGAAGTTATGTGGTTTAGAGAGTGCTAGAATTGCCAAAATGTAAAAACCATTACTGAAGCAGAATCACATCAAAACTGTTTTGTGGGTCCAAGTTCAGCAGTTGCGAAGAATGGGAGAAGTCAATTCAGTTTTTTTTACAAAGACGTGGGTTCTGTCAAAGTAATATTCTGTCCTATAGAGTGTTGGCAGCTCAAAGGTGTTCTGTTTCTTGATACCTTGCTAAAAGAAAAGCAAAAAAAAAAAAATAATAACTTAAAGACAGGTCTGGTAATCAGGTCAATGCACCCCATAAGTGATATTTTTGTTAGAGGAACAGTCTGGTAAGTCATGTCGCCTGCGGCCTTGGCAGTGCTTGAAGCTTCATGAACCTGATATCCATGCCCTGGGTCCTGGCTCTGTTCCTTTCTAAAGTTGGTCTATTTCCACTTGTCCAGTTTTTCAAATGTATAAAATAAGGTCTTCCATGAAAGTAAGACACCCTTGTGAAGCACTGGGGTACTTCTAACTACTAGTATCTCACTTTGAGGAGATATCATCTACTGTATGTAAAAACCCACATACCTACCTTATGAACCTGGCTCCATAAACCTTTGGTGGAGTGGGGTAAAAGTTAAAACATGTCAGGTTTTTAGTGCTCACACTGTGCTTTAGATGAGATCTTACTTTTTATAGTGTCTATTATTACCAGTGCAGTAATAGATACAGTGGAAAATAAGTCTTTAAATCGGTGTTCCAGCCAAAATTGTACTTTTTAGATAAAAATACCCCTATAATATTCATGGTTAGTGTAGTCTACTAAAGGTATGCTTGTAAGCTAAGGGCCGTTTTGTATTTGTAGCGTTTTCTTACTTTAGGAAGCCCCAGCACGCCATGGCCATCTCCTGTGTGGGCATCTGAAGCCACAGTGTAGTTCTTCCTGGAATCCGTGCATGCTGGCTACCCAGCATGCACCTGCCGAACTTGCACGTGCGCAGTGTGGCGCGAGCAGTATAATAGCCAGCGATGCTTATTGCCTCCTGGGATTGATGACACACATCTCCCAGGAGACATTGCAAATGTGCAAATGACGGGCAGGGCTGCAGCCACTAAGGAGGAAGTGAAAAAAGATAAAAGCTGAAATAAAGTAAGTGATCCCCAAAAAAAAATGGCAATTCGTTTTAAGGGTACACATTAGTGCTGGATGGCGAGGAGTGTAAAGTGTGGGTGGAACTCCCCTTTAATGCTCATTGTAATATTCTTTGCTTGTAGTCCATTGAGGAACATAGGAAGTCTGACGTTCAAGTTCTACTGCTGCCTCCAGGATTGGTGAATACTGGCAAACAAAAAAACCCATAGGCCAGCCTAGGATAATTTTTACTACTACCACCACAATCAATTTGTTTTGTAACAATGTGGTACCAACGGCATGACCAAATACAGGACCTATGACCATCAATGAACTTTGAGAAAATAATTTTAGGGGAAGTACCATAGTCTTATTTTTATTCTTGTCCATTGAGGGACACAGGGATTTTTTTTTACCTTCAGGCAGTTCAGAAT
Source organism: Glandirana rugosa (assembly GCA_018402905.1). Lineage (NCBI taxonomy): Eukaryota > Metazoa > Chordata > Amphibia > Anura > Ranidae > Glandirana > Glandirana rugosa. Next base: position 1,034,180 of record BLSH010042168.1, on the reverse strand, counting down.
TCCTGAAAAAAAAACCCAGACTGGCCCAGGAAAACAGCAAGCTAGGCACTGTTTGCAGTTTAAAGAGCTGGCTGATAGCCCTTACATCCAAAGTTGTCATGAAATGAGGCTGACATCTCAACCTGGTAAACTTACAGAATCAGGGGAAATGTAAAATGGTGGTGGAAAACCCAAGAAGCATCCACAGATCTAGTAGGTTTTACCTTTTCCTGACAAGGTGCACTTTGCTTCTTGCAACCATAAACTTATAAGATGGGCAGTCTGAGCCACCTTCACCTGGTGAAACAAGAACACCATCCGGGATGACAAAAAAAAAAAAAAAAAAAGAATCAGAAAAAAGTGATGTACTCGCAAAACTGAAACACATCCACACATGCACAGAAATTTGCTTTTGGTTAACTGGAGCCACATTGAGGGATTGAAGAATATTGTCCTGGTAGAGACAAAAAGCAGAAACAACTGAAGGCTAGAAGGAAGTTCTGGGTCTCGATTCCAGCTCCTTATGCAAAATCAGAATAGGTTCTTTAAGGGCACTTTCACACTGGGGCAGGGAGCGGCGGTAGCGGTAAAGCGCCGCCAATTGGCGTCACATTTACCGCTATTATAGCGGCACTATGCAGTCAGGAGCAGGGCGCTTTTAACCCCCATGAAGGCACTGCGCTTCCGAGGCGGTGTACAGCTGCTTCGGGAGCCGCCGTCCATTGATTACAATGGAGGGGGCGGTGGAGGAGCTCACCGCACTGCCCCAAAGATGCTGCTTGCAGAACTTTTCTTCTCATCCTGCAAGCGTACCGCCCCAGTGTGAACGCCTGAGTGAGGGGGGAGAATGGGGGGGGGGTTTCAGGCGCTGTACAGGCGCTATTTTTAGCACCGCAACGCCTGAAAAACAACCCAGTGTGAAAGGGGTCTAAAGGATAAAGTAGCCTGTGAAGATACTTATCTCATAGAAGTGATGGCTTCAAATAATTTTTAGCTTGTTAATAGTAGAGAGAGGGATGTGTCTCGTGCAAACAGCCAGTAGAAGTGAATTTAGCAACTATCGGTGATAACCAATATGTGCTTTTCTATAAAGATTTGGGGGTGCTTATTTCAGATGATTGCAAAATGAGCAAACAGTGTAACCAGGCAGTGGGAAAAGCAAATAGAATTCTGGGATGTATCAGTAGAGGGATCACCAGCAGGAGGAAGGAGGTTCTGATTCCTCTATATAGATCTTTAGTGAGACCTCACTTAGAATACGGTGTCCAGTTCTGGAGACCACACTTAGAAAAAGATATTGATAAAATAGAACGAGTTCAGAGACGGGTAACAAAAATGGTGAAAGGTCTGGGGGATAAAACATATGGAGAGCGACTTCAGGAATGTACAGTCTGGAGGAAAGAAGGGAGAGGGGAGACATGATTGAAACCTTTAAATACATCAAGGGGGTGAATAAGGTTCAGGAGGGCAGTCTTTTCAATATGAAACCAAAATCAAGAACACGGGGACCTCAAACTAACTGGAGGGAAGTTCAAAACTAATCTTAGAAAGTATTATTTTACTGAAAGGGTGGTTGATGATTGGAATAAACTACCAACAGAGGTTGTGAGACAGTCAACAGTAAATGGCTTCAAATATGCTTGGGATAAACATAAATCCATAGTCAGACAACAAGGTTAATGTAAAAAAAAAAAATAAATAAAAAGGGGCAGACTCGATGGACTACTCAGTCTTTTTCTGCCGTCACTTTTCTATGTTTCTATAACCAAATAGAGGTCAAGTCACAACTCCAGCAGCACAGTGGAAGAATATTCTAAGTACCAGAGAAGAATCTCAAACGGTGCAAATAAAGTTTTTGAGCTTTATTAACCACTTAAGGTCCGCCCTAAAGCAGTTTTACTGCTACAGGGTGGCACCTGTGCGCTGGATTTTATATATATAAATATATATATATATATGTGTGTGTGTGGTATGTATGTATGTGTGTGTATATGTATATGTATATATATATATATATATATATATACATACACACAAACGTGATCCAACACTTCCGTGTAGGGGGTGCTCATGCCTTTATACACAGTGGAAGCCAATCGGCAGGTGTCAGGTACTCGATGTCCGCCGGCACTTGCTGATCGTTAAACAGATTGCCATTCTGACAGTGGGGAAGGGATGGAATTTGTGTTCCTGCAAAGCAGAAAGAAATCAACATTTTGCAGCTGTTAACAACAGAAAGTGAGTGAAAGCTATGAAGGGGAACAACAGCTGCAATAAGACAGAGTGAACAAACTGTAGCTAATAATAGAAAAAACATCCTCATCAGTTAAAATATGTTATTGGTTCTAGTTTGAATTGCTTTGTCAATGTTTATTTTTCATAGTTTATTATTGCATTATTTCTCTGACATAAGTTCTAAACCCTCTGTGTTGTGAGCTGCTAATTTTTAGAAAGGAGGAGTTGGCTCAGAGGGCAAGATATCTGAATGATAAATAAAATGTGCTAATGTCTTATTTTCAACTCCCAAATAAAAAGCACCTCATTTATCTATTTCAGCAGAATGGGGGCATTGGCCAACTACTAAAAAAAAAGCATTGAGGGAATTGAAACAAATGGGACCTGGGAGTGAAGTGGCTTGTCCAGGACTGTATTACTTTAGCTTAGTGGCATTAAAACTTCTGTTTTTTTAACTTACCCTCACTACCCTACAACCACAAAGCAGCTCATTAAAGTGGTTCTAAAGGCAGGAGGGTTTTTTTTATCTTATTGCATTCAGTTAAAAAACTTTCTGGGTGCAGCCCCCCCCCCCCCTTACACTTGCCTGAGCCCCATCTTGATCCAGCAATATGCATGAGACCAGCGGCTTTCCCGGGTCTCTCTCTCCTCATTGGCCTACACAGCAGCGGGAGCCATTGGCTCTTGATGCTGTCAATCACAGCCAGTGGGCCAATGAGGAGAGAGCAGGGGGTAGGGCCATGCTACGCTCTGTGTGTGAGTGGCCACTGTCCGTTCACAGGAGCGAGCTTGCTCGAGTGCATCCATAGCAAGAGGCTTGTTATTGGGGGCACGCGGCAGGGGGGAGGAGCCAGGACCACTGGTGGGAGATCCAAAAAGAAGAGGATTGGGGCTGCTCAGTGCAAAACCATTACACAGAGCAGGTAAGTATAACGGGTTTATTTTTTTTTTTTTTAAATTCCAGCCTTTAGAATCATTTTAGCTTATTTCAAAAAAATAATTAGACAAATGGAAAAAAAAAACTGATGTATAAATAAACTCCAACAAATGGCTTATTTTTTAGGTGAAGTTGCTGGGCAGGGTCACTAAAACCCTGTCTTTTTTCTTCTTTATTAAGCCATAGGGCTTACTCTCTGAGCTATCACCTCTTCTCAAATATAAAGTGGCTCACTAACTAACCTGTTTAAGGTATACAAGCAAGCCAACAAGAGGTAAGAATTTACAAAGCAGTTGAGACTACAGCTCATGAAACTTGCAATACATAATGTGGCATATCCAGGGACACAAGGCGCATAGATGGACTGGAACAACTGCTTTGATTATATTAGCAAGAGTTCTTAACCACTGAGCTATGACCTCTTCTTGGACATGAAGCACTTCACTAACTTTTTTAAAGAAAATAAATGAGCAAATAGCACTCCCTACACAGGGACATGTGAGAGAGTAAGTGGCTTTTTCAGGGCCACAAAAGTTTTAACTTTGAGAGGTGAGAGCTTGCTTTTTTTGATAGAGCTCTTACCCTATGAGCTATCACCTTCTTGAAGAATGGTTTACTAACCTATTTCAGGAAAATAAGGCATTAGCGAAATAGAAATGAAGACATTTGGCGGGAGATTTAAATGACAACGCTTAACCACTTGCCGACCACCTGCCGCAGCGTGACAACGGAAAAGTGGCTCGTTATCTCAAACCGCCGTCACCTGACGGCCGCGATAACTAGCATTGTGAGTGTGCGCGTGCCGCCGGAGGCGCGCTCACTGTGTTCCGGGGGGGGGCAGGTATCGGGTAGGGCGGACTTAATCACTGCCGGCTGCCCACGATGCCCCCCCCCCAGTGAAAGAACAGAGAGCCGTGTAAGTAAACACGGATCTCCGTTCTGACAGAGGAGGAAGGGCTATGATCACAGGCTTCCTGTGTATGGAAGCCGTGATCACTCCCCTCCCCCTGCCAGCCCAGCCCCCATACAGTTAGAACACACTGAGGGAACACCGTTAACCCTTAGATCGCCCCCTCCAGGTTAACCCCTTCACTGCCAATGACATTTATACAGTAATCAGTGCATTTTATAGTACTGATCACTGTATAAATGCCAATGGTCCCAAAAAAGTGTCAAAATGGTCTGTACCGCTAAAAATCGCACATCGCTGTCATTACTAGTAAAAGATTAAAAAAAAAACAGAAATGAATTCTCCTCATCCGTAAATGCGGCAACTTTTGCGCAAACCAATCAATAAATGAAGAATATGAGGAAGAATATAAATCGGCCACAACCGATGAAAAAAATTTTTTTATATTTTTTTGGGGGTTTGTATTTTAGCAAAAAGTAAGAAAAACTGTTTTTTTTTTCAAAATTGTGACTCTTTTATTTATTTATAGCGGCGATCAGAAATGACGCAGAGGAGATCAAACCCCACCAAAAGAAAGCTCTATTTGTGGGAAAAGAAAGGACGCAAATTTCGTTTGGGTACAACGTCGCACAACCACGCAATTGTCAGTCAAAGGGATGCAGTGCCGAATCGCAAAAAGTGCTCTGGTCCTAAAGTGTGAAATCCTTCCGGGGCTGAAGTGGTTAATCTGACCGGGGTATTTGAACTCTTAAAGCGTTTGTTAACTCAAAAAAAAATGCTACACCTGTCTCTCTAATGTGCAATTAGCAGCATGGTGCTTTTGCTTTTTAAATTATCCCTCTGTATCCCCTAAAATATCTGTTAGATAATGCCAGGTCATGACTTCCTCCCTGAGTGCTGACTCCTCTTGTATGTTGCTTATCCTGAGAGCTCGTAGTCTATGCAGGCTATGTCAGTCCTAGCTCCCCTATGTCCTGTGTGCCTGTCATCAACTCCCTCTTCCTCTCATAGCTTCTTTTCTCTGCTCTCATAATTAACTCCTATCCCTCTGTATTAGAAGAAGAAGTTCACCTGGTGTCAGTGTTATATAAGAAATATTCTTATCTATGTAGATAACACCGCAGGGCTCTGTCTCTCCAGCTGATGTCAGCAGCAGTGCTCAGCCCTCCCTCAGGACTTCTGAGCTAAGAGAGAAAAGCTGAAAAACGACAACTGATCCTAGTAAGAAGGTGTGTTATCTATACAGAGAAGTATATAGATATATGTTATAACAGACACAGGACAACTTCTTTTTATAATACAGAGCAGGTGGGAACTTTTTATAAAGTGGCTTAACAAACACTTTAATCTCTTATTCGTAGAGTCAGAGTTCTTACCCTCTGACCCATCATAAGCACCATATTGTTTATGCTACTTTGTAAAAAACAGAGGCCATTAGCAAAACCAGACATATCATCAACTAAGGGAACATTATCCCACCCACTGAGAGAGAATAAGTGGTTTCTCCATTGACTTGAGACTTTGTTTCAGGAATACTTGAAGTCTTGCTTTGTTTTAATGATGTAGTGCTCTTACCCTCTGAACTATCACCTCATTTCAAAAGTAAAGCAATCCACTATCCTGTTTTATAAAAATTGGTTATTAGCCAGCTGTAAAAAACAAAACAAACAATAGAACTACAAACAATGGGGCATGTGAAGAAGCTTCTCCAGAACCCAAAGGCTTTAACTCAAATGGATTGGAGTTCCTGTTCTTTTTCACTAGCCAGAATTCTTAACCACTGAGCCATAACCCCCTTTCAAATACAATGTACATCACTACTTAGGTAAAAGATGTCATTAAAACACATCGACTTAGGGTCTAAAACACAACAAATCAGATATATGTAAAGTGAAGCAACAGGCCCGGCACCACAAGGCTTAAAGTGGTGGGGGAATCATAGGCGTGCGCAGGGTGTGTGCCTGGGCACACCCTAATCACTGCGTGTCGTGCCTCTCAGGATGGAGAGTGGGGGAAGGGGCTAGCAAATATGTAATTTACCAGTGCCTTCCTTTTCTAAATGAATGCACTCACTGTGTTCATTAATAACTGAAGCATAGTAAATTGTGTGTAATATGCTTCAGTTTGTGGATGAACAGGAAGCCACTCAGCACAGAGCATTTCCCATTAATTCACTGTCCCATGCTGCGCAGATCAGAAAAAGGCACAGGTGTTGGAGCTTTGGGGTGCACACCCTGATGCAATAGGCTGCACACACCTATGCGGGGAATCCATAGTGGAGAAGGATCTGGGGGTTTTGATAGATCATAAGCTTAATAGCATGCAATGCCAAGCTGCTGTTTCCAAAGCGAGCAAAATCCTTTCTTGTATTAAGAGAAGTATGGACTCCAGAGAGAGAGATATAATTTTGCCCCTGTACAAATCATTAGTAAGACCTCTCAAGGATATCTGGGAACTGGAGAAAGTGCAGAGAAGGGCCACCAAACTAATAAGAGGCATTGAGGGACTCAATGAGGATAGATTAGAGAAAATAAATGTATTCTCTCTTGAGAAGAGATTGTGGGGGTATGATCATGTATAGATAGATGGGTAGATCATGTATAGATACATAAGGGGTCCATATAGTGAACTTAGTGCTGAGTTATTCACTTTAATGTCATCACAGAAGACAAGGTAGCACTCTACGACTGGAGGAAAAGAGATTTCATCCCCAAATATGGAAACGTTTCTTCACAGTAAGAGCTGTGAAAATGTGGAAGAGACTCCCTCCAGAGGTGGTTCTGGCCAGCTAAGTAGATTGCTTTAAAAAAGGCCTGGATTCTTTCCTAAATCTACAAAATATAACTGGGTATTGACATTTAAAGGTAAAGTTGATCCAGGGAAAATCTGCGTCTCGGGGGATCAGGAAGAAATTTTTCCCCTGCTGTAGCAAATTGGATCATGCTTTGCTAGGGTTTTTTTTTGCCTTCCTCTGGATCAACTGTGGGTATAGAATTGTATGATTTTTTTTTAAATTATTAGTATTGGTTGAACTAGATGGCCTGTGTCTTTTTTCAACCTAAAATTTTTTAACTTTAAGCGTAACTCCACTTTTGTTGAGAAAAAAACATTCCACTCTGGGTGATCTATGTTCATTGCAAGGATTATAACAACCTTTGTTGCAAATTCCTACCTTTTGTTATTCTGAATAAATCCCTGTGTGTTCCTCTGTGCCTCTGACCTGAGTGGGTCTAATGGGAGTGTTTTCATAATTATCTGTCAGCTGTGCAGCTATATGGTCCTAATGAGGAAATCTGCTGGGCCTGCATCCCTTTAGCCGTGTTCCTATTGAAAGTATGACATTTTTGTTGCAGGGGATGCCTGAAATCTGACTTGTATCTTATGCAGACTTCTGGCAAAATTGGTGAGCCAATCACACAAGCAGGAAATTATGTTTCTGGGGAGTGGTCATTTCTGTGTACAGAACAACTCCAGGTAGCCATATTTCACTGCATTTATAGAAAATTACAACAGCTGCAGATTAAAAAGGAAAGGTAATTTTTAATAACATTCAATTACAATATGACTTGTATCGCAATTATATGCGCTGTATTAGTTTTTCTTTATTTGCTATTTTTTTCCCCATGAAAGTGGAGTTACCCTTTAATGCATTCTCGGCTTTAAGGTAAAAAACTTTCCACTATCAGCTTCCCACAGCCCCTTCCTTTATACTTACCCGACTCCTCTTTCAATCCAGTGCTGTACCTGTTTGCAGAAGCACTACGTGCTCTCTTTCTCCTCGCAGGACACAGAGGCCGCAGTGGCAGTCATTGGCTCTTGCTGCTATCAATCAAAGCATTAGTTAGAACTGAGCCGTACTGTGTGTGTCTATGGATGCACCCAGCCTGACTCGGGAGTGAGCATGCACATTAGCCCCCACAGCAAGTGCTTGCGATGTGGGCAGACAAAGAAGAAGAAGAGACTAGAGTGCTGACAGGAGACCCCAGAAGAGGATGTTTAGGGACACTCTGTGCAATACTATTGCACAAAGCTGGTAAATATAAGATTTTTATTACTTTAGAAAATAAAATGTGAGCCTTTACAACCGCTTTAACTCTTTAGGGGTTAGTACAGTTACTTTTCATTTTACCCTTTGACCTCCCATCAAATTGACTAAGGGACTCAAATGATGACCAAAGGCCACAGTATTTAAGAGATTGATTCCTACAGAGTTCGATTTTGTTAATTTGTTGTCCATTTTCCTAATTCAAAAATGTAAGGCATCACTCAACAAGAAATATCACCTAAAGCTGTTATCTCCAAACTGCAGCCCATGGGCCGGATGTGGCCCTTTGCTTACCTTTATCCAGCCCTTGGGGCACTGTTACCCCCCACCCCCCACTGGTATGAGAAACTATTTCTTCTGCGGACACCAATGATGGGGCACTTTCCATCCTTCTACTGGCCACGGGTGCTATGTAACTTTTACTCCCACTGACCTACAAGTCTGAGACATGGTCTACTGCCACTGATGCTGGGGCATTTTCTGTCCGCCCCCCGCCCAAAATCTGAAGGACAGTAAACCGGCCCTTCGTTTAGAAAGTTTGCAGACCCCTGACCTAAAGGGTTAAAAATCTGCCCAACATCAGTAATGAAGAGACTTTCCCAGGGCCGCTACTATTTTTTTATTTAAAGGTATGCAACGTGTACAATGCAAAAAAAACTTCACATTTTAGAGATGTCAAACAAAATAGCTCATATACGGTTAGTTACAGAGAATTTCCTATCTGCAATAAGGTCTTCTAAAGCCATTGGCTAGGTAAAGAGCTAGGGAGTTCTCAGACATGTACATTCTTCAGTATGTGGGGGAAGTAGAATGCCTGGTAGCCTATCCAAGTCAAAGCATACCAATTTTGTGATTTATAAGGAAGAGAAAATAGAAAAATAGGGAAATATAATAGAAAGAGGAAAAAAGGCGAGGGGAAGTAGAAAGGAGAGAGAAGATTGGGTTAAACAGAAGGGAAATGAAAGATGTCCCCATCCAGGAGGTGAGAGATGCCCGGTCCACTGTAGGGGAAGCATTCATCGGGTCATAAGATCTGACTCCCGAGAATCTGTAAAGCCCGGTCACAGATAGCTGCGGTATCTGAGAAGCGAAAAAAGGTCCCAATAAAACCATCTGGTCTTATTTTCCGCCAATTTGTCCCGGATGGTGGCAGTTAGATCTTCCATCTGTTTGATATCATTAACCCTTGCGAGCCACTGGGCCACTGTAGGGGCGGACTGTTGTTTCCTTTGGCTGGGTATACAGGCCCGAGCAGCATTAAGAAGGTGTTTAAGAAGGGATTTGTGGTACCGTTTCCTAGACATAGGAGTAAGATTTAACAGGACTGCTGCAGGGTCATTGGTCAGAGAGATGTCCGAAAATTTGTGTATGAGTCACAGGACTGGTTGCCAGAAGGTCTGGAGTTTGGGGCAGTTCCAGAAGATATGGAGAATTGTTCCTGGGTATTGTTCACAGCCCCAACATTGGTCAGAGTGATTGTGGAATATTTTAGCTAGGGTTGAGGGAGTGCGATACCAGTGCGTGGCAAGTTTATAAGAAGTTTCCTGGTACTTGCTACAGAGTGAGGATTTATGTGCGAAAAAAGTATTCGATCCTTCTGCGGATTGGTAAATGTAGTCTGCAGGTCCTTTCCCATTTCGCCAAGAAGGGAGGGTCTGCTGTAGCTTATAGGTCTAGCAAGATCTTGTATGACAAGGAAAGTGTGCAACAGATAGGACCGTCAGCTTGACAGAGTTCCTTGAATGAGTGGAGCTGCCTATGAAAGCGCTCAGGGTTAGGCAGGGATCTAAGGAAGTGAGAGAGCTGTAGGGCTCTCCAAGCGTCCAACAATATAGGGGTCCACCCAGTAACCATGTTCACAGTGGGGATCCATCCTGAGGGTCGTATAAAGTGGGGCGCGTAAGAGGCCTTTCGGGGCTTGCGATGTGAAGACCGGGTCAGATAGGCCTGGGAAAAATCCTGGATGACCCACAATCGGGGACATGGGTGAGGGGAAACCAGGCAAAGAAGCTAGTCTAAAGAACCTCTTCATTTCCCCAAGTGTGGGGCCGATCAGTGGATGGGTTGATAGATGGGATGACTTTTTTTTTTCCTGTCCATGGTAGTCCGGCAAGTGGGGCCTGTGCGGTCTCCTGTTTCAGGGTTACCCAGAACTTTAGGCCTCCATGATGGCACCAGTCCACTACGCCCGTCATGTGTGCCGCCGTATAGTATAGAGCAGGGTCTGGGAGGCCAATACCACCCTTGAGTTCCAGTGGGCCGCTACTATTTAACTTTACCTAATGTGATTAGAGCTTTTGTCATGTTTCTATATGTTAGAGCTCCTAACCTCATAGCTATCACCTCCTCTCATAGCTCACTAACCTGTTGTTGGAAAATAATTTGCATCCAACTGTAAACCAGGCACTGACAATTGAAGGGTTTAACTGCAAACACTGAGACATGTAAAGTGGCTTTTCCAGGGCCCTGCAAATTTAACTTGGAGCTCTTACCCTTTGAGCTATGACCTGCTCTCCAGCAATGTGTGGCTCTACTAACCTATAGAGTGTTGTCGAAATTTGAAAAAACAGAGTTTCAAAAGTCAATTCTCTTAACTCAGCATGATTTGAACTCTCAATATCTTGTGCTTGGTGACAGTTCTTAACCTCTAAGCTATCACTGCCTCATAGAGACGTTGCTGTTCACTCTATTTCAAAAATAGAAGGCATTAACCAACTAGAAACATAATCAACTAAAGGATCTGTATTCCACCCAGTGAGAAATGAAGTGACTTGACTAGGTACACAAGGCTTTAATCGAGGAGAATTCAAGAGTTTTTACGAGGAGGTAGAACTCTTACCTCTTGAACTACCATTTCATTTTGAGAAAGCCATCACCTCACTACTCTGTTTCAGAAGAATACGTCATTAGCCTAATAGAAGAAAAAAAACACTGAAAAAAGAGAACTATAGACAAGGGGACATGAGAGAGGTGAAGAGTCTTGCACAATGCCACAAGCTATTAACGCAGATGGACCAGGACTCTTGTAATTTTTTTTTTTTACTACCTTAACCACTGAGCTTTTAACTTCTCACAAACGCCAAGATCCTCAACTAACCTATCTAAGGGAAATAAGTCATTAGCCAAATAGAAACACACATTGACTAAGGGGTTTAAACAACAAACAATGGGACTTAAGAGAAGTGATGCTGCTGGTCCAGAGCTACAAGGATTAGAACGCTTGCTTTTTTAATAGGTTGAGCTCTTACATTTTAAGATATCATCTCCTCTAGAACAAAATATGGCTTTAGTCAAGTAGAAAATAATGCTGACTAAGGGATTCAGATGATAGCCACAGCACTTTGAACTCAGTAAAATTAAAGTGCATGCTTTCAGCAGTCAAACTTCTTACCCTCTGGGTAAGGTACACATGTCTGTCTGTAGCCTACCGGTCCTCGTTTCTGGGCACCGAATTCCATTTTTCCATCTTTGGACAACGGATATCTTTCTTTATGAAAGTTACGTATTATTATCCCAACAGAAGCAATCTGTGTTGGACTGTATGATATGTTCTTAGACAAACTTTGATCAATATTTGTGATATATTTACTGAATGCATGTATCATGTTTTTTGTACCTGTCCCTCGGACGAGGGACAATTCCTTTTTAAATTTATAAATAAAATGAGACTTTTTTAGAACCCTTTCCTTTTGTAATTTGCTGCCTATTGCAGTCCCGCCCAGGGGGTATTTGGTCCTTTCTACTGTCCTTGTTTCTCTGTCCGCCAGATCTGGGGAAAATAAGCTTCTCACACCAAGTGTTTCAAGCAATATTTTCAAAGGTTTATTACGGCGCATCGGTAATATACAGAAAAGAATATAGGCGTTTCTTAAGATTTGGATGACCAATTAAACATTACATTCTTATCAGTACAGCTACGTGAAATAGAAACTAGAATAATCAAGCAAAAAGTATCCATTTCCAGAGAAATTAAACTAAAAACAAGAAACAAAACTAGAAACTGTTGCACATCTAATATGGAAGCATAATACAATATGGATGCCAATTTCAAGTTATATATTCCTTTCCCTCTGAGCTATCATCATATTTTCTACAATGCATACTGTTCACTTTCCTATTTCAAAAATATCAGTCAACAGGAAATATAAACTAAGAGATTACAAAACTTCCCAATGAAATGTCTGAAGGATGAAACGGCTTGCCCAAAACCACCACGGTTTACTCAAGGTGATTAGAACTCTTGCCTTTTTATTTTTAGCAGAGATCTCATAACTATCAACTCTGTTCATATGCAAAGCCACTTACTAACCTGTTTCCGGAAAATAATTCATTACAGAAATAGAAAAAAAATTGACTAAAGGATTCAAATAGCAACACATTGGGATTTGATCCTTTAAAATGTAATTTTTTATGAGCTAGAGTTCTTACCTTCTAAGATATCGACACCTTTCAACCATTGTGTTGTTCACTTTACTACTTGTATAAATAAATACAAGGCATCAGTCAACTAAATTTATTTTCAACTAAGGGATTGTTATTTCACAGTGAGAGTCAATGTGAATTGCCAATAGACATAAGGGAGACTAGAACTCTTGGTCTTGGCAGAACTCTTACCCACCTATCGCCTCATTTCACCTGCAAATAATCTTGCTACCCGGGGAGTAGAAGAAAAGTCTGCAGCTCACTGGATAGATCGCAAACATGCACATTTATTGTAAAAGCTGTCCACACTCAACATTAGCAGTCACCGCCTTAGGACCATCCATTTGACGCTTTTCACCCAATCAGTGCTTAATCCAAGGGGTTAGAGATAGCTCTCTATAAATAAGCCCTGATTGACTGAAAATCCTTAGAGGGGGGACTGCCATTGTCATGTCTGTGGACAGTTTCTACAATAAACGTGGACACTTGTGATCTTTCCAGTGTGTGGTAGCCTTTTCTTCTTCTCCCAGTTGGAGTGTGGACAGCTCAGCTTGCTTCCTGCGCCTAAAGCTCAAATGGCACAGAGGAGCAGTAGCTTGGGATGGAGAGTCCTTTTAATCAGATCACTACCCTGTTTCAGGGGAATACATCATTAGCCAATTAGAAAAAGCAATTAAAAGGGGAAAGTACAACCAATGGGACATGTGAGAAGTGAAGAGGCTTGCCCAAGGCTTTACTATAAAAATGTAGAATTCTTGTCTTTTCTTGCTAGCTAGAGTTCTTTACCACTTAGACATTACATCCTCTCAGACACCAGGTTTCTCACTAACCTAAAACACAGTGAATTCATAACGTGCACAAATGATTCACAGCAGCACAAGTGTTTAAATAACACCCTTGAGAAATAGTTCATGAAAAAAGTTCATAAAATAGTGAATATATATTCCAACATTCAAAGATAGTCCAGAAAACATCCGTGATCAGACAGTGTATGTGTGGATGTAACAGACACCCTTAAGCCTTCCTCCACCGTGCACCAGTGTCTCCCATCACCCAATAATACTGAGGCTTACCAAACATCAATGAAAAACCAGCATAGACCATCCAATATAGGCGTCAATCATTCAGGCAAGGCAATTCCTCCCCTCCTGTATTAGTCTATGCAGAGTCTCCGCTCATGTATGGGAACAAAAAAAAAACTCCTCATAGTGCAACACCATGTTACTTAGTATAAAACATTTATTGAATAAGGTATAATCATTAGTAAGACCTCATCTGGAATATGCAGTTCAGTTTTGGGCACCAATTCTCAAAAAGGATATAGGGGAACTGGAGAAAGTGCAGAGAAGGGCAACCAAACTAAAAAGAGGCATGGAGGAGCTCAGCTATGAGGAAAGATTAGAGGATCTGAATTTATTTTCTCTTGAGAAGAGGAGATTAAGGGGGATATGATCAACATGTACAAATATATAAGTGGTCCATATAGTGAACTTGGTTTTGCGTTATTTACTTTAAGGTCATCACAAAGGACAAGGGGTCACTCTTTACGTCTAGAGGAAAAAAGATTTCATCTACAAATACGGAAAGTTTTCTTCACAGTAAGAGCTGTGAAAATGTGGAATAGACTCCCTCCAGAGGTGGTTTTGGCCAGCACGGTTGATTGCTTTAAAAAAGGCCTGCATTCTTTCCTTAATGTAAATAATATAACTGGGTACTAACATTTTTAGGTAAAGTTGATCCAGGGTGAATCTGATTGCCTCTCGGGGAATCGGGAAGGAATTTTTCCCCCGTTATAGCAAATTGGATCATGCTTTGCTGGGGTTTTTTGCCTTCCTATGGATCAACTGTGGGTGAAGGATTGTATATGGGATTATTTGGTTATATATATATATATATATATATATATATATATATATATATATATATATATAATTTTTTTTT
>BLSH010042168.1:987708-1003523 GCA_018402905.1 Glandirana rugosa | reverse complement strand
AGGGGGGTCCAACCTTGAGACGAAATTCGGTCATTTTTTACATGAAAAACTTGCCACTTAAATTAAAAGTCATAGAGATTCTCCTAATTTCAGGTCCACACAACGTCGCCCCTTTTGTTCCATGTAATAAGAAAAATATTGATAGATATGTAAAGTAAGAAAGAGAGAGGGAGAGAGAGAGAGAGAGAGAGAGACAGAGAGGGAGGAGAGGGAGAGAGAGACAGAGAGGGAGGAGAGGGAGAGAGAGAGACAGAGAGGGAGGAGAGGGAGAGAGACAGAGAGGGAGGAGAGGGAGAGAGAGAGACGTGTAGCCTGAGCTTACTGCCTGCCCTGACTCCTGAGACGACTTACGCTTTCCTATCAACCTACAAATGCAAAGTACATTGCACAACAAACTCCCACAATCTTTACCGAGTTTTTGAAAAAACACTTCGATTTCAGAAAGAATGAAATGTATAGATAGTTATAAAAAGAATAATGTACCTTGTTTTCCCCGCTGCAACACACCTGGACTTTAATCCTCTTAGAGATACTGAAAATTAAATTCACCGTTCAAAAAGTACATTTTTTACTGGCTTAAAGCAGAGTTCCAACCTGGGGGGAAAAATACATTCAGCAGCTACAAATACTGTAGCTGCTGACTTTTAAAGGCCATTCACACTAAGGCGGTAGCGGAAAACCGCCGCTAGTTTTAGCAGTGCTTTACCGCTGTTATAGCGGCGCTTTTTTGGCCGCTGGCAGGAAGTTTTTAACCCCCAAGAAGGGGTTAAAACTCCCTTGGTGCTGCGCTTCGGAAGCGCTGCCCATTCATTCCAATGGGCAGGGAGGTTTAGAATCGGTGTATACTGCGCTCCCACACTGCCCCAAAGATGCCGCTTGCAGGACTTTTATCAGAAGAGTTGTCCAAGAGCCAAGGACCACTTGTGGAGAGCTTCAGAAAGACCTGGAATTAGCAGGTACAATTGTTTCACAGAAAACAATAAGTAATGCACTCCCCCGCCATGGCCTGTGTGCACCCTCACCACACAAGACTCCATTGCTGAAGAAAAAGCATATTGAAACTTGTTTAAAGTTTGCTGCACAACATTTAGACAAGCCTGTGAAATACTGGGAGAGTATATTCTGCTCAGATGAGTATATGAAAATCTGCTGTCATCTATCAGGATGATGGAGATGAAACGAGGGTGGACATTTCAGCAAGACAATATATATTTTTTGGCAGTCAATTGTGTTTCCAAGAAAAATTAGAGTGGTTCTATCCCTATCCAGAACATTAAGTACAGAAGCACAAGAAAAAACCCCTCTGGGACTTAAAAACGGAGTTCCACCCAAAAATGGAACTTCCGCTTTAAGCACTCCTCACCCCCTTACGTGCCACATTCGGCATGTCATTTTTTTTGGGGGGGGGGTGTCCCCAGGTTTCAGAGGGACTTCCTGTCCCTCTTCCATCTTCCTCCTCTGGGCCGCCTAGGCGACTCCTCCTCTCCTCCTAGGCGGCCCCTCCCTCCTGGCAATCTTCTGGGACACGTCACAGGTCCCAGAAGATTGCCTGGCCACTAGGAATGCGCAGCGCGACTCGCGCATGCACAGTGGGTGCCCGGCCGTGAAGCCGGGCCGGGTGCCCACACTAGGAATGGCGGGGCTGTCAGGAGGAGGGGGGAGACGAGTGAGGCTTCAAGCACAGCCATCGCTGGACCAGGAGATAGGTAAGTTACTGTTTAGTAAAGTCAGCAGCTACACTTTTTGTAGCTGCTGACTTTTAATAAACGAAAAAATGAGTGGAACTTCCGCTTTAAATGGGAAGACCAACTCACCAAGAAGAAAATCCCATACGTAAAAAATAACATTTATTGATATATTTAAGAACAAATCATCCAAACATAACGATGGTTTAAAAAATGGGAACATGGACAATATTGAAATGAAATAGACATGTGATAACCAAAATACATACACACATACGAATAACAAACACAATAAAAAAGACCACTACAGGCGGTCCCCTAGTTACAAACATCCGACTTACAAACGACTCCTACTTACAAACGGAGGGAGACAACAGGAAGTGAGAGGAAATCTCCCCCTAGGAAGGGAAATTCACTCCTGTAAGAGTTATTATGGGAAAAAGGTGTCTCCCCTGAAGCTTTATCACCAGTCTTTGTTTCCACAACAACCCAAAATTTTCAAAATCCAATTATTATTGGGACAGGAAGTGAGGTGAAATCTTCTGAACAAAAACATAGACAGCAAAACAAAAATTATAGGGGTGTTACCCCTTCCCTATGCTATCCAAAATGCTTAAAAATAGTTTTTTTTTTGTCTGGAGCTACACTTAAAAAATGTACCTGTTCCAACTTACAAACAAATTCAACTTATGAACAAACCTACAGACCCCATCTTGTTTGTAACCCGGGGACCGCCTGTAATCTGCCTGGCAACGGCAGAAAAAGACCCGATGATGTTTGATCAGATATCTTCCTCAGGGGTAGGTGGTCAAGATAATTAAAAAATAAAAATAATTTAGAGGATGTGTTTTTAATTATCTTGACCTCTGAGGAAGATATCTGATCAAACATCATCGAAACGCGTTGGGTCTTTTTCTGCCGTTGCCAGGCAGATTAGTGGTAATTTTTATTGTGTTTGTTATGCGTATGTGTGTATGTATTTTGGTTATCACATGTCTATTTCATTTCAATATTGTCTATGTTCCTATTTTTTAAGCCATCATTATGTTTGGATGGTTTGTTCTTAAATATATCAATAAATGTTATTTTTTACGTATGTGATTTTCTTCTTGGTGAGTTGGTCTTCCCATTTAAAGTCCCAGAGGGTTTTTTTCTTGTGCTTCTATTTCAGCAAGACAATCATCCCAAACACAAAGCCAAGGAGATTCAATTGGTTTCAAAGAAAGAAAATGCTAGAATAGCCCAGCCAATCACCTGACTTGAATCCAATAGAAAATCTATGGAAAGAACTAAAGATCAGAGTTCATAGAAGAGGCCCACAGAACCTTCAAGATTTGAAGACGGTTTGCGTGGAAGAATGGGCCAAACTCACACCTGAGCAACGCATGCGACTCGTTTCTCCATACAGGAGGCGTCCTGAAGTCGTCTTTAACAACAAAGGATTTTGTACCAAGTATTAAATAAATTTCAGTTAGCGTGTTCAATACTTTTTCCCTGTGTCATTCCATTTTATTACACAGAACTTCATTTCTGACATTTCTGAACTTATTTGTTTTGGTTTCTTTATATGTATAGATTACATACAAGTTGCATACAAGTTACATATAAGTACCTGAAATAAATAAATAAATTACATGGGTTGTTACCAACATGTGGTGAAAATTGTCAATAGCACCTTTAGAAATATATTTACCTAGAAAAATGGTGACCAGGGTGGATAAAAATCAATTATTATTCTTTTAAATTATTTTTTTTATTTATTCCGCAAATCGCCATGATGACCTGGCAGAGAGAAAGAACGGGGAACCGCCAATGTAAACACGGCGGTTCCCCGCTCTGTCAGTGGGCATTTAAAAGATCTACTGATCCCTGTCACTGGGATCAGTTAGATCTCTTATGCCCATTGTAGCCCAGCCCCCTCACAGTTAGAACACACCTAGGGAACACAGCTAACCCCTAGATCGCCCCCTGCAGGTTAACCCCTTCACTGCCAATGACATTTATATAGTAATCAGTGGATATTTACAGTTCTGATCGCTGTATACATGTCATTGGTCCCAAAAAAGTGTCAAAAATGTCTGACATGTCCGCCGCAATATCAAAGTCCCAATAAAAATCGCAGATCGCCGCCATTAGTAAAAAAAAAAAAAATTGTAAAAACGCCAGAAGTGAATTCTCATGGTTTGTAAACGTGGCAACTTTTGACAAACCAATCAATAAATGCGGATTGCAATTTTTTTTTACCAAAAATATAAGGAAGAATATAAATCGGCCAAAACCGATGAATAAATTTGTTTTTTTATTTATTTATTTGGATTTGTATTTCAGAAAAAAGTAAGAAATATTGTTTTTTTTTTTTTTGCAAAATTGTCGCTCTTTTTTTGTTTATAGCGGTGATCAGAAATGACGCAGAGGGGATCAAATACCACCAAAAGAAAGCTCTATTTGTGGGGAAAAAAGGACCCAAATTTCGTTTGGGTACAACGTCGCACGACCGCGCAATTGTCAGTTAAATGACGCAGGGCCGAATCCCAAAAAGTGCTCTGGTCCTAACATGGGAAATCCTTCCGGGGCTGAAGTGGTTAAATCAGATTTTTTTTTTTTATTTAGATCAATTTTTTTTTTTTAGTCAAATTTATTTTAATAAAATGCTTTTGGAGTGAAAATCTATCTAAAGATGGGTTTTATATCGGTTGTCTACCCATCAATTTGATAGTGTCAAAAAAGAGTTAATATTCCCGGCATGCCGGAAATGCTAGCTGTCCCCTTGATTGTGCTCTCAACCAAATTAGCAAACCATCCAATGGGTGGTGTCATAATGGATCACATGTGCAGCATCATGGCAGTTGCAAGTTAAACAGAGGCAACTGCTCTGTACACACGATACAACGGTCGTTTGGCCGCTTGTTGGTATGACCAAGTTTTCTAGTCTGCTCATACATCTCCCCTTGTACGACCGTCATATGTCGGCTGTTCTAATCGCGCATACGAACGATCGATATCGCATACAACGGTCGTGAGTACGACCTGTTGTATGCGATTGTCGAACCGTGTGTACGGGGCTTAAGATGTCAGCTTCCTTAGCTGAAAACAATAGGAGAGTATACAACCACTTTAAGATACATTAATGATTTAGTTTATTCAGCATGAAATGGAGCTTAGTTATGTAGCACAAGGCTGTATATTCTGTAATATTTACATTTATGGTAAAGTCATTCAATGAATCCAAGCTCTGCAAGCTGAGATAACATGCACTGCATTGATGCATTCACACAATTTCACAGTAACCTTGAGATAAAACAAAGTTCAGGAATATTCCTTTATCCAATTGTTTTGCAAATCTATGTACACTACAAACTGTATGATTGAATCGGTTCTGATATCGCTGTTTTACTAACCTGACAGATTATTATCCTAAATAGGAAACCTTCATGTTTGTTTGCAAATATTAAAGATTCTAACTACCAGCAAGAATAAATAATAATTAAAGTCAATGAGCCAACAGCGGGTCAGAGGAGGAGTGGCTGGGGGACAGATGACAGGGGCTCTTTAAAAATTATGATTTAAATCGAGCCTTTTTATAAGTGATTTAAATCAATTCCACCCTGATGGTGACGTCTTCAATACTCATTTTACCCGCTGTGTATGAAGCACTAGCACTTTGTTATATGACCTTTGTTATGCTTTGCACTGTAAATTTCTTTTTCATGGGACACTTTCTTTAGGAGATGAATTTACAGACGCTGGGCACTTTATACATCATATGAATTTATATCTTACCTAATTTTGTACATTATTTGACACGCCGCACTACATAACTATTGGACTTTGTCAAATATTTATTTTTGGTGTGTATTATACATTTAACAGGTAGAGCGCAGCCACCATTATGCTTTTTGTATTTCAAAGCAAATGACTGTCAAATTGCTCTGACAGCCACAAGCATGACACCCAGAGGCAGGGGCATGATGGGACTTGTAGTTTTGCAACAGCTGGAGGCATAGGTGTGCGCAGGCTATTGCAATAGGGCGTGTACCACAAAAGATAGGTGTCAGTAATTTATTTTTATTTTTACAATTTTGTTTTTTTTATTATTTTTTAAAATATTATATATATTTTTATTTTTTAGGAGCCCTGCTGGGGGGCTTTGGTGAAATATCAGAGGTCTAAAGAGACCCCTGATGTCTCACTTTCGAGACAGAGAAAGAGACTGAGGACAGAGATTCCCCAGTCCCTTTCTCTGCAGCCAGGCAGCAGGGGTAATCTGCACAGTACAGGGTGATTAGGGTGTGCCCAGGCACACCTGCCACCCTATGTGCGCACGCCTATGGTCTGCTAATTGCATATCCCTGCCCAAAAGTGTGCCCCTAATGCTGATCTTCCATGTTTGCAATACAAATCCAGAGTTAAGCCTCATACACGCGGTTCGATTGTCGTATAACCGTGCTTCTGATTTTTGTCAAAATGATTTTGTAAAGCGTACTGACTATACCAAAATTGCCATTCGACAAAGGCGCACGTAGTGATGTATAAAGATCATTTTTGGTGCATCACCCTTTGGGCCGCTTCTGCTAATTTCCCTATTAAAAAGACATTTAAAAGATGATAATGTACACTGCATTTTGTAATTTCGTTTGCCGCGTCACGTATGTTAATTCTGGATTACGATCGTCGGTTTACATGACCAAACTCTTCCGGGTCGCTCCTTGATTCTGAACGTGCGTGTTTGTCATAGGTGTGCGCAGCCTATTGTGCCTATTTGTGGTGCGCAGCACGACATAGTGCAAACAAACATGAATGTGTGTGTGTATATATATATATATATATATATATATATTTATGTCCTAAGGGCAGAGGACGGTGTCAGTAGGGCAGAGATCGGAGTCAGTAGTTTAATTTAATTAATCTTTTTACAATTTTGTTGTTTTTAATTATTTTTTACAATATTACATTTTATTATTTTTTTTACATTTTTTTAGGAGCCCTGCTGGGGGGCTTTGGTGAAATAGAGGTCTAAACAGACCCCTGATGTCTCACTTTTGAGACAGAGAAAGAGACTGAGGATAGAGATTCCCCAGTCCCTTTATCTGCAGCCAGGCAGCAGGGGGAATCTGCACAGTACAGGGTGATCAGGGTGTGCCCAGGCACAACTGCCACCCTGTGTGCACACGCCTATGGTGTTTGTACTTTTGACTTTTGTGCGCCGATTTCTGTTCACACCATCCGAAAATCGGACATGGCGCTGTTGACAGACAAAAATTTACTAGTCTGCACATCCAGCTTTTGTCTGACAAAAATAGCAAATTGGCTGTCGAAAGGAGCATAATAATGGTAAGAATTTCAGACGACAGGCTGTCAAACGACAATTCCTGTCTGAATTTTGCATCGTGTGTACGGGCCTTAAGGGTTGGAAATGGTCATGTTATCTCTTATTAGCTGCAGATGGATGGTCATTTGAAAATTTTTAGCAACAAAATTTTCCATCGGGACCAAAATGTTCTCTCAGTAACGTTCATCTTTAATAAACCTCTGTAGCATGTACATAACTACCTGGTACTAAATGCTTTCAGCTACTAAACCATGCTAGGCCTTGAGGCTCTTTAACAGCCTGTGTGCGGCATTGTAGCTCCCTCCTCACGCTTGACGATTATCAGTAATCAATATCTTCCCGGAGGCTGCTGGGAAACCTCTATAAACCAAGATTTGCCTCCATGCCCTCATATTATGGAGTCTCTTATGTCTCCTGGGGTGTCCCCCTGTTATCCTCTGCTGCAATGCTTATATCACTGAAACAAGGGCGATGAGGGGCACTAGAGGAGACATAATATTACCGTCAAGATTTTTTTTTTAATCAAATGGCGTAAGCTAAACTTATTTCTTTTTGTCTGTTTTTTCTTTTTTTTAAGATATATTTTAGACTCATCTCCCCCAGTTTCCTTTATCTCTCAAAGACCCCACTGCAAAGAGTTCTCAGCAGTTGTGTCTCTGCCCCTCCCACAAGGCCACAGTGAAGGTGTCACTGTCCCCAGCTTGAATCCCCTGTTATTTTACTCTATCGGAATCCATTGGGGGAGGGGGGTCACTATCATTTGGAAAAACGCAGTGCGCAAGGCTTATTGAGTGGACCTG
The DNA here is from genome assembly GCA_018402905.1 of Glandirana rugosa. NCBI lineage: Eukaryota > Metazoa > Chordata > Amphibia > Anura > Ranidae > Glandirana > Glandirana rugosa. The sequence continues at coordinate 995,709 of BLSH010042168.1, read as the reverse complement.
GGGATTCTGGTGATATTTTGCTGCTGTTGATACACTGAGATGTAAAGAAAGTCACGCTGACATTTTTTTTTTAGCCCACAACTCTGCAAAACATAAATATCAGTTTCAGATATAGTTGGATTTTAAAGGAACACTATCAGCTTGCCCCCGGTCCAAAGTAACAACAAAGGGGCCCCGCTGACCCATTGATTCCCACTTCAGCGTCGTTCCCTTGCTGCTCCTTCCTCCGTCAAACCTGCCAATAATGATTGTGAAACGCTAGAGTGGATGGTGATGTCATTGGCGATGGTGATGTAAGACTGAGTAATTGGCTGTTACACCCAACCACTGACACATAGGTCACAGAGCCCCGGGTCTTGTTGTCGCTGGCTGCTGTGAAGGAAGGAGTGGTGGGGTAAGGAGAGTATAAGAGGGTCTACAGGGCGCCATTTGCAAGGACAATGTCCCCTTGTCTTAAAAGATAGGTTTACCTTTAGCAATATGTTGCATGTTACACATGTATTTAGGATGTTCATGTTGCTAAGAACCCAACACCCTCACTCCCTGAGCCCTCCCCCCTTTGTGATCCCTGGATGCTGCACATCTGAGACATCCTATGGAACTGAGTGGAGTGACAACCTCAGCCTGGACTCCAACCAGGCCACGCCCCCAACACCTTTCGTCCCGCCTCTATGAGCTTAGTCATGACTTACACTCACTTCCATAGGACATCTCAGATGTGCGACATCCATCTTCTCTTGAGCTATTATAGAAGCCAGGACGAGCGCCACCCCCTGCCAGGGTGTGGCTTGTCCCCCATCTTCCGAACCTGAGTGGAACACATACACTAACACCCCCACCCCCAATCGTGATAGTGGTCGGGGGCTCTCTGTGACTTCCCCTTCTCCTCCCCCTTGCCTACCCCATTGGCTATTTAAGCCATTAGCTTCTGGCTTTCCCTATGCGTTTGAAAAAGAGGGCACAGTCCCCTGAAGCGCGTTATGCTCACCCCCTCCAAAGATCACCATAGTATTCTGATGGCTGTCATTTTCACAGTGTGGCTGAAGATGTTGCGGGCCCTTTCTCTCCATACTACTTGCTGGTGCTTTGGAGCCCCTGCTGCTGCATGCCAGGCGGCCATCCATTGCCTCTGTGTACCTTCAGCTGATCAGCTCTGGCGTCTCAACCTGCTGAGACTTTTGACATGTGTATGTGCTACTTTCAATAAAGGTGTGTTTTGCTTGGTATTAACCTCAGTGCCCTGCTTTTTGCAATTTCCTGCTACATGAGGTGATCCTGCTCAGATCTTATTTGGAGCTGCAGAGGCAGGGGAGGGCTGGCCCAGGGGGCAGGGTGGAAATTGCCCCCCAGGCCACCCCAACTTACAATCGAAATGGCCGGCAGCCATTGCCCGCTGACAATATTTTCTTTTTGTGGAGGAAGTAGGGGCCAGGGGCGCGGCCGCCAACTATCTGCTAGCAGAGGGGGGGCACCCGGGGCTGGCCCTACCATGGATGATGTCTATTATAGGAGCCGGTCCAGGATGCAGGACTTTGTATGACAGCATCTGCGCCAGGTAAGCAGGAGATCCCCGCTCTTTGTAATCTGGCGGCTCTCCTCTCTCTGCATTGCAGGCTGCATTGGATGGGCACTGGTGAGGCTGCACTGATGGGCGCTGAACAGGCTGCACTGATGGGCACTGATCAGGCTGCGCCGATGGGCACTGGCAAGGCTGCATTGATGGGTACTGATGAGGCTTAGCTGATATGTACTGGTGAGGCTGCATTGATGAGCACTGGTGAGGCTGCATTGACGGGCACTGATAAGGCTGCATTGATGGGTACTGATGAGGCTGCATTGATGGGCATTGATCAGGTTGCATTGATGGGCATTGAAAAGGCTGTATTGATGGGCATTGATCAGGTTGCATTGATGGGCATTGATGAGGCTGTATTGATGCATTATTTTTGTTAAACCTCCTTTGTTGTTATTAACATTAAGTTATGTTATCACATTGTATCATAGTTGTCTTGCTTCATAACATCAATATCCATTATAAAACCAGGTGGGCATGGATGGTGAGCTGATTCGGTGGTTCAATGGGCCACTTGACTGGACTTGCCCCCCAGGCCTAAGGGTGCCAGCCCTCCCCTGTGCAGAGGTGAACCACATTCCATCCATCCATCCACTCTTCATCCACCCCTTTACCATTCATCTACTATTGCAATAATTGCTGCTGTACCACAGACTCTGAGTGTGTTTATCCATGGACTAATTGTCATTACATAGTATAGAGCAGCGCTGGATGTTTTGTGTAATCTGCACACATTTCTTTTGTTTTTGTTTGTGTTCTGCACCGTGAGGATACAGTGGATCCAGCGTTGAGCTGCTGGGATCCTCCTTTCTGCAGCCGCTGCACGGGTCCAGCGCTGCAATGTCTCCCCATGACAGCTGTCGGGTCTTCCAGGTGTAGGCGCCACTAGGCCTGCCCCCTCCTCCTTACTGAATGAGACTGCATGTCATGCATCCCAGGAGGCACCGAGGGCACCGCGCCATTCGCCTAGGCAAATTCTGGAGGTTGGGGGGGGGGGGGGGTGAGCCTTTTAAGCTTGAAAAGACGGTAAGTAAACATAAAAAGAGAGTAACACGATATTGGCGATGTGAAGGGTGGGGTGGGATGGAGAGGAGGAGTGTTCACTGGGTGGGTGAAGGTCCGCTTTTTATTCTCCTTCACGAGATGAAGTCATATTTATATAAAGATTGGCAATACACTTAAGGTTTATGCTTTCCTTTTTTGGTTTAGGGCCCTTTCACACAGGCTGCGTCTATTCCAATCAGCAGGGGATATGTGAACAGACTCCTTGATGAATAGGAGCCAAATGATATGGCTGTCACTTCTGTGTCCATTCAGTTTTGCCCTCCTGGAGCTTAATGGACCCATGGTAGGTCTATGGGCAGGCGTCTGTTTCCATCAGACTACCTCAGACTACCTCAAAGCCCTCAGGTTTATGCCCACAAAAAAGAGACAAGGATGCAGACCTTTTCCATTTTGATTTTTCAGACCTAAAGGGACATCTTCCAGTGTAAACAGACACACGTCCATTGGCATCGCCTGTCCATAGATTAATATGGAGCTCCCGTTCCGAATTCCGATTCATCTGAACAACTGATAGGCAGACTGGATCCGACCACCCATGGGAAAGGGGCATTAAGATGAGTTTAAGAGGAATTCCAGGTATGGATAATTTATATAGAGTTACATTGGTCCACCATTGACCTATGTAACTATGTACTGTATATACCAGGGATATGCAATTAGCAGACCTCCAGATGTTGCAAAACTACAAATCCCATGAGGCATAGCAAGACTTTGACAGCCACAAGCATGACACCAGAGGCAGAAGCATGATGGGACTTGTAGTTTTGCAACAGCTGGAGGTCCGCTAATTGCATATCCCTGGTATATACCATACCTGGCTGATCCCCCTGGAAGCTGGAAGTCACTAAAGCAGACCCCACTATTCCAGGGATCTCTGCTTAATTCTGGGTCCCGTGCCGAGCAGCTGCACTTCTGCATTCTGTACACAGGAGGTCAGACGCTCGATAATGGCACCAACAGGAATAAGCATTGCCTTTTCTGATTGGATGCAAATCATTCTCTGATTGGACGAGGTGCTGCAGTGACGTCACGCTCTCCACCTCATCCACATCCAATTTCCATTCAGTCAGAAAATGAAAAGCATTCTCTAAATGGTAAATTACAGCAATATTTGGTGTAGCGCTACCCTTTCAGCACCGGGAAATATTAAAGTGATTGTAAAGGTTCGTTTTTAGAAAAAACAACAAACATGTTATTCTTACCTCCTCTGAGCAGTTGGTTTTTCACCTCCTCTTCTCGGGTCCCTCTTTGCTGCTCCTGGCCCCTCCTCCAATCGAGTGCCCCCTCAGCCAGCATCTTGCTACAGGGGACACCCGAGCCGAGTCAGAGCTCTGTGTATCCATTCAGACATGAAGCCCCTACCCGGCCCGCCCCCTCTCTCCCCTGATTGGCTTCCTGACTTTAATTGACAGCAGCGGGAGCCAATGGCGCCACTGCTGTGTCTCAGCCAATCAGGAAGAGTGTCCTGGACGGCTAAGACACTCGTGGACATCGCTAGAGAGAGAAGAGGCTCAGGTACGTAATTAGGGGGGCTGCTACACACAGAAGGTTTTTATGCATAGAATGTATTAAGATAAAAAACCTCCTGCCTTTACAACCACTTTAACACATTGATGATAAGAAATCATTTTTTTTTTAAATTAACATAAAATAAAATCAGCAATCTTAATCACTTCCCGCATGCAGTATGTATCACAACATCTCATTATTACCTCAGAAAAAGTGCGTTAAATAAGAGGCATTCAAACATTAATAGTAAGTGAGTCCACAAACATCACCAATTCCTGGATCCATCATCATAAAAGGTGCATTAACCACTTTCCGACCGCACTATAGCCAAATGACAGCTACATTGCTGTCATCCATTTCTAGGAGGGTGTTTGATGTCCTACCAGAACCACGCCCCCCCTCCCCCGTGCGCACACTGTGCCGTGCACCTGGCGCGCTCTGTGATCACCGAAAGGGCCAATCACAGCTGATCACTTATAAACACACTTGCAGGTTATCAGCATTTCTTTCCACACGTTGTCACAGCGCGCAGAGAGGAGAGCCGATAACTGGCAAGTGTGCAATGGGACATCTACACTGATAATCAGAGCACTGACCATCAGTGCCCTGATTATTAGTGTAGCCCTAACAGTGCACATCAGTGCTGCCAATCAGTGCCACCTATCTGTGCCCATCAGTGCTGCCTATTTGTGTCTACCAGTGCCGCCTCATCGGTGCCCATCAGTGCAGCCTATTAGTGCCCATCAGTGACGCCTATTAGTGCCTCCACATCAGTGCCCACCAGTGCCGCCTCATCGGTTCCCATCAGTGCAGCCTATCAGTGCAGCCTCATTAGCGCACATCAGTGAAGGAGAAAAATTACCTGTTTGCAAAATTTGCCCAGTAGGCAAGTGGTTAAACAAAATACATCCAAACATATATGGTAAGTGAGTCCACAATCTCAGTGCTGCAAGTCATCAATTCATGGGTCAATCTGTCCAAAAACATACACCAGAAAACGTGCTGCTTCTTAATAAATGTCTCTACACACTGCTAATCTTGTGTGTATCAATCCCAGTGTATGTGGCACACTTCATGCTCCACCACTATGTGAATTCACCGGTTATAGACCCATGAAATATAGTCCTTAATGAGCTCAATATTCCCCCCTGGGCATGGGTTATTTCTCCTCCTGGGTTTTGATCCATATACAGGAGGGCCCCCTTAAGAGGGTCCCCTCCTGGTAATGTTTGGCAGCGAGGCTCTAAACAATAAAAAGGACCTCAATAGTGTGATATTGTTCTGGTATATTAAAACTTCCTCTTTATTATTAAAACCACACAAACATTACACTGAGACACTACTAATGGTGTCTGTTTAGAGCTTCTTACAATGACAGCGGTTCCCTCTCACCAGACTTCCGGTCTCCACCGAAACCGGAAATGGCGTCACCCTTTGTGATACATAATGCATGCGGGAAGCGATTTCCATTCCACAGATTAGATTATTTTATGGTAATTAAAAAAAAAAATGTTTTATTTCTTATCATCAGTGTCTGGGTTAATATTTCTAGGTATTGAAATGGTAGCGCTACACCAAATATTGCTGTAATTTACTTCTTATAATTTAGATGTTAGCAGGAACCCGTAGCACTTATTTTACAGGTAGTTTTGGGATAAGCAGTGCAGGAATTTTTCTATGACATTCTCTCATATTCAGAACACTTTATGAATCCCAAAAGGAAATTATTGAATAATAATAATACATGGTGGCTGTGCCGAGTGGCCGACCTCCTGTGTTCAACAATGAAGCAAGGTCAGCCGCTCAGCAAAAGACCCAGAAGCTGGTGGAGATCGCTGGAGTAGCGTTGTAGTAGCGGTGTCTACTACAGTGATTTCCAACTTCCAGGGACAGGTATGGTAGATTCAGTTACAAACTGGACCAATGGAACCATGTATAAAAAATCCATACCTGGAATTCCGCTTTAACCACTTAAAGACCAGACGGCGCAGTTGTACTGCGGCAGGTTGGCTCTATTGCGTGAATCACCGTAGCTTTACGTCGCTTCGTGCAACAGATACAGTGGGCGCCAGAGCCAATGCACGTGACCGGCGGCTGCGATGTCCGCCGGCCACCTGAGATCGCTCCACAGAGGGCCAGGATGGGGATCTGTCAATGTAAACAAACAGATCCCCCTTCTGTCAGGGGAGTACAGAGATTGTCTGTTCCTAGTGATCAGGAGCAGCGATTTATCTCCAAGACTTCTCCCGAACATCTCCCACCCTCTGGAACTCCCTACCCCAATCTGTCAGACTGTCCCCAAATCTATCCACCTTCAGGCGATCCCTGAAAACTTTTCTCTTCAGGGAAGCCTATCCTGCCACCACCTAAAAACGACACTTCTTATTTTCTCAATCAGCTCATAACCACAGTTATTACCCTTTCGTATGACTTGACCCTCCCTCCTAGATTGTAAGCAAGGCCCTCTGATTCCTCCTGTATTGATTTGTATTGTAATTGTACTGTCTGCCCTCATATTGTAAAGCGCTGCGCAAACTGTTGGCGCTATATAAATCCTGTATAATAATAATACTCCCAGTCAGTTCATCCCTCCACAGCTAGAAACACCTCCCAGGGAACACTTTTAACCCCTTGATCACCACTAGTGTTAACCCCTTCCCTGCCAGTGACATTTATACAGTAATCAGTGCATTTGTATAGCACTGATCGCTGTATAAATCTCACTGGTCCCAAAAAAGTGTCAAAAGTGTGTGATTTGTCCGCCGCAATGTCGCAGTACCACTAAAAATTGCTGATCAACGTCATTACTAGTAAAAAAATAAAATAAAATAAATAAAAATGCCCTAATTCTATTCCCTATTTTGTAGACGCTATAATTTTTGCGCAAACCAATCAATATACACTTATTTATTATAGCAAAAAGTAAAGAATATTGTTTATTTTTTTTAAATTGTCGCTCTTTTTTGTTTATAGAGCAAAAAGATAAAAATACCACCAAAAGAAAGCTCTATTTGTGGGGAAAAAAAGGACATCAATATTGTTTGGGTACAACGTCGCACAATCGCGCAATTGTCAGTTAAAGCGACGCAGGCCCGTATCGCAAAAAATGGCCTGGTCATTAAGGGGGTAAATCCTTCCGGAGCTGAAGTGGTTAAAGAGTCTTTTTTTTTTGTGTTTATTAAAAGTCAGCAACTACAAAAACTGCTCACCTGTCCTAAGATCCAGCAAAGTGCTCTCAACCAAACCGTTCCTTCCCCCGGCCTTTTGTCCCCGGTACAAGAATCTCAACTGTGGGCACCCGGCTCCGACAGCTGGCGGCTTCACGGTAGGGTTGCCACATCATCCCTTTAATCCAGGACACATATGAATTACACAGGTTGTTCTGGGGCTAATTTAATGCAGATGAGGCACCAAGTGAGTTTAACCACTTGACAACTGGGCACTAAAACCCCCTTCCTAACCAGACCAATTTTCAGCTTTCAGTGCTCTCACATTTTGAATGACAATTACTCAGTCATACTACACTGTACCCAAATGAAATTTTCGTCCTTTTTTTCACACAAATAGAGCTTTCTTTTGGTGGTATTTAATCACCACTGGGGTGTTTATTTTTTGAGCAATAAATGGAAAAATACCGAAAATTTTGTAAAAAAATGCATTTTTCTTTATTTCTGTTATAACATTTTGCAAATTAGTAATTTTTCTTCGTAAATTTTGGCCAAAATTTATACTGCTATATGTCTTTGGTAAAAATAACCCAAATTAGTGTATATTATTTGGTCTTTGTGAAAGTTATAGAGTCTACAATCTATGGTGCCAATCACTGAAAATTTATCACACCTGATGCACTGACG
>BLSH010042168.1:961212-971870 GCA_018402905.1 Glandirana rugosa | reverse complement strand
AATATGGTGTGTTTATATATGTGTATATATATATATATATATATATATATACACACATACACACACATAACACAGAGTGCTAAAGGGGTGCAGGTCAGTGATCAGGCCTCAATCTGTAGCTTTTTTAAAAGTGTTTGCCCCATATTGGCACATGGGGGGCTCCTTTTCTCCACTAACAGATCCCTCTCTTCAGGATTTCTCATCTTGGAAAGGATGACATCTGATCAGTTGCTTGCAGCCTCTTGGGATATCTACATCATTAATTCCAGGAGGCTTTGCCAAAATATTGCGTTGCTTTTAGCCTGTGTGCCATTCAAGACCTATGGCACGTCTGTGCATAAGCGAGATCAAGGGAGCAATTTTTAGAGGGCCGGTTGTGCAAATGAGATAGCTGGCAGCCGATTATGGGAGATTCAAGATGGCGCTGTGGAATGGGATGTGCAGCAGGAGAGAAATGGACAAAATGGGATTTGTTGGACTTATGAGTCTACAGTATTTATCCTGCATAAAAGAGCATCAAAGGGCAATGGCAAATGAAAAGTAAACTTCATAGGTCATGGTTGAAGTTCCTTTATAAAGTTTCAGGCAGGCAAAAAGCTACATAAACAGGTGAATATGTATTCATTTTATTATTATTAGGCAGAATCGCAGGTAATCTTGTTTTTCTCAGTATCCTGATATTGCAAAAAAAGAAAAAAGCAGCTTTCCCTGCAGCACTCACCTCCTCTCCTGTGCTGTCCCCTGCAGACTTACCGCTGAGGCTGAGCACCGGGATGATCTAGGCCAACTCATATCCTGTGAGCCGAGAGTAATGAACACATACCTGGCGGTAGGCCTGGGCTCATAATACCATAGAGAGCAGCACTGACATCACAATGTCACTCTTTGCAATATTAAAGAGGAACTCTGCAAGCTGTTCCCAAAATAAGGCAGGCCGAGGATGGGACTAAGTCACCAGTATGGCCTGTGGTCTTCCTGCAGCTGATCTTTTCACCATTACTGACTTACCATGCTTTATCTTCACTGTGTCTCTGTGTGGAGGCGGCCCTCTTGGAAGAGGCAGGGCTTTTGATTCCTCATTTCAGAGTTTCCAGCAAGGAGAATAGCGAACAGGGCAGTAGTGACCCCACCGACTCTCCCTCCAAATCTCCTGAGACTAGCAGTCAGAGGCATCAGTGGTCTCCAAACTGCAGCCCGGGGGCCAGATGTGGCCCTTTGCTCATCTTTATCCGGTCCTTGTGGCATTTTTCTTCACTCTGATAAAAGGCACTATTCTCCCCCCACACAGCAACACTGGAGCATAATTTCTACCACTGAAACCAACAATGGGCAATTATTCCTCCCACTGACACCATTGATCGGGCAATATTCCTCCTACTGACACCAATAATAGGGCACTATTCCTCCCACTTATACCAATGATGGGGCGCTACCCTACCCACTGACACCAATGATGGGGCACTATTCCTTCCACTGACACCAATGATGGGGCACTATTCCTCCCACTGATACCAATGATTGGGCACTATTCCTCCCATTGATACCAATGATGGGGCACTATTCCTCCCACTGACACCAATGATGGGGCACTATTCTTCCCACTGACACCAATGATGGGGCACTATTCTTCCCACTGACACCAATAATGGGGTACTATTCTTCCCACTGACACCAATGATGGGTAACTATTCTTCCCACTGACACCAATGATGGGGCACTATTCTTCCCACTGACACCAATGATGGGGCACTATTCTTCCCACTGACACCAATGATGGGGCACTATTCTTCCCACTGACACCAATGATGGGGCACTATTCCTCCCACTGACACCAACACTGGAGCACTATTCCTCTACCTAATACCAAAGATGGGGCATTATTTACTTCAAGGCATTTTCTACTCCACTAGCCTTATAATACATAAATGTTTTCTAAAACACATAAGGGTTGATTTAGTAAAGCTTGAGAGTGCAACATTTAGTGCAGCCCTACATGGTGGCCAATCAGCTTCTAACTTCAGCTTGCTCAAAAAAGCTTTGACAATCAAACCTGGAAGCTGATTGGCTTCTATGCAGAGCTGCACCAGATTTTGCACTCTCCAGTTTTAGTAAATCAACCCCGTAATTTGCGAAATGCAAATTTTTTAGCGTAAGGCTGAAAGGGTGGTAATTTTTTTAAGCCTGAGTGAAATGTATAATCACCCCCTTATGTCTGCTGAGGGAAAGCAGCTACTATGCCCGGCTGCGATCTGTGAAGAACAAGCGGGTACTGCGCTAGGAGAGCCAGGAAAGAGTTAAACGCTTCCATGGTTGCGTTGCCCCTGTTCGTGTAGCGCGGCGTCAGGCCGAAGCCTTGCACACAGCGATCTTGTCTCTTCACAACATGGCGCGTGTCTCGCTCTGTGCATTCATACACCCAGCGCTGCCGGGGAGCATACGAGTTCACACAGCCTTCCACATGCCGCGGCTGAGGGCCCTGGAGGGGGAATTGTGCCCTGTGCTCGATGGGGGGGGGGGAGGCAGAACAGAACACGAGTCAAGACGGTTCAGAAGGGATACCACCTGAGGGCTAGAAAGCTTGGGGGGGAGGGGGGGTGGTGCAGAGCTAAAGAGAAAAATCCAGGATGTCAGAAATCTCTACCAAACCGGCACATTTATACTGAATGCCAGGCTAAGGAGCAGGGCAAAAAGTGGGCTGTTCTCCGAGCGTTTGACTACAAGCCATGCAAGGATCTACGTGGCATAGATGAACGTTTTATCCAATACAGGCCTGTTTACCATATTCAGGATTCTGAACTCTTTGTTGGGAATATTCCACTCTGAGCATGGATCAATGGCCTGCTTTGGGGATTTGGGCCAGTCACAGATGTTAAATGATGGTTGGAAGACATGGCCGCCAGACAATTGTTCTGCACAGCAATTGCGATTAAAGCGATATTAAACCCAAAAATGTATTAAATTGCAGCTTACCAATCATTAGATGTGGTGGCTGCATTTGTTTTCCCTTTTTTTTAGGCTTTTTTCACCTGGTGATCTGGTCAGTAGCACACCTCCTGTATTGTGAGACACAACTCTGAAGGAATGAGCATAGGAGGCACAGCAGACAGCAGCACTGTCAGTCTGGGGGGGGGGGGGGGAGTGGGGCCAAAAGATGGCTAAGGCATGGTTGTCCAGTTCTGGGAGGGCATCCATGGACATTCTCCCAGAACCACGCCCCCCCGTGCGCCCATCCGGGGGCGCGCTCTGAGATTGCTGACATAGCCGATCACAGATTGTGGTAAAGGGCCAATCACAGCAGCTCTTTACCACAATGTCCAATCACAGCTGGTCACTTGTAAACAAACTTGCTGGTTTTCGGCATTCCTTTCCTCACGTGCTGTCACAACGTGAGTCAGTAACCGCCAATTCTCACAGAGGACATTGACACTGACTATCAGTGCAGCCTATCATTGCCCATCAGTGACCCATATCAGTACCCATCAATGACAGTGCCCATCAGTGCCGCCTATCAGTATCCATCAGTGGCAGTGCCCATCAGTGCCGCCTATCAGTATCCATCAGTGGCAGTGCCCATCAGTGCTGCCTATCAATACCCATCAGTGGCAGTGCCCATCAGTGCTGCCTATCAGTACCCATTAGCAGATGTGCCCATCAATGCCGCCTATCAGTGCATTGGCGGCCAGTGCTCCATTTTTTTTGGGGGGGCAGCAAATTAACCCCCCTATTGCTTGCCCACGATAGGGCCTATGGTGGGGTATGATCCCGGCCCCCCCAAGTACATACCGGTACAGAAGGTAGAGTGGCTCAGGGTAGACGGTGGGGTAGTCGTTCTCCTGCTACCTGGGCTCCGTTCCCCGGAGGAAGGGACGGCTAGGAAGTGCCCAGATAGAAGAAGCTGGCTCAGGCCATGTGATGGGTGAAATCCATGCGTCCGGTGCCCCGCATGGAGATTAGGGGCCAGACGCATGGAGATTAGGGGGCAGTGCCCCTGTGCCTCATCAGTGCCCCCTATCAGTGCCCATCGATGCAGCCGATCAGTGCTGCATATCAGAGCTCATCAGTGCCCATCAGTGCAGCTTCATTAGTGCACATCAGTGAAGGAGAAAAATTACTTATTTCCAAAATCTTACAACAGAAATTAAGAAAAATTGTTTTGTTTTTTTTTTACATTTTCGGTATTTTTTTCTTTGTTTAGCAAAAAATAAAAACTCCAGTGCTGACTAAATACCACCAAAAGAAAGCTCTATCTATCTCAAAAAATGATAAAAATGTCATATGGGTACAATTATCATTCAAAGTGCGAAAGCACGGAAAGCTGAAAATTATCCAGGGCAGAAAGGGGGTGAAAGTGCCCGGTATTGAAGTGGTTAAATATACTACCAGATTTAGATACACTAACAAATTGAAACCAAACTCCAACTCACACATTATAATCAGTAAGACCCCTTTCACACTGAGGCAGTTGTTAGGCGTTTTATCGCTAGAAATAGCGCCTGTAAAGCGCTTGAAAACTGCCTCCCATTCAGTGCAATGGGTGCTTTCACACTGGGGCGGTGCGCTTGCAGGACGTTAGGAAAAGTCCTGCAAGCAGCATCTTTGGGGCGGGTTGGGAGCGCTGTATACACTGCTGCCGAAACACCCCTGCCATTGCAATGAATAGGCAGCTCTTCCGATGCGCCTGAAAAGCTCTTTGGAAGCGCCGCAACACTGGAGTTTTTATCCCTTTGTTAGGGGTTAAAAGTGCTCTGCCATCGGCTGAAAAAGCGCCGCTTAAACAGCTGTAAAGCTCGCTAAAGAGAGCGGTGCTTTACCGCCACCGCGGCCCCAGTGTGAAAGAGGTCTTACAGCAAACTTTTTTTTTTCCTTTTGTGATAAAGGTTTTGCATGAATAAATAAAAGCCGATCATTGTAATCACCGCTAGTGTTACGTGGTTGGTCTCATTCATGTAAACTGATACATTCTGCTGGGGAGTTTGTGCTGAAAAAAAAAAAAATTGCTGGCTGGATCACCAGATGAAAATAGAAGAAAGAAAGTCTAAAAAAGCAAACTAATGCAGCCATCACATGTAAGAATTGGTAAGCTGCAATACAACAAATGTTTGCTTTTAATACCGCTTTAAGCATTAAGGTGCCCAAAACTGCATGTACTCCTGCTGAAAAGATGCAGAGGCCTTCTCTCAGGCAATTGTACAACAAAATCCACAATTCTGATGGGCTGCTATGGGTACAAATTCCTGTGCTATTTATTCAAAAGCAGTGGACAAGAAGTCACATGACCAATGCATTATGTGATATATACACTCACCGGCCACTTTATTAGGTACACCTGTTCAGCTGCTTGGTTTAAACCAAGCATCAGAATGGGGAAGAAAGGGGATTTAAGTGACTTTGAACGTGGCATCGTTGTTGGTACCAGACAGGCTGGTCTGAGTATTTAAAAACCTGCTGATCTACTGGGATTTTTATGCACAACCATCTCTCGGGTTTACAGAGAATGGTGGGAAAAAGGAGAAAATATCCAGTGAGCGGCAGTTGTGTGGAGGAAAATGCCTTGTTGATGTCAGAGGAGAATGGGCAGACTGGTTCCAGTTGATAGAAAGGCAACAGTAACTCAAATAACCATTCGCTACAACCAAGGTATGCAGAATACCATCTCTGAACGCACAACACATGGAACCATCGAGCAGATGGGCTACAGCAGCAGAAGACCACACCGGGTGCCACTCCTGTCAGCTAAGAACAGGAAACTGAGGCTACAATTCACACAGGATCACCAAAATTGGACAATAGAAGATTGGAAAAACATTGCCTGGTCTGATGAGTCTGGATTTCAGCTGCGACATTCAGATGGTGGGGTCAGAATTTGGTGCATGGATCCATCCTGCCTTGTATCACCGGTTCAGGCTAGTGATGGGGGTGTAATGGTGTGGGTGATATATTCTTGGCACACTTTGAGCCCCTTAGTACCAATTGAGCATTGTTTAAACACCATGGCCTACCTGAGTATTGTTGCTGACCATGTCCATCCCTTTATGACTGCAGTGTCCCCATCTTCTGATGGCTCCTTCCAGCAGGATAATGCACCACAAAGCTCCAATCATCTCACCACTGGACAATGAGGTTCACTGCACTCCAATGGCCTCCACACTCCCCACATCTCATCCAATAGAGCACCTTTGGGATGCGGTGGAACGGGAGATTGGCATCATGGATGTGCAGCAGACAAATCTGCAGTAACTGCGTGATGCTATCATTGTCACTATGGAGCAAAACCTCTGAGGAACGTTTCCAACACCCTGCTGAATCTATGCAACAAAGAATTAAGGCAAAGGTGGGTCCAACCCGGTACTAGCAAGGTGTACCTAATAAAGTGACCAGTGAGTGTATATATATATAAATATATGCACAGTATATAGCACATAAGGCACTACACCCATAGCACGCCATCAGAAATGTGAACGGTGAGGTGCACATCTCCTTTGGGAAGGGTACCAGGCTCCAAACTTTGGAAATCATACCTGATCCATAGGAGTTATCACACTCCAAAGTAGGTCCTTAATCAAAGAGAGACACCTTATTGTAAATGCAAAATACAATTGCAGGATCCCTGCTCTCCATCAGGTGCATGCACAGTAATGGGGACACTCAAAATATATATACAGTGCCTTGAAAAAGTATTCATACCCCTTGACATTTTCCCACATTGTGTCATGTTACAACCAAAAACATAAATGTATTTTATTGGGATTTTATGTGATTTGTATAGCACCCCCCTATTTTGTAGAACCGCCTTTCTCTGCAATTACAGCTGCAAGTCTATTTGGGGAAGTCTCTACCAGCTTTGCACATCTAGAGAGGACATTTTTGCCCATTCTTCTTTGCAAAATATCTCAAGCTCTGTCAGACTGGATGGAGAGCGTCTGTGAACAGCCATTCTTTGCCACAGATTCTCAGTTTGATTTAGGTCTGGCCATTCTAACACATGAATATGCTTTGATCTAAACCATTCCATTGTAGCTCTGGCTGTATGTTTAGGGTCGTTGTCCAGCTGGAAGGTGAACCTTTGTCCCGGTCTCAAGTCTTTTGCAGAATCTAACAGGTTTTCTTCTAAGATTGCACTGTGTTTGGCTCCATCAATCTTCCCATCAACTCTGACCAGCTTCCCTGTCCCTGCTGAAGAAAAACATCCCCACAACATGATGCTGCCACCACCATGTTTCACAGTGGGGATGGTGTGTTCAGGGTGATGTGCAGTGTTAGTTTTCCGCCACACATAGCGTTTTGCTTTTAGGTCAAAAAGTTCAATTTTGGTCTCATCTGACCAGAGCACCTTCTTCCATATGTTTGCTGTGTCCCCCACATGGCTTCTTGCAAACTGCAGTGGATAGCACTTTCTACTAGCAGCAAAAAGGTCTCAGGTTCAAATCCCAACCACGACACTACCTGCCTGGAGTTTGCATGTTCTCCCTGTGCCTGCATGGGTTTCCTCCCACACTCCAAAGACATGCTGGTAGGTTAATTGGACCCTGTCTAAAATTGCCCCTAGTATATGTATGAATGTGAGTTAGGGACCTCCGATTGTAAGCTACTTGAGGATAAGGACTGATGTGAATGTACAATGTATATGTAAAGCGCTGCGTAAATTGATGGCGCTATACAAGTACCTGAAATGAAAAAATAAATAGCTTTCTTTCAACAATGGCTTTCTTCTTGCCACTCTTCCATAAAGGTCAGATTTGTGGAGAGCACGACTAATAGTTGTCCTGGGGACAGATTCTCCCACCTGAGCTGTGGATCTCTGCAGCTCTTCCAGAGTTACCATGGGCCTCTTGGCTGCTTTTCTAATGAATGTTCTCCTTGCCCGGCCGGTCAGTTTAGATGGACGGCCATGTCTTGGTAGGTTTGCAGTTGTGCCATACTCTTTCTATTTTCGGATGATGGATTGAACAGCGCTCCGTGAGATGTTCAAAGCTTGGGATATTTTTTTTTATAACCTAACCCTGCTTTAAACTTCTCCACAACTTTATCCCTGACCTGTCTGATGTGTTCCTTGGCCTTCATGATGCTGTTTGTTCACTATGGTTCTCTAACAAACCCCTGAGGGCTCCACAGAACAGCTGTATTCATACTGAGATTAAATTACACACAGGTGGACTCTATTTACTAATTAGGTGACTTCTGAAGGCAATTGGTTCCACTAGATTTTAGTTAGGGGTATCATAGTAAAGGGGGCTGAATACAAATGCATGCCACATTTTTCACATATTTATTTGTAAAAAAAAATGTAAAAACCATTTATCATTTTCCTTCCACTTATGTGCCACTTTGTGTTGGTCTATCACATAAAATCCCAATAAAATACATTTACGTTTTTGGTTGTAACATGAAAAAATGTGGAAGATTTCAAGGGGTATGAATACTTTTTCAAGGCACTGTATATCCCGGGGATATGCAATTAGCGGACCTCCAGCTGTTGCAAAACTACAAGTCCCATCATGCCTCTGCCTCTGGGTGCCATGCTTGTGGCTGTCAGAGTCTTGCTATGCATCATGGGACTTGTAGTTCTGCAACAGCTGGAGGTCCGCTAGTTGCATATCCCTGGTATATACCTTATGGCCTATAACAGGGATAAGCAATTAGCGGACCTCCAGCTGTTACAAAACTACAAGTCCCATCATGCCTCTGTCTCTGGGTGTCATGCTTGTGGCTGTCAGAGTCTTGCTATGCCTCATGGGAATTGTAGTTCTGCAACAGCTGGAGGTCCGGTAATTGTATATCCCTGGCCTATAACAAGTGTGTGTGTTCATCTCATCCAACTGCAAGACCGCACATGCACCTTTCTGTGCCAAAAGCTCACTGGTTTCTTTATTTAAGAAAAAAAGCCAAAGGGATGCCTACAATCAATAAATATAACCAGTTTACACTTTTACCCCCAATCAATGCAATGCAAGAGCAGCTAACCTGCATTCCAGCCCCTGACACCCTTGAAAATGCTGTGTCTGTGCCCTGCCCCCTCCACCATACTGACAACACAGCAGGCAGACAGCAAAGTACAGAATCCCTGCACTGAGTCATGAGGGTTGAGCTTAGTTTTCTTTGTTCTGATCTTCTGCGCTGTGACATGCACAGGAACGGGAGTGGCCACACACAGGAAGAATTTCTGAAACTCCTCCGTATTTCACAACAGCACTATGAGGATATCATTGATGTTTCCTTTACAGAACGCCTTATGGCTTTGAAACAAAAATAACAATGGAGGTTATCTTTTCATTATTTACAAAAGGCACTTGATGGAGTTCTCTTAAAGCGGAGTTCCACCCTATTAAAAGTCTACTGACTTTTTATAATCGGACACTCACCTGTCCCAGGCTCCAGCGATGCAGCCGTCGCTCTTCTCCCCCTCCTCCGTACGGCGCCGGCATCACAAGTGTGGGCACCCGGCTTAGGCTTCAAAGCCGGGCGTGCACTGCGCATGCGTCAGTCGCTGTGCATGGCTGGCGTATCTTCTGGGACTTGAGACGTGTCCCAGAAGATCGCCAAGGGGGGGGGGGGGGAGGTGAACTTACTTCAGGTTCTGCGGCACCAGGAGAGGAAGTGGACCAGGGCCCCCCCAAAAAACAATGACATGCCAATTGTGGCATGTCGGGGGGTCACCTTCCCTTAGGCCTCATACACACGGACATTTCTTAAAAAACAAACAAAACGTCGGGCTCGACGTCAAGGAAAAAAAAATCGGCGTTATGCATCGGCGTTAGTGAGCGTCGGCGTCAATAGGCGTTTTTTAAAATAAATCATCCCTCTGCTATTTTTCAACCTAAAAACGTTGGCGTCAAAAAACGCCGATTAACGCCGGTATATTAGTTGGCGTTTGTTGGCGTTTTGTGGCGTCGGCGTCAAAAAATGCCAAAATGTTACAGCCTCAGAACGCGATGGCTGTGGGTTCTAGTTTCAGCTCACTAACGCCGACGCCATCTACAGCTCAAAAACGTCGGCGTTTTTATGGGGCCATTGACTAACATGGAGAGCTGCAAAAAACGCCGGCGTCAAAAAACGTCCGTGTGTATGAGCGGAAGTTCCACTTTTGGATGGAACTCCATTTCAGGGAATTTCTAATGAAACGATGTAACAGTTTTGAACCAGAAGCTCATCTTAGTTACTTTTTCCCAGTTGTATGAAAGCCATTAAAGCATGAAAGCCTAGTGCCATAAGGTACAGCCTCTCATCCTGCCAGGATTCACTACTCAACATGCCCGACCGAGAGTGGAGGAGACAGGCATCCAGTTACATGGATCTGAAGTAGAGGGGGAAGGGTGTGCATGGGGGGATGGGTGCCAGATGTATGGTTGGCCTACTGCTGGAGGGAGCCTGGAGGACAGCCAAGGGGAGGCTGAGTAAATAGAGAGGGCACTGTGTGCATGGGGGGATGGGAGCCAGATGTATGGTTGGCCTACTGCCAAGGGAAGGCTGAGCAAATAGAGGAGGCACTGTGTGCATGGGAGCCAGATGAATGGCTGGCCTACTGCTCTAGGGATCCTGAGAGGACAGGCAAGGGGAGGCTGGGTAAGTAGAGAGGGAAGAGTGTGCAAAGAGAGGAGGCACTGTGTGCATGGGAGGGGGGGAGTAGGGGGGGAGGGTACGTGTGTTACGGAGGAGATAAA
>BLSH010042168.1:931325-960546 GCA_018402905.1 Glandirana rugosa | reverse complement strand
CGTCCCTATACGTTAATCGCCTGGAGGTCGACAACGTTTTGAAGTTCAGGGTAGGGGGATGGGCAACGGATCTATGGCTGGCCTACTGGGGAGGGAGCTTGGAGGTCAGCCAAAAGGAGGCTGAGTAGGCAGTAAGGTAAGTTCCTTAACCCTCTAAAAAAAAAGTGAGCGGGATCAGGAACACAATGATGAATAATCCAAGTATTTTATGGTGTTCCCAGAACAGAAAGGTGATTTTTCGGACCAGAGGTGGCTTGTTGCTCTACGACAGGGATATGCAATTACCGGACCTCCAGCTGTTGCAGAACTACAAGTCCCAAGAGGCATAGCAAGACTCTGACAGCCACAAGCATGACACCCAGAGACAGAGGCATGATGGGACTTGAAGTTTTGCAACAGCTGGAGGTCCGCTAATTGCATATCCCTGCTCTACAACCTACCTATAGATTAAAGTAACACTATATTCTGGTTGAAAAAATTGTTATGTATTTTCCAACTCAAAAAAGACCCTTTTTTGGCTCTCAGCTTCTTCCAAATCTCCTTTTTTGTGCTGTAGGGATCTGACTTCCTGTTAGAAGGTGGCTTTATTTATTCTCCATGGCCCCACCATATGTATCAACGTAGCCATCCTTCCATGCTCGCTCCTGAGATTCCCTATGGGATGTGTAGTGTGCAAAGAGCAATGCAAATGACTGTAACTAACATGCACTGCTCATTCCAAACTAATGCAAATGTTGGGGGGGGGAGGAGAGGACCAGGAGCTCACGGGTGATGTTACAAGGAGGCAGAAAAAACACAGCAAGGGTTCTTGCACACTGCAGCTGAAAAAAGCTCAGAACAGCATTTTTTTTTTTTGACTGAGCTAAAATGCAGCCCATTGTTTACAATGTGCCTGTACACACAGGCGTGTAAACAAGCGGTGCGTGCAAATGAGCATAAATATTAATGGATTTCCCCTAGGAATATATTGTGCACGCAAATGCATGAACGGCCATATACGCGCAAATGTATGCATGAAGACATGCAAATCAAATGCCTGATATTACATCCAAAAAAGCAGATGCTCAAACATCAGTACCATGTGAAAGAGGCCTAAGAAACAATGTAATGAAAAACAGATTACCGGACCATTTACGTGGTGGAGATGTATGGATTATTTTTGGAAAATTGGGAGAATTATTTAGTAAAAAAAAAAAAAAGATGAGATCTAGGATATGTTTTATTAATAGCAAGAAAGAGGTAATTAATATTACTGGAAATAAGAATGCGATCTGGTGATGCTACAGTGTCCTGTCGATTCATGGGAAGTGTGAAATTTAATGTCAGGTCTGCTGTTATCCAGTATTGATAACAATGAACCTATAATTACAAATCAATCGATACAAGTTGCTTTATGGAATCTTAGAATCTTTCATCCGAACAGCAAAAAAGTTTCAGGAAGCGATCAAAACAGAAATGATGAATGTGGCGCAGAGCAGGAAGTGGAATTTTCCGAAACAAAGATGGCATCTTGCCCATTAATCCAGCAGATACTGACAGCTGGTAATTATAACATTTGTCAGCCTGAAATGGCAGGTAACGTAGAACAGCAGCTAGAATAACAAAAATATAAAGTGTACAGTATGTATAGCAACAACATTTTTTATTTTTTTTACATTTTTGGATAGAGTATTATCACAGTTTTTGATAAAACACGTGAAAATGAGGAGCTGGATTTGAATTGTCAGTAAAGCAATGAGATTATGATAGGGCACAGTGGCTGCTCTCCACAAAACAATGGGCTCCAGAACATCATCATCAGAGGCGATGAGAACCTTCAAACTTGCATGTAAAGTCCTATGAAGTGTAGCACCCACCTACAGTGCCTTGAAAAAGTATTCATACCTCTTGAAATTTGCTTGAAAAACGTAAATGTATTTTATTGGGATGTTATGTGATAGACCGACACAAAGTGGCACATAATTGTGAAGTGGAAGGAAAATGATAAATGGTTTTCCTAATTTTTTAAAAATAAATATCTGAAAAGTGTGGGGGGCATTTGTATTCAGCCCCCTTTACTCTCATACCCCTAACTAAAATCTAGTGGAACCAATTGCCTTCAGAAGTCACCTAATTAGTAAATAGAGTCCACCTGTAATTTAATCTCAGTATAAATACAGCTGTTCTGTGAAGCCCTCAGAGGTTTGTTAGAGAACCTTGGTGAACAAACAGCCAAGGAACACACCAGACAGGTCAGGGATAAAGTTGTGGAGAAGTTTAAAGCAGGGTTAGGTTATAAAAAAATATCCCAAGCTTTGAACATTTCACAGAGCTCTGTTCAATCCATCATCTGAAAATGGAAAGACTATGGCACAACTGCAAACCTACCAAGACATGGCCGTCCACCTAAACTGACCAGCCGGGCAAGGAGGGCATTCATCAGAGAAGCAGCCAAGAGGCCCATGGTAACTCTGGAGGAGCTGCAGAGATCCACAGGACAACTATTAGTCATGCGCTCGACAAATCTGGCCTTTATGGAAGAGTGGCAAGAAGAAAGCCATTGGTGAAAGAAAGCCATAAGAAGTCCCATTTGCAGTTTGCGAGAAGCCATGTGGGGGACACAGCAAACATGTGGAAGAAGGTGCTCTGGTCAGATGAAACCAAAATTGAACTTTTTGGCCTAAAAGCAAAACGCTATGTGTGGCGGAAAACTAACACTGCACATCACCCTGAACACACCATCCCCACTGTGAAACATGGTGGTGGCAGCATCATATGGTGGGGATGCTTTTCTTCAGCAGGGACAGGGAAGCTGGTCAGAGTTGATGGGAAGATAGATGGAGCCAAATACAGGGCAATCTTAGAAGAAAACCTGTTAGAGCCTTCAAAAGACTTGAGACTGGGGCGGAGGTTCACCTTCCAGCAGGACAACGACCCTAAACATACAGCCAGAGCTACAATGGAATGGTTTAGATCAAAGCATATTCATGTGTTAGGATGGCCCAGTCACAGTCCAGACCTAAATCTAATTGTGAATCTGTGGCAAGACTTGAAAATTTCTGTTCACAGACGCTCTCCATCCAATCTGACATACAGTAGCTTGCAAAGAAGAATGGGAAAACATTTTACTCTCTAGATGTGCAAAGCTGGTAGAGACTTCCCCAAAAAACTTGCAGCTGTAATTTCAGCGAAAGGCGGTTCTACAAAGTAATGACTCAGGGGGACTGAATACAAATTCACCCCACACTTTTCTCATATTTATTTGTAAAAAAATTTGAATACCATTTATAATTTTCCTTCCACTTCACAATTAAGAGCCACTTTGTGTCGGTCTATCACATAAAATCCCAATAAAATACATTTATGTTTTTGGTTGTGACATGACAAAATGTGGAAAATTTAATAACAATACCTTTTCAAGGCACTGTAGTTAAGCTGCCAAGTAAATGTATTTATTTATTTATTTATTTTTGGTTCCTTTGTAATCACTGCAGCAGTTGTTGATTTATTTTGGCTGTTCTGGGTTTCACAGGCTGCAAGTTTGATTGCTCTCCTCTGCCTTCCAGAAAGTTCTGGAACACTGGAGTTATGCAAAGTCAAATGGGCAGCATGAATATTTATGGTGCTGCAGCCAATCCATGGAGAGGTGTAAGGATAAAATTTGAATGGACCCAGAGAAAACAGCAATGTTCCAGATCTATACTAGGACCCGTATAGTACATGTTTTTCCATTCATAGTTATGTCGTTTATACGGTTGTGTGTGTGTATGCATGTGTGATTTTTATTCTCTAACAATTCCCATAGCTCTGTATACTGCTTCCTGAGGAAGACATCAATTTTTTTGATGTTTTTAAAACTTTCAGCTAGTATCACTTCCTGGCAGAGGCACTATTACATTTGTACTGCTTTAACAGTAAAGAAACCTTTCCTCAATGTAAGGTTAGACCCCATTTCTTCTAAGCTCAAATAATGGCCAGGTGTCCTCTTCAGGGACCTTAGGGTAAACCGTTTATCACAGTTACTGAAGTCAGATTTGATATATTTGTACACTGTAATCATACCCCCTCCTAAGTCCCTCTTCTCCAAAGCGAATAACAATAATCTATGTAATCGATCCTTTACAGCTGAGGTCCTTCACCCCCCTTATTAATTGTGTTGCCCTTCGCTGAACTCTAATTCAACGCTGTTCCTGAGGATTGGTTAATTTGGAGTTCAATACTAGTTGTAATATAGATCTGGAAAGTCACTGTTTTCTCTGAGTCCACCCAAGTTTTTTCACTATGTTGAGCCCTGATGAAGGGAGTGTTGTTGCTCCCGAAACCTGCTGAGGTCCTCCACCCCCCCCTATTAATTGTGTTGCCCTTCGCTGAATTCTTCCTAATTCAACGCCGACTTTCCTGAGGATTGGTTAGCTTGGAGAGTTCAATACTGGTTGTAATATAGATCTGGGAAGTCACTGTATTCCACTGAGTCCACCCACATTTTATTTTGCTGTGTTGAGCCCTGATGAAGGGGGAGTGTTGATGCCCCTGAAACGTGCTGGCTATTTTTTATATGACATGTTTACCAACAATTAAAATTAACTTTCATTTGATTTTGGTCTGGTGCTCCCAAAAAGGGGACACCCCTTAAACCAGGGATCCAGATTTTAGACTCCGCAAAGTCCAATGAGATGGCCAAACAAACTGACTTGGAGTCCAAAATCCCTAAAGATGATCTCTGATAAAGGCAAATATTGTCTAACTATAGGAGGAATTTGTATGCTTCTTGAATCTTGCTGTGCTTTGTGTATTTCTTCCATCTCTGCAGTAAACCAGTGTGACACTTTGCCTCTGTGCAAGAGCCTCCTGTAATGAAGACCGGTCGCTGCTGCTCTCCGAGCCCTCCGGTGGATTTCTGCAGGCAGCCTGTACTGGGTAAAGCCTGCTGGGTTCCTCCCACAGCTGTTATTTGCACAGACTATGTACAGCATGGTGACGGTGTCACTGTCTACTTTTACAAGGTAATGTCTGGGGTAACAAGGGCATTTGGTGCACACAAAGTGGATTTATATTCTTTGTGGCTACTGAGGAATATATTTAAATGAAAGTTTTTGTGCCTGGAGTTCAGTTTTAATAATGGTATTAGTTCATAGGAACAGCCAACACATTTCAGGGCTCAAAGATGTCACCCTTCTTCAAGGCTCAGGTGTTGTACATAGTGGGATTTAAAAATGGCACAATCACCAGGAATAATTATTTGTTGTGTGAGGTTTAAAAGTTGAGCAGGATCGGTGTATCATTAAAACACATTGTTTTTGCTGTCTGTGTACCATTGAGGAAATTTCCCTTTAGTTTCTGTCCCAAAGACACAACAGGGAGTTGGAAGAAATCTCCCAAAGAGAGAGGAATCTCCTTTTTAGACAGTTGTCCCTGAAACAGGTGTCCCCACCTATTGTTTTGGTGACAATGCTATAATGTTGGATTTCCCATTGCTTTCTTTCTCCGTGACAACTGTCATTTACCAGCCCCTTCCTTTTCTGAATGAACACAGTGAGTGACAGGTACCGCTCATTCTTTAGTACTATTCATTCTCAACTGAAGCATAGTAAACTATGTATACCATGCTCCAGTTTGTGAATGAACAGGGAGAGTGTGTAGAGCTCTTCCTGTCCATTAATTTTGTGCAGCTGAGGCTGCAAAGGTGGAGATTCAAGACACAGTCTTCAATTTCCTTTCTCTGTGTTAAAAGTGAGACATCAGGGGTCTGTTTTGACCCCTGATATTTCACCAAAGCCTCCCAACAGGGCTGTAAAAATAATACAAAATCAAATTATTTAAAAAAAAATAAAAGTAAATAACTACTGACACCTTCCACTGCCATACTGACACTGTCCACTGCTCTACTGGCATCATTCTCTGCCCTACTGACACCGTCCACTGATCTACTACCATCATCCTTTGCCCTACTGACACCATCCACTGATCTATTGACACCATCCTCTGCCCTACTGACACCATCCACTGATCTACTACCACCATCCTCTGCCCTACTGACAACGTCCACTGATATTTTGACACCATCCTCTGCCCTACTGACACCGTCCACTGATCCATTGACACCATCCAATGCTCTACTGGCATCATCCTCTGCCCTACTGACACCGTCCACTGATCTACTACCACCATCCTTTGCCCTACTGACACCATCCACTGATCTATTGACACCATCCTCTGCCCTACTGACACTGTCCATTGATACCATCCTCTACCCTACTGACACTGTCCACTGATCTATTGACACCATCCTTTACCCTACTGACACTGTCCACTGATACCATCCTCTACCCTACTGATACCATCCACTGATCTATTGACACCATCCTCTGCCCTACTGACACTGTCCACTGATCTATTGACCCCATCCTCTGCCCTACTGACACTGTCCACTGATACCATCCTCTACCATACTGACACTGTCCACTGATCTATTGACACCATCCTCTGCCCTACTGACACTGTCCACTGATCTATTGACACCATCCTCTGCCCTACTGACACTGTCTACTGACACCATCCTCTACCCTAATGACGCCGTCCACTTATACCATCCTCTACCATACTGACACTGTCCACTGATCTGTAAGCAATATTAGAAGGTGTATACCGTGCTAAAAGTGGAAAAAAGCAGCTGCCACACAACAATCAAACAAATTGTGAAACAAAATACTATAGTAAAGTAAAAGTGTGAGTGAGCCTCACTGTTAAGTTGAAAATTGGAAGGTAAATATTCAAATTGACCTTATCAAAAAAGTGCTAGTGCATCAAAATAAATATTACATAATAGAAACATAATCATAACGTCCAAATTCCATAACTGACATCATGAATCCTGTGACTGCAAAAATGCAAAACCGTACAAAAAAAGCTGAAAACTGCAAAAAATGGTCCGTGCAAAGAGTCCATGTAAATCTCAAATATTAAGATGACTTCACATGTATGGCATGTACATCATGATGCAATCCTCTACTGTACTGTACTGTGTGGCAAGCAATCTGTAGGGAGAACTATAAGAACTTTCTCCATTCGAGTAAATGAGCACATTACTAATATTCTTAAGGGGAAAACTAACCACAGTGTCCCCAAACATTACTTGAGGTTTCACAACAAAAATCCTGTGTGCACCACGTTTTGCGTCATTGACAAATATATTCCCACGTGGAGGGGTGGTGACGCTAGACGTGGAGCATCACAACGGGAAGTCTTTTGGATTTTTGAATTAAAGAGTTTCTTTCCGTATGGCCTAAATGTGGATTGGGATATAAACTCCTTTATTAATAAAGCATAAAGTCATCCTTTTAATATTCCTTTTTCTCTAATAGGTACTTTGAAATATCAGTTTTTATTAGGTACCATCTTGATTTGGATACACCCATTTAGGGGCGATTTTTAATAATTTTTTAACATTTTTTTATATTTTTCCACATATTTTCTATAAGTTTCCAATTAGATTCTAATTAGAATCCAAATAAATTCAATATATACATAACTCTATTTACACATAATTTTTGATATTTACTATGTTTATGCTATTTATTAGAAACAGAACGGGCTATTGTAATATAGATATATATAATATTGTAAAGCGCTGCGCAAACTGTCGGCGCTATATAAATCCTGTATAATAATATATATATATATATATATATATATATATATATACATATTTTTATTCGTTTGACCATTATATTGGGTTGACCTCTTTTCTAGGTCCTGCTATTTAAACATTGCAATAATATACCCAAGGGCACATTGTTGATAAATGCAGCTTTGCGGCCTTTTTCTTGCAGCCATTAGCTGAACTGGCTGCGCGTGCTATGTTCTGTTTCTAAAACATTGCATGCATATTTACTTCTGTTCCCCTGACAACCTCTCTGCGAACGAGGCTTGGTTGCCTTGTTATCGGGATTTAGGCGCGGTTTGTCCGTCCGAACTGTCGCCTTCCTGTGTTTCTTATTGAGACCGAGGCTTGATTCATCCCAACTTCCGCCAGAAAGTGAGACGCACGCCAAGCCGCCATCTTGCGAGAGGCGGAAGTGTGTCCGATTACTAGGGGACTGTAATTTTAAGGATTAGGTTTTATAAGCACGGTGATTTTGGGGGGTCCAAAACTCCCAGACGACGTCTATGAGGACGAAACGCGTTGGTTGTTACTGGCCCCAGATTGTTGTACTTCTCCTGTTGCCGACAGTTACTTTCTGAGCTCTTTCATTTTTGGAACATGGAAGTGCAATTACCTTAATAAAACTAATTTTAAAAAGGTTCTTATGCTATGTGAGGCTCTTATTGCATGTGCTGCTACGCCTCAATATGTGGATCTCTAGGTGAGGATTTATTTGCCTGGTCTGGCTTCTTTGTCCATCTGGCTATTCCGGAGTAAAGTTCGTCTGAGTGTCCCCACTGGAAGATTCTACCTAGGAGGTGTCTCCTGCCCCCGGAGCCCCACAATATATTCAGGCGTGAATATATTGGTTTTCTGATAAGCCTGTATTTTTTACAGTAGAGGATTGCCATACATGTGAAGTCATCTTAATATTTGAGATTTACGTGGACTCCGAACAGTTTTCAGCTTTTTTGCACGGTTTTGCATTTTTGCAGTCACGTGATTCAAGATGTCAGTTATGGAATTTGGACCTTATGATTATGTTTCTATTATGTAATATTTATTTTGATGCACTAACACTTTTTTGATGAGGTCAATTTGAATATTTACCTTTCTTGGACCCTCCCTCTGCAGTGCTCGAAGCGGGGAAGGAGAGCTCGGGTGGGTCACGTGAGCGCCCAGCAGCGCTGTAGATAAGGTATTTTGCACAATAATTTTACACAAACACACACACTGCACGTTATATAATCCTGTAACAGAGTGGATTACAGGATTTCTTATAATGACTTTACAACCACTTTAATTTATATAAAAAAAAGCCACTGCACCCCAGTGATCTTTGATCTCTTTCATGTTATTTAGGTAGACCTTCACCTCCCAAAGGTTCAAAGGTTGCGTACTCTTGGTCTAATCCTTTCTAACTCATTACAAAATGAAAAGTGAAGCTTTTGCCTAGAAATACCCTTCATAATTCTGTGGAGCTGTTGGTACTTTCACATGCCTGATTGGAAGGACAACGCTTGCACACTTCTACATAAACTGATTTTAGTTTTGTTAAGGCCTGGGAGGTGCCTACAGTAGGTTAGGATCCACCTTGGCCTCTACATGTCTTGTAGTATCATATAACATGCTAGCATTGTTACTACAGTACTGACACTCCCCTGCTGGCTGAGTCAACAGCACAACATTTATAAGGAGAGAAAAACACTCTAATATAAGTAAAGAAGGGCAGAGGGATTATTTGTACAATGACATTTATAGGGTGTGTGCACCGCCAAAATGTTCACTACAGTCTGAAGAGGAACAGCGTTACATCATCCTCCCTATTCATTGCCACTAACATCACACACACACAAGATACAAGAATTCTATTCTACAGTCACTGTGAGGAGCAATGCCAAGCTTAGGCCTCATGCACACTGGGTGCTTTTACAGCAGCTGTTTTGGGCATCAGCCGTTTTTTTCTACAGCCAGTAAACACCCCAGCATGTTGTAGCCATTGCCCCCTTGGGGGTTCCTGAAAGTAGTGGTTCACCTGTCACTCTGCCCTCAATCACACTGTTTCTTTACATCCGGAGTCATGAAGAACAGGCTGGTACTTGTGTTTTGTTTTTTTATTGGGGGATTAAACTTGGATAGGGATTGGGATGTTATGGGATGTCCAGAGAATTGGGTTCAAACTTGAACCAGACCATCTATATAAATGTCCTGTATATACACTCCTTCTCTTCCCCCCAGCACACACTTGCTTCTCAATAAACTCCTGCTCCGCTCTCCTGCACAAACTTCTTCAGCCTAACTAGCACATGGTGAGACCTGCACTTAATTAGCAAGCCTCTGAACCGCCCTTTGCAGGCAGGGACCCCAATCTGCTCCGGCGTGCCTTTTCCAGCTTCCCAGGGTGTGTATCACTCACTGACGCCCGATACCAGTAGTTCCTCTACTGGAGATCTCTCTGGTAGTACTCTCTCCCACTGTCCTTCACTTGCGCCTCACTTGCCTCCCAGATGCACTCGAGCCCCAGGCCGAAGTCACCCCACCCCCCAGACTGGGGTCTCCCTCTAAGCCCTCAGAGCCTCCGTTCTAGTCCATCGAAGGGGCAGACTCGATGGACTACTCAGTCTTTTTCTGCCGTCACTATTCTATGTTTCTATGCCTCCACCATCTGAATTCTCCTCCCCAACTGGGCTGACCCTGGGTATTTGAGGAGGCCTGCCCCCTGCCAATCCAAGTTGGGGATTGGTCAGAGCTCCTCAGAATACCCCAGGTGGCTGCACCTCCCCTCTCCACCTCTCTTTCCAGAAAAAAACAGAACCTTCTGGAAATAAGTGGAAAATCCTGATGACACCACCTGTGAGTCACCCAGCCCTACCCTGAGGCGCTCCCAGCCCAGAATCAAAATAATTCCAGTCAGGCCTGACCAAATTTACCACACCTAACAAAAACCTCTCTCCCTAGCACCTACCTAAGGCAGAGGGCGCTACAATGTTATCCTATGTGTCCATGCACACATACAGTGTCTTGAAAAAGTATTCATATCCCTTGAAATTTTCTACATTTTGTCATGTTACAATCAAAAACGTAAATGTATTTTATTGGGAATTTATGTGATAGACCAACACAAAGTGACACATAATTGTGAAGTTGAAGGAAAATGATAAATGGTTTTCCATTTTTTTTTACAAATAAATATCTGAAAAGTGTGGCGTGCGTTTGTATTTAACCACCTTTACTCTGATACCCCTAACAAAAATCTAGTGGAACCAATTGCCTTCAGAAGTCACCTAATTAGTAAATAGAGTCCACCTGTGTAAAATGTAATCTCAGTATAAATACAGCTGTTCTGTGAAGCCCTCAGAGGTTTGTTAGAGAACCTTAGTGAGCAAACCGCATCATGAAGGCCAAGGAATACACCAGACAGGTCAGGGATAAAGTTGGGGAGAAGTTTAAAGCAGGGTTGGGTTATACAAAAATCTCCCAAACTTTGAACATCTCACGGAGCTCTGTTCAATCCATCACCCAAAAATGCAAAGAGCATGGCACAACCAACTGCAAACCTACCAAGACATGGCCGTCCACCTAAATTGACAGGCTGTGCAAGGAGATCATTATTCAGAGAAGCAGCCAAGAGGCCCATGGTAACTCTGGAGGAGCTGCAGAGATCCACAGCTCAGGTGGGAGAATCTGTCCACAGGATAACTATTAGTCGTGCACTCCACAAATTTGGCCTTTATGGAAGAGTGGCAAGAAGAAAGCCATTGTTGAAAGAAAACCATAAGAAGTCCCATTTACAATTTGCGAGAAGCCATGTGGGGACACAGCAAACACGTGGAAGAAGGTGCTCTGGTGAGATGAGACCAAAATGTGTGGTGGAAAACTAACACTGCACATCACCTTGAACTCACCACCCCCACCGTGAAACATGGTGGTGGCAGCATCATGTTGTGGGGATGCTTTTCTTCAGCAGGGACAGGGAAGCTGGTCAGAGTTGATGGGAAGATGGATGGAGCCAAATACTGGGCAATATTACAAGAAAACCTGTTAGAGCCTGCAAAAGACTTGAGACTGGGGCAGAGGTTCACATTCCAGCAGGACAACAACCCAAAACATACAGCCAGAGCTAAAATGGAATGGTTTAGATCAAAGCATATTCATGTGTTAGAATGGCCCAGTCACAGTCCAGACCTAAATCCAATTGAGAATCTGTGGCAAGACTTAAAAACATTCTGTTCACAGATGCTCTCAATCCAATCTAACAGAGTTTGAGCTATTTTGCAAAGAACGGGCAAAAATGTCCTCTAGATGTGCAAAGCTGGTAGAGACTTCCCCAAAAAGACTGTAATTGTAGAGAAAGGTGGTTCTACAAAGTATTGACTCAGGGGGGCTGAATACAAATGCCCCCCACACTTTTCACATATTTATTTGTAAAAAAAATTTGAAAACCAGTTATCATTTTCCTTCCACTTCACAATTATGTGCAACTTTGTGTTGGTCTATCACATAAAATCCCAATAAAATACATTTACGTTTTTGGTTGTAACAAAATGTGAAAAAATTCAAGGAGTATGAATACCTTTTCAAGGCATTGTAGGCTTTTATCAGCGTTTTTTGGCAGGGGTGTTTTCAGGCTGGAAACAAAACCCAGAACCACAGCGTTTAACCACTTCAGCCCTGGAAAGTCTTACCCCCTTCCTGACCAGAGCAGTTTTTGCGATTCGGCACTGCTTCGCTTTAACTGACAATTGCGCGGTCGTGCGACGTTGTACCCAAACAAAATTTGCGTCCTTTCTTCCCCACAAATAGAGCTTTCTTTTGGTGGTATTTGATCACCTCTGCGTCATTTCTGATCGCCGCTATAAACAAAAAAAAGAGCGACAATTTTGCAAAAAAAAAAAAACAGTTTTTCTTACTTTTTGCTAAAATACAAATCAAAAAAAAAAAATATGAAAAAACATTTTTTTTCATCGGTTTTGGGCCGATTTATATTCTTCCTCATATTTGTGATAAAAAAAAATCGCAATCGGCGTTTATTGATTGGTTTGCGCAAAAGTTGGCGCGTTTACGGATGATGAGAATTCATTTCTGGGGTTTTTATTTTTTACTGGTAATGGCGGCGATCTGCGATTTTTAGCGTTACTGCGATATTGGGGCGGACATGTCGGATATTTTTGACACTTTTTTGGGACCAATGACATTTATACAGCGAGCGGAAATTTAAATGTCCACTGATTACTGTATAAATGTCATTGGCAGGGAAGGGGTTAACCTGGGGTGGGGGAGCTAGGGGTTAACTGTGTTCCCTGGGTGTGATCTTACTGTGGGGGGGCTGGGCTAACATGGGCATAGGAGATCTATCTGATCCCAGTGACAGATCAGCTGTGTTTACATCGGCGGTTCCCCGCTCTTTGGCTGTGGCTGCTCATTGCGGCTCGCTGGCGGACATCGGGTCCGCCCGAGCCACGGGCACACTCTTCCGGAGTGCGGCGGGTGCGCGCCCCCTAGCGGCCACCCACAGATCGCCGCCTTTTTACGGCGATTCGTGGTAGCCATCCACACTGCCGCAGTAAATATACTGTGCGCGGT
This sequence comes from Glandirana rugosa, assembly GCA_018402905.1. Classification (NCBI taxonomy): domain Eukaryota; kingdom Metazoa; phylum Chordata; class Amphibia; order Anura; family Ranidae; genus Glandirana; species Glandirana rugosa. Next base: position 947,342 of record BLSH010042168.1, on the reverse strand, counting down.
GTGGAACCGGTTAAAGAGGAGTTTTTCAGCTGGCATATGATAAAATGCGGCTATCCAGCGTTTATGAGCCTCAAGCTTTTGTGGGAGTATAGTTTTGCTGAAGGAACACAAACTCTAAAAAATGGTGTAAAATGCTAATGCAAGACGGCTAACGACTACGGCTAACGTTATTGGCGTTTTTAAAACGTCCAGTGTGCATGAGGCCTAAAAGGAGCACTTAACTATGTAGGTCAGTTAGGCCCTTTTATGTAATGTACACATTAAGGCAATGTTTGCCTGTTCATGTAATATGTGAACAACCCACAAGTAATGATGCATAAGCACAGTGCAATCCAATCATAATGAATCATTCAATCATCCTTGTATAGCTAGCCAAACTCTGATTGGCTGTTGTTGGTTACTGCACTGCCCATTTGGAATAAACTGTTGGAGCCTACAAGTCCCCCACGACAATACTTGAATGTATCCCATTGGGTGCTCAGGGCCCTTTGGGAAATTGTACAGGCATAAGGGAGCATGACAGGCAATACTATTGAGAAGGCTGGTTATTTGGCTGCCCAGATTTGCAAAATAATTTCCAATAAGGCCCCTTTCACACTTGTGGATGTTCAGGGGCATTTGAAACGCCAAATGCCTGTAACAGCTTGTAAACGTGGTAACTTCTACTTTAGCCGCGTTTCGTTTATAGGCGGTTTTAATGGAGATACATTTCTGACCATTTACATTTGTAAAAAACGCTTCCAAATGCAAAGGCGGCATGTAAATGCGGCACAACGAATGTTTTTAAATATTGGTTACTAGCTGTCAAGTTCCATTGTTCAGGAGAGGTTTTAAAACCTCCTGTGTACATGAAGCTGAAGGCCCCTTTCACACACGGGCTTGTCCGTTTTGACGGACTCCGCTAGCTTAGCAGGCAGACCTGTACTGGCCATCGGAACTAGCAGGAGTTTCCCGGGGGGCCTATGGCTCAGTGGGCCAGCCTCGCGCTCACAGGGGCCAGTTATTCTGCGGTGAATTTTGCGGCGATCTACCTGTCAATCACCGACAGGTGACGTCTGATGTGTAGACCGAGATTCAGCCAGCATGCAGATAGCGCAGGAAGTGTCTGTAATAACTCCTCTCGCATGTCACGCTGCTCCTTGGTGGCCCCACCCCCTCCTCTCGTTCATCCCAGGTGATGTCACAAGCAAATTGGGATGGACGAGAAGAGAGGAGGGGACGGAGCCGCCAGGGAGCGGCGTGACATGCGAGAAGAGTTATTACAAACGCTTCCTGCAAGAAAATGGCTAGTAAACAATGTGCCCTAATCTAATGTGCCCTGATGTGCTCTAATCGAATGTGTCCCATATGCCCTGATGCGCCCCATGTGTCCTGATTTGCCCCATGTGTCCTGGTGTGCCCCATATGCCCTGATGTGCTCCATGTGCCTTGATATGCCACGATTTGCCCCATGTGTCCTGATGTGCCATGTGCCCTGATGTGCTGTGTCCTGTGCCCTGATGTGCTGTGCTCTGTACTCTGATGTGGCCTGATGTTCTGTGCCCTGAACCCTGATGTGCTGTGCTCTGTACCTTGATGTGCTGTGCTCTGTACCCCGATGTGTTGTGCTCTGTACCTTGATGTGCTGTGCTCTGTACCCCGATGTGCTGTGCTCTGTACCTTGATGTGCTGTGCTCTGTACCCTGATGTGCTGTGCTTTGTACCACGATGTGCTGTGCTCTGATGTGCGCTGTACCCTAATTAGCTGTGCTCTGTACCCTGATGTGCTGTGCTCTGTACCTTGATGTGCTGTGCTCTGTACCCCGATGTGCTGTGTTCTGTACTCTGACATGCTGTGCCTTGATGTGCGCTGAACCCTGATGTGCTGTGCTCTGATGTGTGCTGTACCCCGATGTGCTGTGCTCTGTACCCTGATGTGCGCTGAACCCTGATGTGCTGTGCTCTGATGTGCGCTGTACCCCGATGTGCTGTGCTCTGTACCCTGATGTGCTGTGCTCTGTACCCTGATGTGCTGTGCCCTGAACCCTGATGTGCTGTGCTCTGTACCCTGATGTGCTGTACTCTGATGTGCCCTGTACCCTGATGTGCTGTACTCTGATGTGCCCTGTACCCTGATGTGCTGTGCTCTGTACCCTGATGTGCTGTACTCTGATGTGCCCTGTACCCTGATGTGCTGTGCCCTGGGCCGGTCTGGATGAAGTAAAAATGCCATAAATCTATCCCCTATTTTGTAGACGCTATAACTTTTGCGCAAACCAATCAATATAAGCTTATTGCGAATTCTTTTTTTACCAAAAATATGTAGAAGAATATTTGGATATGTATGATAGCATAAAGTAAAAAATATTGTTTTTTTTAACCACTTGCCGACCGCCGGACGTCTAAAGACGTCCTTGTCTTTAAGTGGTGATGTTTGAATGATGCTGGCACCTACAGGCATCATTCAGATATAATTTTTATCCACCAGTGATTCTCTGCACCATAAGAATGATCATATCGGCAGTTCAGCCGCTATCGTTCTTATTGGCAATGGGAGGGGACTCCCCCCCCTCCCGCTGCCCTCTGGTGCTTCTCCCGGGCCGCCCATGCCATCGGCGGTCCGGAGAACAGATCCGTCGCCAGAAGTTGAGCGTAGAGATGACTGGTGACCAGGTGGTCACCAATCATCTCTATGCGCCTCGGAGGCCTGGGCGTGACGTATGACGTCACGTCCGGGTCATGTGGTGTAAACAATGCCCGTGAACTCGGCTGAAAAGACTGAGATCGCTGTTTTTTTTTTCTGATCTCGGTCTTTCCAGCCTAGAGGAGAGATGTGGGGTCTTATTGACCCCATATCTCCCCATAAAGAGTACCTATCACGCAATATTCCTATTACAGGGGATGTTTACATTCCTTGTAATAGGAATAAAAGTGGTCAAAAAAAATTTAAAGAGAAAGTGTAAAAATAAAAAAATAAAGGTAAAATAAATAATAATGATAACATTTTTTTTTTTAAAGCACCCCGCCCCAGCGAGCTCGCACACAGAAGCGAACGCACATGTAAGTCGCGCCCGCATATGTAAACGCTGTTAAAATCACACATGTGAGGTATCGCCACGTGCGTTAGAGCGAGAGCAATTAATCTAGCCCAAGACCTCCTCTGTAACTTTTTAAAGCATCGCCTATGGAGATTTTTAAGTACCAAAGTTTGGCGCCATTTCCTGAGTGGGCGCAATTTTAAAGCGTGACATGTTGGGTATCTATTTACTCGGCGCAACATCATCTTTCACATTATACAAAAAAATTGGCCTAACTTTACTGTTCTGGTTTTTTTTTTAATTCATGAAACTTTTTTTTTTCCAAAAAAAAGGCGGTTAAAAAATTGCTGCTTCAATACCGCATGACATAAAAAGTTGCAATGACCACCATTTTATTCCCTAAGATCTCAGCTAAAAAATATATATAATGTTTGGGGGTTCTGAGTAATTTTCTAGCAACAAAGACGAGGATTATTACATGTAGGAGCGAAATGTCAGAATTGGCCGGGTGGTGAAGTGGTTAAAAACCGCAGAGGTGATCAAATACCGCCGAAAGAAAGCTCTATTTGTGGGAAAAAGGACATACATTTTGTTTGGGTACAACGTTGCACGAGCGTGCAAATGTCAGTTAAAGCGATCCAGTGCCGTATTGCAAAAAATGGCCTGGTCATTAAGGGGGCAAATTCTTAGGGGCCGAAGTAGTTCAAGTGGTAGTAAACCCATCCAGTTAAGTTTCCCCCATATTATTCATTCTAAAATAGTCATCACGCTGCTCTGTTTTAATCGCTTCCTACCTCCTTCCTTTCTGTGCAATCGGTCCTGTATCGATTAATGACATCATTGGCGCATGCGTATTTACTCCCACTTTTCCGGCAAGCCCTTTGTGCCAGAAAAATGGTGTTTACGTGCCGGGGTTACCTCACTTCCTTTGCCTGGCATCAGCCCCGACATCCCGCGAGAGCTTTAACCCCACGTGACTCGCTACGTCACAGGGGTTGATGAGGCGGCAAGGGCAACGGATCAGATTGGCGGAGCGTGGTTGTCATGGTAGCCCCATAACGAAAACGAGGCTTGGATCGATGAGTACTGCACATGCGCAAGATTATGGCCATGGAGAGGGAGTAAGGCCGGATGTTATTATGGTATTGGACAAGGAAGACAGGAGTCAATATGGCGGCGGCTGCTACAGAGAAGAAGCTTTCACAAAAACAAAGTTTATTCATGTAAGAAACATTATATATGCTTTAACATGGCGGCACAAGGATTCACAATAATGATTTACATTGAATTATATGAAATTTAGGAACAAAGTATCAGAGTTTACTACCGCTTTAACCACTTGCCGACCGCCGATAGGCATTTGACGGCGGCAAAGTGGCTCGTTCCCGCAAATCGCCGTCATACGACGGCGGCGGCGGGAACGAGTTTAGTGAGCGCGCGCGCCGCCGGAGGCGCGCCCGTGCGCTCACTGTGTCCAGGGGGGGCCAGGGAGCGGGTGCGGCGGCTTCGATTACCGCCGGCTACCCGCGATGGCCCCCCTGGAGCGAGTGAGCGGAGGTCCGTGTATGTAAACACGGACCTCCGCTCTGTGTGAGGGGGAAGGGCTGTGATCACAGCCTTCCTTTACGTGAAGGCTGTGACCACTTCCCTTCCCCAGCTAGGCAAGCCCCCATACAGTAAGAACACAACCAGGGAACATAGTTAACCCTTAGAGCGCCCCCTGCAGGTTAACCCCTTTACTGCCAATGGCATTTACACAGTAATCAGTGCATTTTTATAACACTGATCGCTGTATAAATGCCAATGGTCCCAAAAAAGTGTCAAAATGGTCCGACATGTCCGCTGAAATATCGTAGTACCGCAAAAAATCGCAGATCGCCGCCATTATTAGTAAAAAATAAAAAAAATTAAAAACCCCAAAAATGAATTCTCATCATCCGTAAACGCGACCACTTTTGCGCAAACCAATCAATAAACGCTGATTGCGATTTTTTTTATCGCAAATATGAGGAAGAATATAAATCGGCCAAAAACGGTGAAAAAAATGTTTTTTTATATTTTATTTTGGATTTGTATTTTAGCAAAAAGTAAGAAATTTGGTTTTTTTTTCAAAATTGTTGCTCTTCTTTTGTTTATAGCGGCGATCAGAAATGACGCAGAGGTGATCAAATACCACCAAAAGAAAGCTCTATTTGTGGGAAAAAAAGGACGCAAATTTCGTTTGGGTACAACGTCGCACGACCGCGCAATTGTCAGTTAAAGCGACGCAGCGCCGAATCGCAAAAAGGGCTCCGGTCCTAAAGCTGGAAATCCTTCCGGGGCTGAAGTGGTTAAAGAGGTTGTAAACCCAGATAAAAAAAAACCCCTGTAAGACAAAGGCATAATGAGGTAGTATACTTACCACACACCGCTGACAAGCTCAACATCTTCCCCGGTGTTTCGTCCTGGTTTGCGGGCTCTGGCGCTGTGATTGGTGGGAGCCGCGATGATGTCACTCCCGCGCGTGGGAGCTGCCGGTCACGGCACAGGCCCTGGAGAAATGGCATGGACGGTCGTTTCTTCAGAGCGCATGCGCTTATGACATAATCAGTGCAGTATACAGTGAATATCTCCTAAACAGCGCAAGTTAGATATTTACAGTACCTATAGGTAAGCCTTATTACAGGATTACCTATAGGTACAAACACACAAGGGGAGTTTACTTCCTCTTTAATGCTACTGTCGTGTTGCACTTCACCCTGAACTCATCACTATATATATATATATATATATATATATATATATATATATATATACATACATACATACATACACTGAATGTAGAGTGAGTCACTCCTGCCATGTTCTGCACGTCTCACAACACTGATCACATCAACAGCGGGCTCCCACTTGACCTACCAATAATTAACATCAAAAAACGAGGATGAGATCTCTGTGTATTTACTTTGAAAATCCATCTTCATATACAATAAATGATCCAATAAGTATATATACAGGTATATATGTATATATATATATATATATTTATATATATATATATAAATGAGCCAAGGTTCAATTGTGATTGTCATACTATTTACTACACCCAGTAGCAGTAATTTTCATTGCAACCTATTGGATGTGATCCTAATGGCATTGTACTTCTAATGATGTATGTATCTCCTTTTCTCTTTGAATAAAATCTGTTACACGAAAAAAAAAAGAAAGAAAATGATCCAAGCTTTGGGAAAATGTGTAGAATGTAGGATATGAGTAGATGTGGAATTCTGAGAAGCGGAGGCCCAGCTCTGCTCTTATGAGAAGTGGAGGCCCAGCTCTGCTCTTCGCTCAGGAGGCATTGAGGGTTTCAGAGGTCATGTAGCTGCAGGCTGGACAATGTCAGAGGCAATCTCCAGGGAAGAAAAGAAAAGACCGAGACCTAGGAGAGGGTCAGCGAGTAATCGGAAACGTATGGAAATGTACAGAGAGAACACTGGAAGGACAGACACAGAAATATGGCTCTGTACATTCCTAATTCATTTTTATAGAAAATAATTTGAGCAAATAAAAAAAAAATACAAATTAGTGTACATATATAGGAATGTACACAAGTGTGCATGTGTGTATTCATTTTACTGGATAATATCAGTATATAATATACAGTACATAATCTGAAAACACAGAGATGCAGTTTTGAGAATGTAATATTGTTACATAGATAGATAGATACTGTAGATAGATAGATAGATAGATAGGAGTCATATTTATAATGTAATTCCTGAAGCTGTAGGTGGCTTCAGCCTCACTCCCATTACGGGTAAATGTGACATAATTACAGAAGAAAGATGAAAGAAAGAAAGACCTAGGAAGGAGAAAGAGAAAGAAAGGGAGAGCTGTGAGTGAAAGAAAGAAATAGAGAGAAAGCCAGGAAAGAAAGATAGAGAGAAAGCTGGGAAAAAAAAGAGAGAGAGAATGCCAGGAAAGAAAGAGAGAGAGAGAGAAAGCTGGGAAAGAAAGAGAGAGAGAGAAAGCTGGGAAAGAACGAAAGAAAGAGAGAGAGAAAGCTGGGAAAGAGAGAAAGAGAGAGAGAAAGCTGGGAAAGAAAGAGAGAGAGAAAGCCGGAAAATAAAGAGAGAGAGAGAAAGCTGGGTAAGAAAGAGAAAGCAGGGAAAGAAAGAGAGAGAGAAAGCTGGGAAAGAAAGAAAGAGAGAGAGAAAGCTGGGAAAGAGAGAAAGAGAGAGAGAAAGCTGGGAAAGAAAGAAAGAGAGAGAGAAAGCTGAGAAAGAGAGAGAGAAAGCTGGGAAAGAAAGAAAGAGAGAGAGAAAGCTGGGAAAGAAAGAGAGAGAGAAAGCTGAGAAAGAGAGAGAGAAAGCCGGAAAATAAAGAGAGAGAGAGAAAGCTGGGTAAGAAAGAGAGAAAGCAGGGAAAGAAAGAGAGAGAGAAAGCTGGGAAAGAAAGAAAGAGAGACAGAAAGCCGGGAAAGAAAGAGAGAGAGAAAGCTGGGAAAGAAGGAGAGAGAGAAAGCTGGGAAAGAAAGAGAGAGAGAAAGCCGGGAAAGAAAGAGAGAGAGAAAGCCGGGAAAGAAAGAGAGAAAGCCAGGAAAGAAAGAGAGAAAGCCAGGAAAGAAAGAGAGAGAGAAATCTGGGAAAGAAAGAATGAGAGAGAGAGAGAGAAAGAAAGCCGGAAAAGTCAAAGAAAGGCAAGAAAGAGAAAGGCAAGACAAGAAAGAGGGAGAAAACTGGGAAAGAGATAAAGACAAGAAAAAAAAGCCAGGAAAGAGAGAGAGAGAAAGGGAGAGCAGTGCAAGAAAAAGAAAAGGAAATCTGGGAGAGAGAGAGAGAAAGAGAGAGAGAGAGAGAAAGAGAGAGAGAGAAAGAGCTGGGAAAAAGAGAAAGAAAGATATAGGGGAGAAAGCTGGGATAGAGAGACAGAGAAAGGGAGAGCAAAAGGGAGAAAGAAAGATAGATAGATAGATAGATAGATAGATAGATAGATAGATAGATAGATAGATAGATAGATAGATAGATAGAGTCATGTTTATAATTTAATTTCTGAAGCTGTTTGTAAAGGGGTAAATGTGACATAATTAGAGAAAAAGAAAGAAAGATAGAAAGAAAAAATAAAGAAAGGAAAGATAACATACAATACATAAATAGATAGTTAAGAGTCATGTTTATAATTTAATTTCTGAAGCTGTATGTGGCCTCAGCTTCACTCCCATCAAGGGTAAATGTGACATAATTAGAGGAAAATTAGAGAGAAAGAGGGAGAGAAAGAAAGAAAGAAAAAGAAAGAAAGAAAATAACGTCTGACCAGTAATCTAATTTAGCATACTTTAGGCGCAATGATATTCTGGATTTCCAGTTACTCATTTTATATACTGGGAAGGTTGTAATCATTCTATTTGTGAAAGAGAGGGGGAGAAAGAAAGAAAGAAAGAAATAGATGTAATTAGACAAGATTTATATACAGACAGGAGTAAAGATAGATAGACAGACAAACATATAAATAGATAGATGTCATGTTTATAATTTAATTTTGGCAGATGTGGCCTCATCCTCTCTCCCATTGCTGGTAACGTCATGTTATTATATTTGCTGATTTCAGTTTACTTCCTTATGTTGAAAACAGAATATTCTATTATTTGATTGGAGATGTTATTTAATATTACAGTTCAATGAACAGCATAAGATGTAGAATCCAGAATCCCAGCCATCCGATCCTTAGGATAATAATCAGAGACCACTCAGATCCCTAGCTCCACTTAAGACTGGCCTCTCTTGTACATGGACCACCTGGGTGCTGGCCATTAGTCTGTCTACACTTTCCATTGAAAATATGAAAGAATATCAGCCGCACTCCACTTAGCCCCTCTTACAGTATTTTTTAATAATCAAATAATTGACTGCACACAGCAATGTTTTAATCCCAAAATCAACCTCCTTGACGCGTTTCACGACTCCTGGCTTAATCACAAGGATAGGGGAAGTGAGAAGGCCAGGAGCTGTGCAACGTGTCAATGAAGGTTGGTTTTAGAGTGGAGACATTGCTGTGGAGCGTGGCTGATATTCTTTCATATTTTCAATCAGAGACTACTGTTTGGATTAAAGCAGGTTGAGTCCCCGGCTCCTGAGATCCGTCCACAGCTGGGTCACCGCAATCTGTCCAGAACTACAAACAGGACTACAGACTTTGTGAAACCATAACTCAATGTGGCAGCTCAGCCATCAAGTGCCTCAACACACCACGCCTAGCGAGAACCTTGTCCAGGGTTGCCATGCTCTCTGGGAAGTATTTTTTTAGGCTTTTCCTCCCTTTACATCACATGCATTTATTAAAAATAAAAAAGGTGATAAAATGTATCTTAAAATGATATAAATCTTTTAGACATTATCTTCCCAAAATTCCCCAACATAGTACTAATCGTACTAAAAATAAGAGATCCTATGCCGTTTCACTTCTGCCTATCTAACATTTTTCAGGTACTGGGGGCTGGTAGTATAGCGGGAGAGAACAATTATCCTGTTCAGTCAGTGTGTTAACAAGAGAGGTAAGGGTCTTTATTAAAATCCAAAGATGTCCAAATTTGAAAAGATGCCACACCAACAGTAACAGAATCCAGAAAAATATTTTATTGAATGATCAATAATGTAAAAGAGCCAACACATTTCGGGGGTTTACAAACTTCATCAGGGATTAAAGTTTTGTTTTTTTAAAACATCAAACATGTTATACTTACCTGCTCTGTGCAAAGGTTTTGCAAACAGCAGCTCCTATCCTCTTCTTTTCGAGCACCCTGGGGTGCCTTGAGGTTTCTTCAAGGGTGCCTTGGCAAAATGCCTAAAAAATATTTACAAGCCAGCAGGTGGATCAAGCCTGCTTTTTATTTACACTAAGCCATGGGTTTTCATTATGCACCATTAGGACTTTGTAGACACTGGCATCCTAACAACCAATGACATTATCATCAGGTAGTAAGGAGGATTTATGTTGCCTCCACAGCATCCTTGTTTGACCCTCCTGTGCCCCTCTCCCTCATCACTGGGGTGACATTAGCTGACTAATGGAGAGCAATGGAAGGAGAAGAGAAAGACTGGAGTACTAGTCAGAACAAGTGTGCAAAAGTGTATTTGCTTTGGAAGAATAAATCACCTCTAATGTTGGGTGTCCTATTTGTGGATGTTGTTGCATTGGCTAAAGCTATTAGAATATTTTTTTACATTTTAGAATGGGAAGCCTCAAGACCGTCCATGATTTAAAGAGTGCCTTCACTGAAAAAAGGTTGAGAAACACTGATCTAGGTCATAATATTACATTTTGTGCACATGTACACAGTGGCTAAGTGGTTACCGCTTCCACCTAGCAGCACTAGGGTAGTCAATTCACATCCCAACCACAGTACCACCTAACTTGAGTTTGCATGTTCTCCTTGTGCCTTCATGTGTTTACTCCGGTTTCCTCCCACACTCTAAAGACATGCTGGTAGGTTAATTGGCCCTAGTATTGGTACAGTGAGGGAAAAAAGTATTTGATCCCCTGCTGGTTTTGTACGTTTGCCCACTGACAAAGAAATGATCAGTCTATAATTTTAATGGTAGGTTTATTTTAACAGTGAGAGACAGAATAAAAACAAAAAAAATCCAGAAAAACGCATTTCAAAAAAGTTATAAATTGATTTTCATTTTAATGAGTGAAATAAATATTTGACCCCTTTGCAAAACACAACTTAGTACTTGGTGGCAAAACCCTTGTTGGCAATCACAGAGGTCAGACATTTCTTGTAGTTGGCCACCAGGTTTGCACACATCTCAGGAGGAATTTTGTCCCACTTCTCTTTGCAGATCCTCTCCAAGTCATTAAGGTTTCAAAGCTGACATTTGGTAACTCGAACCTTCAATTCCCTCCATATATTATCTATGGGATTAAGGTCTGGAGACTGGCTAAGCCACTCCAGAACCTTAATGTGCTTCTTCTTGAGTCACTCCTTTGTTGCCTTGGCCATGTGTTTTTGGTCATTGTCATGCTGGAATACCCATCCACAACCCATTTTCAATGCCCTGGCTGAGGGAAGAAGGCTCTCATTCAAGATTTGATGGGACATGGTCCCGTCCCTTTGATGCGGTGAAGTTGTCCTGTCCCCTTAGCAGAAAAACACCCACAAAGCATAATTTTTCCACCTCCATGTTTGGCGGTGGGGATGGTGTTCTTGGAGTCATAGGCAGCATTCCTCCTCCTCCAAACACGGCGAGTTGAGTTGATACCAAAGAGCTCGATTTTGGTCTTGTCTGACCACAACACTTTCACCCATTTCTCCTCTGAATCATTCAGGTGTTCATTAGCATCCTTAAAACGGGCTGTACATGTGCTTTCTTGAGCAGGGGGACCTTGCGTGCACTGCAGGATTTCAGTCCTTCATGGCATAGCGTGTTACCAATTGTTTTCTTGGTGACTATGATCCTAGCTGCCTTAAGATCATTGATAAAATTCTCCTGTGTAGTTCTGGGCTGATTCCTCACCGTTCTCATGATCATTGAAACTCCATGCGGTGAAATCTTGCATGGAGCCCCAGACTGAGGGAGATTGACAGTTATTTTGTGTGTTTTCCATATGCGAATAATCGCACCAACTGTTGTCACCCTCTCGCCAGCTGCTTGGCTATGGTCTTGTAGCCCATTCCAGCCTTGTGTAGGTTTACGATCTTGTCCCTGACATCCTTTAACAGCTCTTTGCTCTTGGCCATGGTGGAGAGATTGAAATCCGATTGATTGATTGTTTCTGTGGACAGGTGTCTTTTATACAGGTAACAAGCTGGGATTAGGAGCACTCCCTTTAAGAGCGCTCGTTACCTGCTGATTGATAGGGGATCAAATACTTTTTTCACTAATTGAAATGCAAATCAATTTATAACTTTTTTTGTTGTTATTCTGTCTCTCACAGTTAAAACAAACCTGCCATTAACCTTCCTAGCGGTATTCCCGAGTGTGGCTCGGGGTGGAATTTCAGCACCAAGAGCGGTAACCCCGAGCCACACTCGGGACTGCATCGCTGGATCCAGGCAATGTTTCTTACCTTGTCCCCTGGATCCAGCGATGTCCTCCCGCGGTGTCAGCGTGTCTCCCCGCCGCTCCGATGCCTCTGTGTGCCGGGCTCCGTTCCCTGCGAGCGTCGCGTCGCACGGGGGCGGAGACCGGCGGGAAATTCAAAAAGTGAAACACACACAGTACATACAGTACACTGTAATCTTATAGATTACATTACTGTATGAAAACATTTCACACCCCCTTTGTCCCTAGTGGTTTGCCCAGAGCCCTGCATGCACTTTTTTATAATAAATGTCATTCTTTCTGCCAGGAAACTTGAGAATGTCCATAGCAACCAAAAAGTGTCCCTTTGCGTCAAAAGTGGTTTTTGATCAGCTAGAAAACACCGATAGTAAATAAGAATGATTTGCAGAATTGAGTGATACTGATTTTTGGGGAAATTTATCATCAGAAACTGAAAGTGACGATAGCGACAATTCTGCAACTGAGCAAATTTCTGCGTTTTTGGTTTGATTACATTATTGCATACATTTTATTACTATTATATTATTATTTTTGATAATTATTTTTAGTTATTTATTATATTATAATTTATGATTTAATTTTTCAAACTTTTTCATACCCGGGATGTCTACTAGACTCTTGTTTGGACAGATTTAAGTGAGTTATTCCTAAGAATTACAGGCCTACAATATAAAACGCCAAATTTTCATGCAAAATAATTGTACCACTTTTGGAACAAAATTCCAGACAGAATCATACCGCCAGGGAGGTTAAATTATAGACTAATCATTTCTTTTTCAGTGGGCAAATGTAGGGGATCAAATACTTTATTTCCTCACTGTATCTATCAATATGAGTTAGGGACCTTAGATTGTAAGCTCCTTGAGGGCAGGGACTGATGTGAAATTACAATATATTTATGTAAAATTGATGGTGCTCTATAAGAACCTGTCAACTGCAAGATTGGGGGAAACACAAATTAAAAATTTTTATATTTCATAATTTTTTTTTTTGCTATGCTATGGGGGCATTTTAAATACAATGTTTTTAATCCCTTTTTTCAGTGGTGATTTTAGTATTTTTTTTTTATCCCAGTGTTAGATTTTCTTCTGAAGCAGACACAGTGAAATTGCAGAGGGTATTCCAATAATAAAGGGTTTTATTTCATCTGAAGCGTCTCATCCTGTGTACGAGGTGTCAGGTTATGGGCCCCAGAGAGCGTCTGGTCTTAATACGGCAGAATTTGTTTTTGACATTTGTTTTTTTAAGAGAAAAAAAAAATAGACCAATGTCTTTAACCAATCAGCTGCCAGAATCCATCACAAGTTAAATCACTACTTTCTGCAATTGTAAATTAAACTGGAAAGTCTTACCAAAAATCTGTTGCCTTGGAGGTCATGGCTTCATCACAATAGCACTTACCTGTCTGACCACAGGGATTCCACCAATCACCGTCCACCACGGGTCATTGTGAACAACCTTTCTGCAACATTTCCTAGAATTTTTTTTCACATCTATTGTTTAAAGGGTTAGTTCACCTTATTACAAACATTTAAAAGATGAACTAACTCACAACACCTTCTACACAACTCCAGTCCCTGCTGCATGTACCTTATATGATCCTCATCCTCAGCTGCCCTCTCCAGCTGGTATACTGGTCCAATACTTTAAAACATTGTCACACAGCATAATGTAAGCAATAGCGAGGCCAAGTGACAGCACTGACCAATGAGAATCCTCTTCTCCTGGGACGGCGTCCTAAAACAAAGCAGGGATTCTCATTGGTCAGGTTGGTCACGCACTAATCAATGAGCCCTCAACATTGCAAGCAATATGCTGCTATTCATACACCCAACGCTAATGCAACAATGTTTTGTGAAGTTTTAACGTTCCGGGCTTTTAAACCAGCTAGAGATGGTGGCACTAGATGTGCATCATAAAAGGTACGTGCAACAGGGACCAGAGAGGTGTTGTGTGCTCACATTTTCATTGGTTGTGAAAAGGTGAACTAATACTTTAAGCGTTATGGAAACACACTGGGTTTACAGGACAGGATGACTAGACTCTTCTATAAGATACTGCTCACCTGTCCATAGTATATTGTCTATACCAGCCTCTGTTAACCAGGGTACTATGGGACTCCAGGGTTCCTCCAGAGTTTGCTAGGGGTTCCTTGAGCGGAGACAGTGGCATATTTTTAGCACTGATCGCTGTATTCGTGTCGCTAGTCCTCAAAAAAGTGTCAGTTAGTGTCCTATTTGTATGCCGAAATATCACAGTTCCCCTATAAGTCGCTGATCACTGCCATTATTAGTTACTAGTAAAAAAAAAAATTAAATCCCATAATTTGTAGAGGCTATAACTTTTGCACAAACCAATCAATATACGCTTACTGGGATTTTTTTTTACAAAAACATGTAGCAGAATACATATTGGCCTAAATTTATGAAGAAATTAGATTTTTTTTTTTTTTTATTGGATGTGTTTTATAGCAGAAAGTAAAAAAAATATTGGGTTTATTTTCAAAATTATCGGTCTTATTTGTTTATAGCGCAAAAAAACGGAGATGAGATCAAATACCACCAAAATAAAGCTCTATTTGTGGGGGGAAAAAGGACACAAATTGTATTTGGGTACAGTGCCGCACGACCGTGCATTTGTCAGATAAAATAATGCAGTCCCGTAGGGCAAAATATGGCCTGGTCAGGAAGGGGGGTAAATCTTCCAGAGATGAAGGGGTTAAACAGCAAAACCAGTCAGCAAAGCAAATCAAACATTCAACTGTGCATTCCTAAAAGCACAAAATATAACTGGATACGAACATATATACAGTAGGTAAAAACACCAGAGATTGTTGATCCAGGGAAAATCCAACATCTTCAGGAAGGGATTTTTTTTGGAGCAAATTGGACCATGCTTTCTAGGGTCATTTCACCTTCCTCTGGATCAGCTGTGGATATAGGATTGTGTATGTAGGGGTTCTCTATCTATTTAGGTACGTTTTTTGTATTGGTTGAACAACATAGACTTGTGTCTGTTTTTTCTATCTGTTGTCACATACATGGGCGTAGCATAAGGGGTTGCAGGGGTCACAAGTGCGACCCTGTCCATACTCCAGGGGCCCAAGCTTCTGTTTACCAGAAGTCGGATCTCTCTCGCTGTGACTGCCCATGGTAAGCAAAATCCCCGGTGATGCTCTGCCAGGCCTCTAATGCAACTGTCTTCAGTTCCTGCTTGTTCTTGGGACATTTTCCCTTTAGTTTTGTCTTCAGCAAGTGAAATGCATGCTCAATCGGATTCAGGTCAAGTGATTGACTTGGCCATTGCATAACATTCCACTTCTTTCCCTTAAAAAACTCTTTGGTTGCTTTCGCAGTATGCTTCGGGTCATTGTCCATCTGCACTGTGAAGCGCTGTCCAATGAGTTCTGAAGCATTTGGCTGAATATAAGCAGATAATATTGCCCGAAACACTTCAGAATTCATCCTGCTGCTTTTGTCAGCACTCACATCATCAATAAATACAAGAGAACCAGTTCCATTGGCAGCCATACATGCCCACACCATGACACTACCATCACCATGCTTCACTGATGAGGTGGTATGCTTTGGATCATGAGCAGTTCCTTTCCTTCTCCATACTCTTCTCTTCCCATCACTCTGGTACAAGTTGGTCTTGGTCTCATCTGTCCATAGGATGTTGTTTCAGAACTGTGAAGGCTTTTTTAGATGTTGTTTGGCAAACTCTAATCTGGCCTTCCTGTTTTTGAGGCTCACCAATGGTTTACATCTTGTGGTGAACCCTCTGTATTCACTCTGGTGAAGTCTTCTCTTGATTGTTGACTTTGACACACATACACCTACCTCCTGGAGAGTGTAGTCACTTCGGGTTTGTTGTAGATTTTTTCGGAAGTGTCAAGACTTTGTTGTAGGATACCTGTCTACTCTGGTTCTGGTTGAACATGGTCTCACTACCCT
>BLSH010042168.1:920908-931257 GCA_018402905.1 Glandirana rugosa | reverse complement strand
ATTTATAATTTTGGACTATTCTCGACGACATTTGTGGTCTTAGACAAGGGTGTTGTTTTGTCCTTTTTTTTTGTTAGTTTGGTCACGACGCGACGATTGTGTAGGTTTAAGTTATTGTAGTACACGGTTTTTACACCAGAGATGTGCATGTATGATTGTGTATATGTGTGTCACAGTGGATGAGGTTTTTGTCCCTTTTATTTGTGTTGCGACGGGACAATCGTGTTATTCGCACCTATTAGTTACACGATTTTTTATACACATACACACACATATCAGTTAAAGCACATCTTGTTTGTTTCATTTCAAATCCATTGTGGTGGTATATAGAGCCAAAAACATTAGAATTGTGTCGATGTCCCAATATTTATGGACCTGACTGTATATTATTTTTTATTGATTTATGCACTATTTATGATATATATATATATATATACACACACATACACATATTTTTTAGCACATTGATTATCCACGCTTATTGTGCTAACAGGGCAGCGTTGTGTTTATTTTCCCTGTTTTTGGAGTAGGTGACACTGTGTGTATATGTGTTAGTATGTACGTGTAGAGACCACATTTTTGGCACATGATGTTATTGAATTTGGATGTGTTAGCAGCGCAGCACTGGTTTGATTGTTTTTTTTTCCTGTTTTGTTGTGGGAACAGATTCTGGTGTTTACAGCAGCTCTTATCAGGTTTTAATATTTAGCATGTTTAGGTGGCAGCACAATCAGAGGTCATTTTTATTTGTATCCTCAATCTCCTTTCGCTGTCTCCAAAGTGAGACATCAGGGGCCTCTTTAGACCCCCGATATTTCACTAAAGCCCCCCACAGGGCTGCTAAATAAACATTGCATACAAAAATAAAAAATGCAATTGTGAAAATTTATTTTAAAAATGGTAAAAGTAAATAAAAATTTAAAAAAGAGCATCGTACGGACACAGTCCACTGCTCTATTGACTGACAAGTTTTCTTTACTATTTAGTTACATGCTTTGCTAGTTAGTTTCCATAAAAATAAAAAAAAAGGAGGGGCTGAACCCCGGTGACCTTGGATCTCTTGCACCATGTTCAAGTAGATCTCAACCTCTCAAAGTTTGCCCTTTTTTTCCAGGGTAGTCAAAAGAATTGGCGAATTATATCAAAATGTAGACCATTTCTCAAATCTTTTGATTTAGCCTCTCAGCAGGTAAAGATAAATAAAGATCTGGAATAACTCTTTAGCCACTATGAGTATCTTGGCACACGGTGCAAGCGGTGGGTGGTAGTGGGGCGCCCAGGTCGACTGTTGCATCTGGGCCCACAAGTTTCTACGCCTCTGGTCACATATATATTGCTGCTGGTAAGCTAGATCACATGCTGGCTTTCTACATTTCTGGAGAGACTCTCAGTGACATGACCTGACCACCAGAATTCCCAGTCCCACCTACCACAGCAGTGACAAAGTCAAATGGTGGAGTCACATTTCCATAAAGCTGGCCATAGACTGTTCAAATCTCGGCGGGTTCAGCAGGGGCCAGCCAAGATTTTAACCATGTATGGGCAGGCTGAATGTACCCAAGTTGATTGATCAATCAACTTGGATACAACCAGCCTGTCGGATTTTAAATTTGATTATTGCTAGTGGCTATTATAGCCACTAGCAGCAATCACTGTGTTAGTTTTACCTGTCCCCCGGCCGGGAGAACACAATGGCTCCACGGGAGTGATTTCCCCATCAACACTGACTGTGTTAATTGGTGGAATCGAGAGAATTTTGTTTCCTGCAACCTGTGATCCATCTATGACTGGTAGAATAAAGTTATGCAAGAGGGTAAAATCTCGCCACTGGAGTCGCTGAGAAATCTGTGAAGCCAGTAAGTGACCCGCTCCCACCGGTTGGCACCCAACATTAAATTACATGTACACTATGGGGTTGATTTACTAAAGGCAAATCCACTGTGCACTGCAAGTGCACTCGGAAGTGCAGTCATGTAGATCTGAGGGGAAGATATGAAATGAGGGAAAGCTGTGCTGATTTTTATCATCCAATCATGTACAATCAAAAATGCTGTTTTTAATTTTCCTTGCATGTCCCCCTTAGGTCTACAGCGACTGCACTTCCAAGTGCAATTGCAGTGCACAGTGGAGTTGCCTTTAGTAAATAAAACCCTATATTACCAAAAGTATTGGGACACCTGCCTTTACACGCACATGAACTTTAATGGCAATCCAGTCTTAGTCCGTAGGGTTCAATATTGAGTTGGCCCACCCGCTATAACAGCTTCAACTCTTCTGGGAAGGCTGTCCACAAGGTTTAGGAGTGTGTCTATGGGAATGTTTGACCATTCTTCCAAAAAGCGCATTTGTGAGGTCAGGCACTGATGTTGGATGAGAAGGCCTGGCTCGCAGTCTCTGCTCTAATTCATACCAAAGGTGTTCTATCACATTGAGGTCAGGACTCTGTGCAGGCCAGTCAAGTTCCTCATCCATGTCTTTACATAGTTACATAGTAGTTACATAGTCAGTGAGGCTGGAAAAAGACACGAGTCCATCAAGTCCAACCCATGTGTGTGTTTTTTATGTCATTATTACATTGTATATCCCCCAATGTTGTGGTCCCGTAGGTGTGCATCTAATAGTTTTTTGAAATTATCTATACTACCAGCAGAAACCACTGTTTTTGGAAGAGAATTCCACATTCTCACTGCTCTTACCGTAAAGAAACCCCTATGCATCTTAAGGTTAAACCGCCTTTCTTTCATTCTCAGCGAATGGCCGTGTGTCTTCGTGTTTTCCCTTGCGCTGAATAGTTTTGCCCCTATAGCGGGGTCACCAGTACAGTATTTGTACATTGAAATCATATCCCCTCTCAAGCGTCTTTTCTCCAGAGAGAATAAGTTCGGTGCTTATAATCTTTCCTCATAACTTAGGTCCTCTAATCCTTTAACTAGCTTTGTTGCCCTTCTCTGAACCCTTTCCAATACCAGGACGTCCTTCCTGAGGACCGGTGCCCAGAACTGGACGGCATACTCCAGGTGCGGCCTCACCAGGGACTTGTATAGTGGGAGAATTATTGATTTATCCCTGAAGTTAATCCCTTTCTTGATGCATATGGTAATATAGTGTATGTAGCTAATCTGAAATGAGAACACTGGCTTATACCTTAAAGTGGATCTCCAGCTCATACTATACGTGGGGATATAAGGTAAGCACTAACCTGTAGGAAGGGAGGGATGGAAGCAGTGGACAGTATTCTATTAAAGGCTTGAGGTAGGGGCAAGTGATCCCTCTCTGCCCGAGTCCCCTCCTCTTCCATGAAGGACACATGACGGGCCACCATCTTCACAAAGGCCTGCAGAGAATAAGCAATGTCAATACAGATGATATTCAAATTAAATAAAAGTGCATTTTACCTTTATCACCCATCTGTCTATCCCTAGCACTAAAGACACAGGCCCAAATTGTACACACTATCACATAAACCAGGTAGATGTAAAAAACAGTATTATATTTTTATACATAACACATGTAAATTGTTAAAGTACATTATATCTAATGGCAGAGCTCTCTCTTTTTGCTGTCTGTATCAGTTCCTGTCCCGGAGACACAACAGAAATGAAAAGGAAATCCCCTCTTGGACATTTTTTCTCTGGGAAGTTGTCCCCGTTGAAAGATTTCTCCTCTTTTCCACTTGCGGTGACAACTGTAAGATTTTTGGATTCCCAATCACCAGATATAGTGAGGGTGAAGATTTTCCCATTGGGGACACAAAACAGTAATAACAACCCGATAGGGGCTCTAATCTTTTCCCACACCATCCAAGACTTAAAAAAAAAAAAAAAAAGTTTTGACATTAGATACACATTAAGGCTTCATATACACAGCTGTTCAGAGGCCGTACAGAGTGCATTAATTATTATTTTCTAAAAGGTGAATCTAGCCTTTATATGAAAGGTATTGGGCCCAGGGGCTCTTGCTATCCTCACACAGTCCCCTTCTCCAGCCACGTCTGCACTCCCTCTCGTCTCTCAGCAGCTGTGTCCATGTGCAGCCATTAGTGTACTATTAGGAAAGGAGTGAAAGGGTTTTACCCTACGATCACACCTATGCATTCTTTTAAGTGCATTTTGTAGTTTGCAGAAACGCACTACAGTCCATTTAACTTGGTTTCCTATGCATGCAGTTCCCACCTGTGCGCTTTGCGGTGCTGCATTTTATGGAAAGGGGCAGGGACTTTTTTTTCCCGCAACAGGTTGCGTTTTGCATGTAAGAGACTTCAATGGAGTGGCACCATAAACGCAAGAGTTGCGTTCTGGATGCGTTTTTCATTTTGTGGTTTATTTTTTTTCCCTTTAAAAACACTGTATATAGTTGGTTCCTAAGGAGTGGGCCGGGAAGATGGTTGCTGCGTCCTTAACAACCGATGAATCATCAGCTACCAGCGGGGTTCCCTACTAACAGCTGAATGATAAAAACAGAATTGCTGGAAAAAAAAATGGGGGAAAAAAACGGCATGGGGTCCCCCCCCAAATCCATACCAGGACCTTCGCATCTGGTATGGATTTGGCGGGAAACCCCATGCGAAAAAAAAAAAATAGCCTGGGGCCCCCAAATCCATACCAGACCCTTTTCCGAGCATGCAGCCTGGCAGTTCAGGAAAGGGAGGGGATGAGTGACCGCCCCCACCCCAAATACCTTGTCCCCATGTTGATAGGAACAAAGGCCTCTTCCCCACAAACCTGGGCTGTGGTTGTCAGGGTCTGCGGGCAGGGAGCTTATCAACGTATAGAAGCCCCCTTTAACAAGGGGGTCCCCAGATCCCCCCCATGTGAATGAGTATGGGTTAAATAGTACCCCTACCCATTCACCAAAAAAATGTAAAAGTGAATAAAGACAGTACAATAGTTTTTGACTCCCCTTTATTAAAAAAAAAAAAAATGTCCCCCAATGTGGATCCATCGTCAATCACAATGCCCGCCACTTGCAACAAACGCATTCATGGTCTGCCTGCTCCGCCGTGTTACATCTCTTAAATATCTAAGGGGTGGGGCCATTCGGTGACATCACCTGGTGGCACCGCCTCCCCCCTGTGATGCCGACGGGCAGCAGGCCCATGCAGTGCCACCAGGTGATGTCGCCGGGTAGCCTTGACCCTTAGCTATTTTTTTTTTAACCACTTCCTTACCGGGCACTTAAACCCCCCTCCTGCCCAGACCAATTTTTGGCTTTCAGCGCTGTCGCATTTTGAATGACAATTGCGCGGTCGTGCGACGTTGTACCCAAATAAAATTTGCGTCCTTTTTTCCCCACAAATAGAGCTTTCTTTTGGTGGTATTTGATCCCCTCTCCGTCATTTCTGATCGCCGCTATAAACAAAAAATGAGCGACAATTTTGCAAAAAAGAACAATATTTTTTACTTTTTGCTAAAGTACAAATCCATTAAAAAAATTATTCATCGGTTTTGGCCGATATATATTCTTCTACATATTTTTGGGGAAAAAAAAATCACAATCGGCGTATATTGATTGGTTTGCGCAAAAGTTATCGCGTCTACAAACTGGGAATTGATTTATGGCGTTTTTATTATTTTTTTTTTTTTTACTAGTAATGGCGGCGATCTGTGATTTTTAGCGGTAATGCGATATTGGGGGGGACATGTCGGACCATTTTGACACTTTTTTGGGACCAATGACATTTATTCAGCGATCAGAAATTTAAATGTCCACTGATTACTGTATAAATGTCATTGGCAGTGAAGGGGTTAACCTGCAGGGAGCAGTGAAGGGGTTAAATATGCTCCCTGGGTGTGTTCTAACTGTGGGGGGGCAGGGCTGGTCGGGACATAACAGATCTAACTGATCCCAGTGACAGGGATCAGTAGATCTGCTATGTCCCCTGTCAAAGAACGGGGAACCGCCGTGTTTACAACGGCGGTTCCCCGTTCTGAGGCTCCTGAAAGTGATCGCGGGTCTCGGGCGGACATCGAGTCCGCCCGACCCGCGGGCACGCTCGCGCAGTGTGCGGCGCGCGCGCGCGCCGCCGCTGCCTCCAGGGGGCGCGCGGGAGCATGCGCAGTGGGAGGACGTCCATGGACGTCCTCCCGGCATTTCAGGTCCGCGCTGGAGCCGTATTTCGGCAATAGCGCGGACCTGGAGGGGTTAAATTCTGTTTATTGAAAGAGGTTTTTTATCTTTTTACAAAACAAAGCCTTTAGGGCATACCCAGACCCTTAGCTATTTAAGAAATGTCACACAACGGACCAGGCAGACTGTTGGGGCATTCATTCGGCGGTGGCAGCGGGCATTGTGATTGATGATGGATCTACATCGTTGGACATTGTTTTTTTTTTTTCTTAATAAAAAGAAAAACAAAAACTCTTGTACAGTTTTTATTCACTTTTACACTTTTTTGTTGAATGGGCAGGAGTACTATGCCAGGTTGCATGCTCGGATAAGGGCCTGGAATGGATTTGGGGGGACGACCCAATACTGTCCCCCCCCCCTTTTTTTTTTTTTGCCGCCTATTCTTTTTTGTACATTCAGCTGTGAGCGGGGAACTCCGCTGACAGCTGGTGATGACTCATCAGTTGTTAAGGAGGCAGGGGGTCGGCTTCCCGGCCTGCTCCTAAGCAACCAGCTATATACAGAGTGTTTTAAGAGAAAAAAAAACACAAAATGCATGAAAACTGCAATGGCTCAATGGTAGAAAGGATACAAAGTCTCTCCTGACATAAAACCTACCTACTAGCAATTTTTATAAAACAAGGGTTGATGGTGGCTATATACACTTTGATTTTATTATCTGATGGATCTGATTCAGTAAAAACGTTCAACTCTGCGAACAATCGAACAGCCATTACTTTCCTTCCAATCAATTTACACTCAATTTAGATTGGATTCAGTCAAACTGAGACGACTGGTCAGGGCAGAAAATCATCAATCGCTTTGCATCGATCGACAGCACTGAGATACTTTATTAATGAATATGATAGCATTATAATAGATTACGAGATTACATGGTGGAAATAAGGATGCAATCGATAATTTAGGATCGTAAGTTATGATCATATCTTAACTATCAATCAAAGTCCACTTTCCTGTGTGTGCAATATTGATGGGTTGCCAACTATTGATTGATTTTTTCTATCAGAAGAGATTGATCAGAAAAAAAATCAGTTATTTATCAATGCGTGTATGGCCACCCTAAATTCCACTTTAGCAATACAGATTATATCTGAAAACCAAAAAAGTCCATTGCTGTTGACAATCTGCTAGGGGTTAGCCTAGGTTTGCATTTTGGTGGCTGGGGAATATGCGCAAATCCGCGCACATTCCCAACCCGCAGAGAAACGTGCTGCACATTAGCAGACACTTTGTGGTGCAATTGACTTTCTTTTTTGCTAATTCTTTATTTAGAGCATCCAAAGGGCATCAAAATACAATGACAACGGTCTAATATGATGGTATGCAGACATCACATATTAAAGAATATAAATCAAAGCACATAGGTATACAAACAATAATCTACCAGTAGGATAACCATACAGGGTAAAGTAAGTGAAGTCAATCTGTCAAAGTGGTAGTTCAGGTGACAATTTTTAATGGCACTCCCATGCATTGGCACCTGTGGCGTGTTTTCAGGTATTCCAAATTGCTATGGCACCATGCGGTTCAGGGTGGTACAACTTGAAAAAAAAAAAAAAGCCAGGGACTTCTTTTTCCATGTTTCTGTGGGTAGGGCAACCCATTGAATGGGCTGCACTAATCGCAGAACATAGCTGCACAAATGTAAAGCAAGCTTTATGGAATATTACAGCCGTGCCCAAAAGTTTTGAGAATGACAAATATTTATTTTCACAAAGTCTACTGCTTCAGTGTTTTTAGATCTTTTTGTCAGATGTTACTATGGAATACTGAAATATAATTACAAGCATTTCATAAGCATTTACATGAAGTTTATGCAAAGAGTCAATATTTGCAGCGTTGACCCTTCTTTTTCAAGACCTCTGCAATTCTCCCTGGCATGCTGTCAGTCAACTTATGAGCCTCATCCTGACCAATGGCCGCCCCCCATTCTTACATAATCAATGCTTGGAGTTTGTCAGAATTTGTGGGTTTTTGTTCACCCGCCTCTTGAGGATTGAACACAAGTTCTCAATGGGATTAAGGTCTGGGGAATTTCCTGGCCATGGACCCAAAATTTCCATGTTTTGTTCCCCAAGTCACTTAGTTATCACTTTTGCCTTATGGCAAGGTGCTCCATCATGCAGGGAAAGGCATTGTTCCTCACCAAACTGTTCTTGGATGGTTGGGAGAAGTTGCTCTCGGAGGATGTTTTTGTACCATTCTTTATTCATGGCTGTGTTCTTAGGCAAAATTGTGTGTAAGCCCACTCCCTTGGCTGAGAAGCCCCCCACACATGAATGGTCTCAGGATGCTTTACTGTTGGCATGACACAGGACTGATGGTAACGCTCACCTTTTCTCCTCCGGACAAGATTTCTCCCAGATACCCTAAACAATGGGAAAGGGGATTCATCTGAGAAAATGACTTTCCCCCAGTCCTCAGGAGTCCAATCTCTGTACCTTTTGCAGAATATTAGTCTGTCCCTGATGTTTTTCCTGGAGAGAAGTGGCTTCTTTGCTGCCCTTCTTGACACCAGGCCATCCTCCAGAAGTCTTCTCCTCACTGTGGGTGCCGATGTCCTCACACCTGCCTGCTGCCATTCCTGAGCTCTGCACTGGTGGTGCCCCGATCCCTCAGCTGAATCAACTATAGGAGACGTCCTGGCACTTGCTGGACTTTCTTGGGCGCCCTGAATCCTTCTTCACAAATGCAGTGGAAATGTTTTTTATTAGGGACTTTGCAATTAATTGCAATTCATCTGATCACTCTTCATAACATTCTGGAATATATGCCAATTTCCATTATAAAAACTGAAGCAGCACACTTTGTGAAAATTAATATTTGTGTCATTCTCAAAGCTTTTGGCCATGGCTATACGTAGAAATATATAAAATAATAACACAGGAGTATATGATTATATTAGTTTGCATATTGTGTACATAAATTGACATACACTGTTCAAGGTTTTCCACCACTTTGGTGAGTTGCGAAAGATCCAAATACATCATTCCCACGCATACATGAATCTGTTTTACGCTCCAACATTGGACATACAGAATAGCTACAACACTCTGTATGAATCCCCCCGAGTGCATATGACTCCAAATGATCATCAAAAAACCTCAAAAACAGAAGTGAGAAAACATCAATAAATCACAATCGTTGCTATACAAACTGGTAAAAAACCTACAACTTATCCACCCAACTTGTAGATCTTGTTCACTTCCTCCACTTAGCATTTCACAGGCGGGATTTTATCTTCCAGAATGATAGAAGATTTGTTTCTGACCTGCGAGAGGCAACAGAGCAAATTAAAGGATGAAAGAAGTCTTATACAGACAGAGACATAGTTCAAGATAGGGGACCTAGAATCAGATATATATTTCTGTGTGATGTGTCCAGGTATTTATTAAGTTTCACTGCTTTTCTCTCCAGAAGGTGCCATCACCAAGCGTCACCATTTACTTCCTGTACTAAGATGCCAGCTCAGAGATGACACCATTATGTAAATCCTGGTACCTATGCAGTTCTTGGCTGTGATCACTGACACAGATCAGCCCTTGTTGCAACCTCTCATCTTGTAACAAAGTTACAATGAACAATCTGGTAACTGAGGAAGAGGAGTCTGAGGAAATGCTTCCTCTTGCCTACTACAAAGCTACAATGTTCAAGAAAACCAAACACTTCCAGCGCTAAGAGGCCTTCATGGTGACAGGCAGCCAGGATATCAATAGATAAGACCAGGTGGATGCTGCCCTCCTCGGATGGGGTAATCCGACAACCACTGGAATAACAAGAAATAGGAAGGTGCGCACACCTAATGCATTACCATAGACAATTTAATAAATATTAAAAGGTTTACAAGTGGATACTCACAAAGTGGCATCTCTAAAAAGACTGTTAGGAACACTGCATGGTACAATGTAGAATACAGCGAAGGGTAAAAGATGATGCGTTTTGGGGGCGTACCCCCTTCCTCAGAGCAAAGCTGCTCTGAGGAAGGGTGTACACCCCCGAAACACGTCAGCTTTTACCCTTCGTTGTGTTCCACATTGTACCATGCAGTGTTCCTAATGGTCTTTTTAGAGATGCCACTTTGTGAGTATCCACTTGTAAACCTTTTAATATTTATTAAATTGTCTATGGTAATGCATTAGGTGTGCGCACCTTCCTTTTTCTATTTTTTTCCAAAGTTAAAATGTTGCAATCCAATCACTGGGGGGAGACTGTCTCTTATACAC
>BLSH010042168.1:898600-920779 GCA_018402905.1 Glandirana rugosa | reverse complement strand
CGAGTTATTTTCTGTTCTTTTACTTTTCTTCTTAGTTAATGTAACTTTTTTTTCGGGACATTGAGAGATGGTAAATTCCCATGACGCCGACAGTTGATGGTTCTCCGTCGGCTCCCTCCTGCCTGCAGCAGAGTGATGACATCATCTTAGCCTAAGCACAGTCAATGAAATAGATCCCAAGGATGGCTGTTTAATCATAAAAGGTGGCGCTTTTCTGAAAATAATACTGGCGCTGTACATTGTGACATGACTTCAATACAGACTTGATTTATTTTAAACCCCAAGCAGCAGTGGCTGACGAACCACATGACCCAGATTATTTTTTGCTTTTCTATTTTTTCTAGCTGCTGCCTCTTGGTAGTTGACAGCCGCAGTACCCTTAAATGGTAGAGAGTTACAGGGCTTTTTTTTCAATGTAATTGATTCTTCTTTTCATTTTCTTGTCTTTTATTGAGCAACACATGACAGTAAAGCTTAAGACATGCTGCATAGAACATGATACAAACAGTTTATTATACATTCAGCTAACTGGAAAATCAATATGTGAAGATCAAAACAAATGTAACTGATGAACAAAAGGTAATCCACCTTTTCCATCCCTTTCATCTCACTGCAAGTCAACTAGTCAGGACCAGGAACAAAGGATTCTCTGCAGTTTTCAATGATGCAAAACAGACACAATGCTCCAAGCAGGCAGAGACAATGCCATCTGAGCTGCTTAGAGGGATGGAGACCAGAATTTTTACAAATTAATTAATTAATTTATTTTAGCTCATAAGAAAACTTTATACTCTGAATAATACTGTGATTTAGTAATGCTGATGGGTGCTCCTCGGGTATTCATGTGTAGTGTGAATATCAGGTTCCCCTGAATTTTAAATAAAACAAATTCTGTAAAAAATAAGGAGCTGACGGACCACCATAGGGATTTATATCCTTACACTCCAGAGTCTGTAATGGTTATATGTGATAGTAATAGGGAGACACAGAAGATCATATAATCAGCTGGAATCACTTCTATCTTCTCATCTCTTCACATATAACAGCTGTACAGCCGTCCCGCCGGCCGCCTGGAGCTCCTCTTCTGTAGTAACGTGCTGTGACGCTTCCAACGCTGCATGCTTACTTACACACAGCGACTAATGCAGCTTACTGACTCTGATTATATCACATGCAACCATCAACATCCAAAGTTGTACAGAAATGTTATAATTCTAGACACGTGTCTAAGAACTGAACGAAAGAAAGAGAGGAAGGAAGGAAGGAAGGAAGGAAGGAAGGAAGGAAGGAAGGAAGAAAGAGGGAGATAGAGAGAAACAGAAAGCTGGGAGAGAGAGAGAGAGAGAGAGAGAGACGGGAGTGAGGGAGGGAGAGAGAAAACTGGGAAAGAGATAGAGAAAGACAAGAAATAGAGGGGGAGGGAGAAGATGGGAGAGTAAAAGAGAGAAAGGCAAGAAAGAGAGAGAGAGAAAGCTGGCAAAGGGGGAGAGAGAAAAAGCCAGGAGGGAGGGAGAGAAAGCTGGGAAAGAAATAGAAAAAAATCTGGGAAAGCAAAAGAGAGAGAGAGAAAGCTGGGAGAGTGAAAGAGAGAGAGAAAGCCAGGAAAGAAATATATATAGAGAGAGAGAGAGAAAGCCAGGAAAGAGAGAGAGAGAGAAAGCTGGGAAAGAGAGAGAGAGAGAGAGAGAAAGCCGGGAAAGAAAGAGAGAGAGAAAGCTGGGAAAGAGAGAGAGAGAAAGCTGGGAAAGAAAGAGAGAGAGAAAGCTGGGAAAGAGAGAGAGAGAAAGCTGGGAAAGATAGAGGAAGCCAGGAAAGAAAGAGAGAGAGAGAGAGAAAGCCGGGAAAGAAAGAGAGAGAGAGAAAGCTGGGAAAGAAAGAGAGAGAGAGAGAAAGCCAGGAGAGAGAGAGAAAGCTGGGAAGCATAGAGAGAGCCAGGAGAGAGAGAAATCCGGGAAAGAGAGAGAGTTAGGAAAGAGAGAAAGCCGGGAAAGAAAGAACGATAGAGAGAAAGCTGGGAAAGAAAGAAAAAGAGAGAGAGAGAAAGCCGGGAAAGAAAGAAAGAGAGAGACAAAGAAAGCAGTGAAAGAAAGAAAGAGTGAGAGAAAGCCAGAAAAGAAAGAGAGAAAGCCGGCAAAAAAGAGAAAGCCGGCAAAGAAAGAGAGAGAAAACTGGGAAAGAAAGAGAGAAAAAGCTGGGAAAGAGAGAGAGAAAGAAAGCTGTGAAAGAAAGAGAGAGAGAGAGAGAGAAAGTGGGAAAGAGAGAGAGAAAGCCAGGAAAAAAAGAGAGAGAGAAAACTGGGAAAGAAAGAGAGCGAGAAATCTGGGAAAGAGAGAGAGAGAGAGAGAGAGAAAGCTGGGAAAGAAAGATAGACAGAAAGCTGGGAAAGAAAGAGAGAGAGAAATCTGGGAAAGAATGAGAGAGAGAGAGAGAGAAAGAAAGCCGGAAAAGTGAAAGAAAGGCAAGAAAGAGAAAGGCAAGACAAGAAAGAGGGAGAAAACTGGGAAAGAGATAAAGACAAGAAAAAAAAGCCAGGAAAGAGAGAGAGAGAGAGAAAGGGAGAGCAGTGCAAGAAAAAGAAAGGGAAATCTGAGAGAGAAGGATGGATGGATGGATAGAAAGAAAAAAAAAGTATGAATCTAATGTTTACACTATATAGATAAAATGTCACCATCCGTTTACACGCTGCACAATCACACCAGTCCCTGCCATGAAGGGGCTTACAATCTAAGGTCCTCATCTCATATACTAGGGCCAATTATCCCAGCAGTATACCTGTGGGAATAAATTCATGCAAACACAGGGAGATAATGAAAACTGGGGATATCTATATGCCGGTGCAGTTTCCTCAGGAGACCCAGACGTGTGCTTCTTTGGGCTAGCTGTCTTACAGGGGTGTTTTACCTCTGATAGTCCCCACCTTGTTGTGGTCTGGCACAGGTGCACTATAGGGACCTATGGTGGCCGTGGTTGCGCAGGTCCAGGAGAGGACACACGCAATTCTAGTTGGTCACCTTTTGAGACAGGAGTTCAGGGGGGACATATATCCCCCTTTTTTCCTTCTTCCCTCCCCCTTGTTTGGGCTTCTGATGGTTCCATAGTGCTGGAGAAATACCCCTTGATTGTGACCAAGCTTTCAGCTGGTTGAATTTTGTTGTGTGGGGACTTCTATGGCTGACAGCCTTTTGTCCTTGCTCCGTCTCTGGTCTCCCCTCAGTTGTGATGCCTCCAACTATGATATACAGCCGCTCTTTGTAGGTGTTTCACATTAAGAATGGAGCTTTGAAGAAGCGGGTTACATATATTTTTGTAACCGCGAAACATGTCAGCTATCCATCTGGAAACGCCAATTCTTACACCTTGGTTTTTATGTATTTATGGACCAATTTTATTATCTTGAATATGTGTTTTTTTGTATATGTCTTTCATATATATGTATCAATAAACTTGGAAACAATTTTATATTTAATGCTTTTTTTCTAACCTATTATGGATCTTTAGAGTAGCCCAGTAAATACCCATTAAGCTCTCTAATTCACTCTATACCTGATAATGAAAACTCCATGCAGACAGTGGCCATGAACTACAAGGCATAAGTGCTAACTACTAAGCCACTGTGCTGCCATACTGAGATAGATAGATAGATAGATAGATAGATAGATAGATAGATAGATAGATAGACAGACAGACAGAGAGACAGACAGACAGACAGTCAGACAGACAGAGAGACAGACAGACAGACAGACAGACAGACAGACAGACAGACAGACAGATAGATAGATAGATAGATAGATAGATAGATAGATAGATAGATACATACATACATACATACATACATCAATAGATATATACATACATACATACATACATAGATACATACATACATCAATACATACATACATACATCAATAGATAGATATATACATCAATAGATACATACATACATCAATAGATAGATACATATATACATCAATAGATAGATACATACATACATCAATAGATAGATACATACATACATCAATAGAGAGATAGATACATATATACATCAATAGAGAGATACATCCATACATCAATAGATAGATAGATACATACATCAATATATAGATACATACATACATCAATATATAGATACATACATACATCAATAGATAGATAGATACATATATACATCAATAGATAGATACATACATACATCAATAGATATATACATACATACATCAATAGATAGATAGATACATATATACATCAATAGATAGATACATACATACATCAATAGATATATACATATATACATCAATAGATAGATACATACATACATCAATAGATACATACATATATACATCAATAGATAGATACATACATACATACATCAATAGATAGGTAGATACATACATCAATAGATACATACATACATACATACATCAATAGACAAATAGATATATACATCAATAGATAGATAGATACATACATCAATAGATAGATAGATACATACATACATCAATAGATAGATACATATATACATCAATAGATAGATAGATACATATATACATCAATAGATAGATACATACATACATACATCAATAGATAGATACATATATACATCAATAGATACATACATACATCAATAGATAGATACATACATACATCAATAGATAGATAGATAGATACATACATCAATAGATAGATAGATACATATATACATCAATAGATAGATACATACATACATCAATAGATAGATACATATATACATCAATAGATAGATAGATACATACATCAATAGATAGATACATACATACATACATCAATAGATAGATACATACATACATCAATAGATATATACATACATCAATAGATAGATAGATAGATACATACATCAATAGATAGATAGATACATATATACATCAATAGATAGATACATACATACATCAATAGATAGATACATATATACATCAATAGATAGATAGATACATACATCAATAGATAGATACATACATACATACATCAATAGATAGATACATACATACATCAATAGATATATACATACATCAATAGATAGATAGATAGATACATACATCAATAGATAGATAGATACATATATACATCAATAGATAGATACATACATACATCAATAGATAGATACATATATACATCAATAGATAGATACATATATACATCAATAGATAGATACATACATACATCAATAGATATATACATACATCAATAGATAGATAGATAGATACATACATCAATAGATAGATAGATACATACATACATACAATAGATAGATACATACATACATACAATAGATAGATACATACATACATACAATAGATACATACATAGACTTATAGATATTAACATTTGTTTGTACTGCTCCATGGTTGATGTGAGAGAATCAGGAATCGGGGATCTAGTAATGTGGTGCCATTATAGCAGATAAAAGCTTTTATAATGAAGTGTTAAGTATCGCCCATTGATCCTGCCGGTACACAGGCATACAGATACTGGAAGACAATTAATAACGTTCTAGCTGAGAGAGAACTACAAGTCCCAGCACACTCCTCTATCTTCTGACCACCAATGGCTGCACAACTCCAATTCCCTTTTTTTAAAATTTTTATATCTCATAAATCAAATTATATATATATTTTTTTTTTTTTGCTGGATGCCACTTTTTTTTTTTAGGAAACATCCCCGGATGATTGTAAATTGTCATTCATACAGATTAGCTTTAATGTTAAATATAGATCTTCAAGAAAAATGGAGCTGACAAGCACTTGGGGTCTTTGGGCATACATGGCGGCCTGTGTGCAATGTGCCAGCAAGGTAAGTCCTTCATTTTCCAAGCTGCAAATCCAAATCAGGTCAGAAATGACTTATCTCTGCTACAAACACTCGACCACTGGAATGACAACCAGCAGTGCAGGTAGAGCTCCCCCTCTGGTCAGCCGCAGTCACTGCGCTCTGGAGACAAGGCCGCCCTTCCATTTCATGAGTCAGGATGTGGAGGGGAAGCTTCTACAAAATGTCTGACGTGGGGCCTCTCCCTTTACAGCTTGTTCTCAGACGGCAGTAAAAAAATAACGCTGCATTTTAATCGACTGGCGTAATTAAACACGCAGAGGTGAAAAACGCGCCCTGTGGTTCCTAACACGTGTCTGGGTGTAAATGAGAGCCAGGGTTGCTCACTCGGGGTGTCGATAAAGTTTTCAGCCGCCATCTTGCCTGCCAACTCATGATGTTGATAAACAAAGTGGAGACATGAAACATTCAATTGTCCACTACAACCTGGAAACAAGCCAACTAGAACCAAACTGAGCTGACTTTGTATTATGGTTGGAATTTTGGAAATTAGTTTTGGACGGAGGGGATTAGAACCCCTGTCTGGTCCCCATTAGGGAGATTCACCCTCTCTTTTTGTCCTGTTTACCATTATTACTGGAAAATCCCAAATTTTGGGTTGTCCTCAGAAGAGGAATAGAGGGGAAATCTTCCAATGGGGACACTAGTTCTGGTGACTTACTTTGGGGGGGATTTCCTTTCACTTCCTGTTTTGTCTATGGGACAGGAAGTGGAGGGAAATCCCCTCAATGGAAGATGGCAAAACCCTCCCTAACTTTATTAGAAGTGTAAAAAAAAAGGTTTTGCCTTTAGTTCTACCTTAACCACTTGTCTACTGCCGCACGTGTTTTTTCTCATTTATAATTGGGATGGCAGAAATTACCCCCCCCCTGGCCAGCCAGTGCACCCATCAATTGCTGTGACCTGAGATGTCGCCCATCACAGACACGGTGTACAGAGCAGGTCTGATCGGCTTTGTACCTTGTGATCACTGTGATGACCAATCCCTGCAAGCACAAATGTAAACAGTATTACTGTAGACCGCTGATTGCTCAGTTCTCAGTCAGCTCTGAGTAGTGCCCACTGGAGCCCCAGGCTGTGGAGCGGGCGGCCTGGCTGGTTCAGGATCTCAGCGGTGCTTCAGTCAGACATCTGGACGGATCCCGACATTATTGTCTGGACTGGCTCTGTGATGTCACAGAAGTGTACTCTTGTGACTCACAGAAGAAAAATCTTTGGCCACTGTGACGTTATGCGAGGCGAGATAGTGGACAGGTGATATCTGTCACCTCACATGCGTTCACTTGGAGTGGACTAGAAAGAGTCCGGCCCGGGTTTTGCCAGCCACCGTGGCAGAGTTGGTTCCGGCCTGGAGTTTCTGGTCCACCCAAATCCCCCTTCAGCTGCTTTAAATGATCAGATGAAGAACTCAGTGTTGCTCTGGTCTGGGACTCAGTATCATTACAGTGAGCTACACCTTAAGGCCTCATGCACACAGGACGTATTTTGACTGTTTTTTAGCTGCAGACGTTTTTTTCTACAGTCAATAGTCCATCATGTTGTCCTATGTGTTCATGCACACACAGGCTGTTATCAGCTGTTTTTAGCAGTGACGATTTTGAGCTGTAAAATAAACCCAAGACCAGGGGGTTATTTTGGAAGTTTTTCAGCTGTAAAAACGTTCAAAAACGCTAAAAAGCGTCAATCCCCAACGTTTTTGATCAATTGAAAAAAACAAACAAACACTGGTCTTTTAAAAATGCTAAAAAACTCGAAAAAAAACTGCGGTAATATAACACTGGTAAAAGCTGAAAACATCCCTGATAAGCTACTGATGCTTTTTGGATGTTTTTTTTAAGTCCTGTGTGGATGAAGCCTACAGCCTCGTACACACGGGTCGACGGTCGTACGACCGAAGGGGCCAAATCGTATGTTGGCTGTTGTATCTAGCATACTGACTGCACTACACGATCGTACGACCAAGCTGAACGTAGTGACGTGCTATGAACATATAAAGAGAAAGTTCAGGTGCATGTAATTAGCGTCCGGCCGTTCCTGACTTTGGAGCATGCGTGTTTTGCACAATACAACTTGTTGGACCAACTTCCCTGTACACACGTCGTAAGACCGCTTGTTGGTAAGACCAAGTTTTCTAGTCTGCTCATAAAACTCCTGTTGTACGACCGTCGTACGTCAGCTGTTCTAATCGCGTGTACTAACGGTCGATTTAGCATACAATGGTCGTTCGTAGGACTTGTTGTATACGATCGTCGACCTGTGTGTACAAGGCATAAGAGTTGGTTGTTCTAAGGACTCAAAGTGAAAAGGTTTGCGTTTGTTTTGTTTGGAGGTGTCTGGGATTAGCCTGGCACCATATAGAGAGGTATCCTGCTCTGTAATAGCTTAGCGCCGGACGGCAAGGTTTTGTTTTGCTATTTCGTTTGTTTTATGACTTGCAACCTTTTTCCAATAAAACTGGCAACCCGCCAGACTTTTAAGAAAGTTTGCCTTCAAGCTGCCTTCTTCCCAGGAAAGGTGATCCCCATGAGCTAATCTCCCACACCATACATACTTCTCCTTTCATTCCGATGTGGAGAAAAATAATGCAAAGTTGTTACATAATACTAGTAAGGTTATGACCATTTCTTTCTATGGCCTGCGATTATCTCTCTGTCTCTGCAGCTCTGATTGCAGCACAGCGAGAGTAAAGTGTTCCTGACTGATGATACATGAACATGGATGAAAAGCACAGAATTAAAGGGCAAGACACAAAGGCGGAATAAGCCCACCGCTGAGGACACGCCAGCCTACAAAAGGAAGTCGCTGTGAGTGTTACGGGTCGGCCATTCTAATAAAGACAGCAATCTGTGTTCCTCAGCAAAACTACACAAGTGTTTAACCGACTTCCTGTCCTGGTACCAAGCTGGCGTTTTTCCAGCATTGTACAGATCTGACTGCCACCCTCTTCTCTATTTCTGCAGAAAGGAAATTCGAATCATCGTGCAAATGATAGGGAATATTACAGACCACCACTCACCATTTAGAGGCCTGCAATTGGGGTTCAGTTATTACAGCAAGAACCTTAAAAAGATCCAAATGTAACATTGAACGCTGCACCGTTCAGGAATTATCGGTGAGTATAAGATGGCGGGTCACTACAGAGGGGCCTAGATCTATCTGACCTCCCGCCTTCCATTCAGTTGTACCGGCTACTCTCCTGTATTGTATTTGCTTCCTCTGGTTTCACTTCACACTGTGACCTTCTCACAATGTGCATTAGAAGCTGCAGAAAGTCAGATAAAGCCTGAATCATTTCCTGGCTGGAGGACATCCAGTATCATCGAACTCTTTCCTCCCCAGCCCAATTGTCCCTGGCCCTGCCCCTTTCGTTAATTGAATTTCAGCTCTTTCAATCAGGGAGGCTCAGTATCACATGTGGGCGTTACCTAGGGTGGTCTGCATGCAAAAGCAGCCTGCCTGGAGATGCCTAGCTTTTCAGATTAACCCCGGGTTCACACTGTCCGCGACTTCAAAGTTGCGCAACTTTGAAGTCGGACCCCAGTGCGACTTCGGCACGACTTGCATGAAACAGAAGTCAATGCAAGTCATACCAAAACTAGTGCAGGAACCTTTTTCTAAGTCGGAGCGACTCAAGTCGCATCGACTAGAACGGTTCCATTGCACAGAATGGGGTACGACTTCTGATGCGACAAGTGCTCCAAAGTCAGAGCAATTGTCGCATCAGTGTGAACTGGGCCTGACACCCACCCGTTAAAGTGATTGCAAACGATCACCTTGTAAAACAACCCATTCAGTTTAACAAAGAAATAAACGGCAAAAACATTTTTGTATAGATATAAAAAAACATTATAAATACCTTTTTATCCCTTTTTTTAATAAATGATCACATTCCCTCTCAGTTATTATTATTATTATTATTATTATACAGGATTTATATAGCGCCGACAGTTTGCGCAGTGCTTTACAATATTAGGGCAGACAGTACAATTACAATACAATTCAATACAGGAGGAATCAGAGGGCCCTGCTCGTTAGAGCTTACAATCTAAGAGGGAAGGTTGAATGATACGAAAGGGCAGTAAATTGCAGAAGATGAGCTGATTGAGAAAATAAGGAGTGTAGTTAGGTGGTGGCAGGATAGGCTTCCCTGAAGAGAAAAGTTTTCAGGGATCGCTTGAAGGTGGATAGATTTGGGGACATTCTGACCGATTGGGGTAGGGAGTTCCATAAGTTGCATAAGAGCTGAGGGGAGGAGAACAACAGCACACTGAGATTCTCAGTGAATGGCTGTGCAGCAGGAGCATGCCAGGACAAGTCTGATTATTGGAGGAGAGCACACCGCGTTCCCAGCATAGCTACAGCCCAGGCCAAAACTTTTAAGAATTAGGCCTGCTTTACACTGCTGCTGGTAACCTCTTCTCTATGTTATCTTATCAGTACATTTACTACATAGGGTCGTTTAACCGCTTAAACCCTGGAAGGATTTTTTTTTTTTGCGATTCGGCACTGCGTTGCTTTAACTGATAATTCCGCGGTCGTGCGACGTTTTACCCAAACAAAATTTGTGTCCTTTTTTTCCCCCACAAATAGAGCTTTCTTTTGGTGGTATTTGATCAGCTCTGCGTCATTTCTGATCACCGCTA
Source organism: Glandirana rugosa (assembly GCA_018402905.1). Lineage (NCBI taxonomy): Eukaryota > Metazoa > Chordata > Amphibia > Anura > Ranidae > Glandirana > Glandirana rugosa. The sequence goes on along the minus strand of BLSH010042168.1, from coordinate 910,277 downwards.
TAAACAAAAAAAGAGCAACAATTTTGCAAAGAACAACATTTCTTACTTTTTGCCAAAATACAAATCCAAAAAAAAATATATAAAAAAACAAATTTATTAATCGGTTTCGGCCGATTTATATTCTTCATATTTTTGGTGAACAAAAAAAAAACGCAATTGGTGTTTATTGATTGGTTTGCACAAACGTTGCCGCGTTTACAAACCATGAGAATTAATTTCTGGCGTTTTTATATTATTTTTTTTTATATTTATATTTGCAGCGATTTTACGATTTTTATCAGGACTTTGATATTGCGGCGGACATGTCTGACATTTTTGACACTTTTTTGGGACCAATGACATTTATAGAGCGATCAGAAATTTAAATATCCATTGATTACTGTATAAATGTCATTAGCAGTGAAGGGGTTAACCTGCAGGGGGAGATCTAGGGGTTAACTGTGTTCTCTTCTAACGGTATGGGGGCTGGGCTACCAGGGGCATAAGAGATCTAACTGATCCCAGTGACTGGGATCAGTAGATCTCTTACATGCCCACTGACAGAGCGGGGAACCCCGTTCTTTCCCTCTGGCAGGTCATCGCGGCTCGCCAGTGGGCACACTCCTCCAGAGCCGCCTGCTAACTGAGCACGCGCGGATCGCTACTTATATACGGCGATTCACGGAATAGACCACTCTGCTGTACATACAATAGAACTACTCCGCTGTACATATAGAGTACATGGTTGGGAAGTGGTTAAGGTAGTTTCCAGGCAGTTGAGTTTAGATGCTTTTTTTGGAACGCAAGTTCAGAGGCATTTGAAACGCAAAAAAAAAAAAGGCTCCTAGACACCAAAGTGGCAAAACGCAGCTAAACCCGGCATGCAAAATGTGGCAAAACGGACGTTTTAGACGCTGGTTTCTAACTGTCAAGATAAAATGTTCAGGGGAGGTTGAAACAGCGCCCCGTGTAAATGGAGCTTTACACAAATATTAATTTTCACCAAGTCTGCTGCTTAAGTGTTTTGCGTTTCATTTGTTTTTATTGGAAAATAAAAGCTTTTTGACATTCGTATGAAAGATACATTGTACAATATTGTATTTATAAATTATTAAAATTTTAACAAAAGTAAATACTTCTTTATTCCTAAGTAGCCATCTGCTTCAGTGTTTTTAGATCTTTTTGTCAGATGTTACTATGGAATACTGAAGTATAATTACAAGTATTTCATAAGTGTCAAAGGCTTTTATTGACAATTACATGAAGTTTATGCAAAGAGTTAATATTTGCAACGTTGACCCTTCTTTTTCAAGACCTCTGCAATTCTCCCTGGCACGCTGTCAGTCAACTTCTGGGCCTCATCCTGACTGATGGCCACCCCCCCCCCCATTCATGCATAATCAATGCTTGGAGTTTGTCAGAATTTGTGGGGTTTTTTGTTCACCCGCCTCTCGAGGATTGACCACAAGTTCACAATGGGATTAAGGTCTGGGGAGTTTCCTGGCCATGGACCCAAAATTTCCATGTATTGTTCCCCAAGCCACTTAGTTATCACTTTTGCCTTATGGCAGGGTGCTCCATCATGCAGGAAAAGGCATTGTTCCTCACCAAACTGTTCTTGGATGGTTGGGAGAAGTTGCTCTCAGAGGATGTTTTTGTACCATTCTTTATTCATGACGGTGTTCTTAGGCAAAATTTTGAGTGAGCCCCTCCCTTGGCTGAGAAGGAACACCACACATGAATGGTCTCAGGATGCTTTACTGTTGGATGACACAGGACTGATGGTAGTGCTCACCTTTTCTTCTCCGGACAAGGTTTTTTCCGGATGCCCCAAACAATGGGAAAGGGGATTCATCAGAGAAAATGACTTTCCCCCGTCCTCAGCAGTCCAATCTCTGTACCTTTTGCAGAATATCAGTCTGTCCCTGATGTTTTTCCTGGAGAGAAGTGCCTTCTTTGCTGCCCTTCTTGACACCAGGCCATCCTCCAGAAGTCTTCTCCTCACTGTGGGTACCGATGCCCTCACACCTACCTGCTGCCATTCCTGAGCTCTGCACTGGTGGTGCCCGGATCCCTCAGCTGAATCAACTGTAGGAGATGGTCGTGGCACTTGCTGGACTTTCTTTGGCGCCCTGAAACCTTCTTCACAAATGCAGTGGAAATGTTTTTTTCTTAATGGGATTAAAGGAATTGTAAAGGCAGAAGTTTTTTTTAAATCTTACTGCAATCTATGCATTAAGATAAAAAACCTTCTGCGTGTAGCAGCCTCCCCACTACCCCCCTAATTACTTACATGAGCCCCATCTCTCTCCAGCGATGTCCACGAGTATCTAAGCCATCCAGGACTCTCCTCCTGATTGGCTGAGATACGGCAGCGGTGCCACTGGCTCCCACGGCTGTCAATCAAAGTCAGTTAGCCAATCAGGGGAGAAAGGGGGCTGGCCCGGGCCAAGGCTCCGTGTCTGAATGAACTCTGACTTGGCTTGGGTGCCCCCACAGCAAGCTGCTGGTTGAGGGGGCACTTGACAGGAGGGAGGGGCCAGGAGCAACAAAGAGGGATCTGAGAAGAGGAGGATCCAGGCTGCTCTGTGCAAAACCAACTGCACAGAGGAGGGAAGTATAATATGTTTGTTTTTAAAAATGAGACTTTACAATCACTTTAAGTTCATTTTCATGGCAAAGAGAGACTTTGCAATTAATTGCAATTCATCTGATCACTCTTCATAACATTCTGGAGTATATGTATATTTCCATCATAAAAAGCGAGGCAGCAGACTTTGTGAAAATTAATGTTTGTGTCATTCTCAAAACTTTTGGCCACGGCTTTTATAGAACTGACCATGTGCTCTCATGCCTAGTGTGGTCAGTTTTTGATAGGAAAGCAGAGGGACTTTGGAACACCAGGGATTTCACACAAAGGAAGCAATTGCAATTCAAAGAGAACAGGAGACTTTCTCATACAAGTACATGGTAGAGCAGCCACATATCAGGAATATTTGCATAACTCCAACAAATGTCAGCCGCCTTCAGTGCTGAGGTCTCTTGAGAGAAGTACTGAGGCCGGGTGCTGTGATGTTTTCAGGAAGCTATGTACAGCACCGTGTCAGCCTTTCCCACCAGCCATGATCTGCCTGTGTTGCAAGAGAAGCACAGAGACCCAGTGATGATATCACCCTGGCTTAATAAAGTTATGTAATAAAAACATAAAAGGTTTTATTTTAAAATTTCATAAAAATGTTGATGAAGAGGGAAAGGAGGAACCAGAGAGGGCAATAGAAGGTTACATTAACCACTTCAATACCAGGCACTTAGAACATTTCCCGCCTAGACCAATTTTCAGCTTTTAGTGGTCTCACAGTTTGAGTGACAATTACTCAGTCATGCTACACTGTATCCAAACAAAATTTGTATCATTTTTTTTCTCACAGATAGAGCTTTCTTTTGGTGGTATTTAGTCCCCGCTGGGTTTTTTCTTTTTTGCGATATAAGCAAAAAAAGAGCGAACATTTAAAAAAAAAAAACAAAAAAACTTTTTTTTAGTTTCTACTGTAAAATTTTAAAAAAAAGTTATTTTTCTTCATAAAATTGGGCCAAAATGTATACTGCTACATATCTTTGGTAAAATTAGTGGATATTATTTAGTCTGTGTGAAAGTTATAGAGTCTACAAGCTATGGTGCAAATCACTGAAAATTGATCACACCTGATGTATTGATGGCCTCTCTCATTTCTTGAGACCCTAACAAGCCAGGAAAGTACAAATACCCCCCCCCCCCCCCAAGTTTTTTCACGGTTTCATTTTTTCCACAATTCTTTGCAAAATTAAGTTTTTTTTTTTCACAAAATTGTCAATGTAACAGGTTATTTCTCTCACATGGCATATGCATACCACAAATTACACCCCAAAACCCATTCTACTTACTACTCCTCCTGAGTATGGCGATACCACATGTGTGGGACATTTTCACAGCCTGGCCACATAGAGAAGCCCAACATGCAGGGAGCACCATCAAGTATTCTAGGAGCATAAATTACACATCTCATTTCTCAACCACCTATTACACTTTTGAAGGCCCTGGAGCCCCAGGACAATGGAATTAACCACAAAATGACCCAATTTTGGAAAGCTAACACCCCAACGTATAATCTATGAGGCATAATGAGTCTTTTTAAAGGTTCATTTTTTTTCCAGAAAAGTTTGGAAAATGTTTTTTTTTTATTACACAAAGTTGTCCATTTCTAAGATATTTCCAACACGTGGTATGTACATAGCAAAAATGACACCCCAAAATACATTCTGCTACTCCTCCTGAGTATGGCAATACCACATGTGTGAGACTTTTACACAGTCTGGCCACATACAGAGGTCCAACTTTGAAGTAGCACCGTCAGGCATTTTAAAAGCAAAAATTACACATCTCATTTCTCAACCACCTATTACACTTTTGAAAGCCCTGGAGCACCAGGACAATGGAATTGCCCACAAAATGACCCCATTTTGGAAAGCTAACACCCCAAGGTATAATCTATGAGGCATAATGAGTCTTTTGAATGGATCATTTTTTTCCAGAAGTTTTTGGAAAATGTGGAAAAAAATGAAAACACATTTTTTTTACACAAAGTTGTCCATTTATAAGAAATTTCCAACACACAGCATGTACATAGCAAAAATAACACCCCAAAATACATTCTGCTACTTCTCTTGAGTATAGCAATACCACATGTGTGAGACTTTTACACAGCCTGGACACATATAGAGGCCCAATATCCAAGTAGCACCTCCAGGCATTCTATGAGCATGAATTACACATACCATTTTCTGACTACCGATCACATTTTTGAAGGACCTTCATATTTCTAACACATAGCATGTACATACCAAATAACAAAAGATTACCTGTGGTTTTAGTAGTGCAGTGGCCCACAGAGGAGAGCATCAGTTCAGGCAGCAGGCAGGGATGTGGTCAGTGACAGCAAAAGCAATCATCCAAGCAGCAGGCAGGAATATTGTCCATAGTTGGTACAGGCAGAAATACTGTCAGCACAGCCAAATCATTGGTCCAGGTAGCAGGCAGAGATGTCCAGGCAGAAATACTGTCCATAGTCACTAGAGGCAGCAGGCAGAGATATGGTCAACACTGCCAATGTATTGGTCCAGGCAGCAGGAAGAAACATGGTCCATAAAGTCCTGGGTCATTACAGGCAGCAATATGGTTAGCACAGCCAAAGTATTGGTCCAGGCAGCAGGAAGAAACATGGTCCAGAAAGTCCTGGGTCATTACAGGCAGCAACATGGTCAGCACAGCCAAAGTATTGGTCCAGGCAGCAGGAAGAAACATGGTCCAGATAGTCCTGGGTCATTACAGGCAGCAATATGGTCAGCACAGCCAAAGTATTGGTCCAGGCAGCAGGAAGAAAGGTCCATAAAGTCCTGGGTCCTTACAGGCAGCGATATGGTCAACACAGCCAAAGTATTGGTCCAGACAGCAGGAAGGACCATCAAGCTTAGGGCCAGGGGGACAGGGGTAGAGGCTTCTCCCATCCAAATGCTTTGAAGTCTCCGGGAAACCAGACCCTGTTCTGGGAACACAGAAAACCAAACACTGGTTTTCTCCACTCAGAACGCTTTCTGGAGCCCCCCATGTACTAAAGTATAAGGGTAAAAGATCAGTCCAAGTCAGAAACGTGGTTTAAAACGGCAGGCAAAGACATTGTTGGTAAACAGGCCAGGGTCAGTTAACACGGAAGTCAGAAACATGGTTTAAAACGGCAGGCAAAGACATTGTCTGTAAACAGGCCAGGGTCAGTTAACGTGGTAGCAAGCAAACACACAGGTATTTGAAATGGGGAAATGGCAGTCTATAGTCTATATGGGGAACTAATATCTGATTTGTGTATGATAATTTTTGAAACAATGTCCTATGCACAAGCCAAGTTGGGAGGGACAGTCGGGCAATAATAGGTGGTATCTCTTCTGACTCCTCCTCTGGAGCATACACAACATTTCTTCTGTTATCTTCTTCCGGATTCTGTGGGGGGGGATGGGTAAGGGATAATGCTGCTCGTGGAGTCGACTCACACTATTGAAGTGAATACTTTCTGGGGGGGGTCCTTGCTGATAAATTAGGGCAGTAATAATGTTTTCAATGTATTTGAAGTAGATGAGGGATTGATTTTCAGACAATCTTTGGCAACACGCAAACAAATTATACCAAAAATGTGAGTTTCAGGTAGATTAATAGGGCTGTACCATCTGGTCATTTAAATCGACCCCCCCCCCCCCCCATGAATAGATTGTAGCTTTACAACGGGGCCACATCCTCTTTGGATCCCCACCAAGGTGTTATTGTGGATGGTAGAGAGGATGCAGACATCTTTCTTGTCCCTCCACTTCATGGCCAATACCTCTTCATACCTCATGAAGGCAGATTCCCTGTTTTGTAGCTTTTTGGTGAGGAGATTTTGTGGAAAGCCCTTCCGGTTTTTCTTGAAGGTGCCACAGGCCAGGGTTGTCTCTCGATAAAGATGGCGAAATAGGGGCAGGCTGGTATAGTAGTTATCCACGTATAGGTGGTATGCCTTTCCAAAGAGGGGGTATGCAAGCTTCCAGACAATCTTCCCACTGGTTCCAATATATGTGGGTCAATCACTGGGCTGGAGTTGGGAGTCTTTACCTTCATATATTCTAAAGGTGTACACATAGCCAGTGGCTCGATCACACAGTTTGTTAAATTTTAAGCCATACCTGGCTATTTTGCTGGGTATGTACTGCTTGAAATGCAGCTGGCCAGTGAAATGGATGAGGGACTCATATACACAGATGTTTTTATCCGGGATAAACACTTCCACGAATGTCTGAGAAAAGGAATTAATTAGGGGGCATATCTTATATAATTTATCATGGTTTGGGTGATCTCGGGGAGGGCACTGCGAATTATCACTAAAATGGAAGAAACGCATAATCATGTTGTATCTTGTCCTGAACATGACAGAGGAGTATATGGGCATGTGGTGGACGGGGTGGGTGGACCAATACCTTTGGAGTTCATTTTTTTGTGTAATCCCCATATTCAACGTGACGCCCAAAAATGTTTTCAATTCGTCCAGTGTCAGACGTTGCCAATGGAACATGCAGGCATAAGATGAAGTGGGATTGGCAGCAATAAATTGTTCTGCATAGAGACTGGTTTGGTCCACCATACTCTGTAGCAATTTGGGGGTGAAAAACAAAGAAAAAGTAGTCCAATAGGGCAAAATCGGTAGTGTAGACCTGGACACCTGGTTGCGCGGTGAAATTGTGGATTGTTGCAGACCCTGAGTTGGCGGGCAACCATACGGGGTTTGCCAGGGCACCGGGAAGGAAGGACTGGGCCTGGATGAGGATTCTTTGGATTGGGAGTGTAGTTGCAGTGCTAGTACTGGGCTCCTCTTCCTGGGGTCTGGTGCTGCCGGTGGTGGGCAGGTCTTCGGATCTTGGTCCTAATCTTCTTATTCTTTTAGGAGGGGGGCGGTTTCCTCAGCTGAATCGGACTCTGATCCACTGCCCTCTAATGGTTCATACTCCGAACCAGAATTGTTTGATGAGAGCTCCCCGCTGCTCTCATCATCCGACATGGCAAGTATTTCATACGCCTCCTCAGGGGTATATACTCTCTGAGACATGATAGTGGGCCTGGTGATTGTACTGATGGCAGTACTGATGGGTGGTGGTATTGGTGGTGGACCTGCGTTTAGCGGTACCGGTGGCTGTACTGGTGGCTGGCCTGTGTGGCGGTATCGATGGCGGTACTGGGGGCGGATCTGCGTTTGCGGTACAGGTGGTGGTACTGGTGGCTGGCCTGTGTGGTGATACGGATGGCTGTACTGGTAGCGGATCTGTTTAGTGGTACTGGTGGCGGTACTGGTGGCTGGTCTGTGTAGCGGTACCGTTGGCGGTAATGTGTAGCGGTACTGGTGGTGGGCCTGTGTGACAGATGGGCAGTGACAGATCCAGATGGTACTGGTGACATGTCCTCTTTATTGGGGGGGGGGGGTCGTGTTGTGCACAGTACAGTATTCAGACAGTATACACACAGTAAAACTCACTGATCCTTGCTTTGCTCTCGCCTCACACGATCGGTGTGTGAGGAGGAAAAGCAGGGATCACATAGTGACAGTTGTTGTTTACAACTGTGACCGGCTGTGAATTTCATTGGCTGTTTACAGATCGGGTAATCGCTGTGTCCGAGGGACACCCGCGCCCCCCCCGATCACGTGGCCGTGCCTCCGGGGCATGCATCAGACACACATGCGGCGGGCTGCCGTTTGTCTGAAAACAATGTGATCGGCTGTGATCATGCACAGCCGATCACGCGGTAAACAGCCAATTTAACTGGCTGTTTACTGTGATTGGTGACAACCTGTGTCCGGCGGACAGGAGCCGTGCACGATTGCCGCGATGCGCGCTCCAGTGGGAGCGTGCTAACGGCTTATCAGACAGGACGTCAATAGATGCCCAGTCAGGATAATGAACCCCCCGCCCGGTCGTCATTTGTCAATAGGCCGGGCGGGAAGTGGTTAAAGATATAAAAGTCTGGTGAAAAGGTTTCTATAAAGGATCCAAAAATAGTCAGCGGTGAGATATTAAGGTGAGATATTAATTACAGAAACTGTAAACCATAACTGGGTGACATTTAGATTGCTCTGTGCACAAAGGGGTTAATAAACTAAAACTAGAGAGTGCAAAATCTGGTGTGACTCTGCATAGAAACCAATCAGCTTCCAGTTTTTATTGTATGGTCAACGCTTAAAAGAAAAAGCTGAAGTTAGAAGCTGATTGGCTCCCATGCAAAGCTGCACCGGATTCTGCACTCTCCAGTTTTAGTAAATCAACCCCTGTGTGTCATAAAAATTTTAATTTTTATTGGTTTAAAGAAATTACGGTTTTCACTTTTTTTTTAAATCATTCTTCTCATCTCAATGGTGCTGATCTCCTCCAATCTTTTTCAGCTATTTCCTGTCTGCATGTACTTGCTCCAGGGTTGGCTACACATCATTGCTCTGGACTGGCTTCCTTAAAATGTAGGGCCTAATTGTAAAAAAAAAAAAAAAAAAAAAATATTAAAAAAAGGCGCTGATGAGCATTTGGGGTCATTGGGTGTACATGGAGGCCTGTGTGCAATGTGTCAGCGAGGTAAGTCCTTAATTTTCCAAGCTACAAATCCAAATCAGGTCAGCAATGACTTATCTCTGCTACAAACACACTCCAACCACTGGAATGACAACCAGCATTGTAGGAAGAGCTCCCCCTCTGGTCAGCTGTAGTCACTGCGCCCTGGAGACAAGGCCGTCCTTCCATTTCATGAGTCAGGATGTGGAGGGAAAGCTTCTACAAAATGGCTGGCGTGGGGCCTCTCAGTTATTAGCTCATTCTTCACCATGAAAAGAAAACTGCATTTTAACCAACAAAAAAATTCTGGGGTATAGTACTGTGCTTGAAACAGCCACATCCCTTAAATATTAAAAGAACACATTACCCCCAATAGGCAACAGGATTTTATAGGCTCAGTAAGTGAGCAAACGCATGACTTAGAAAAATGTATAGAAATTTATTAAATGTCAAAATATTGTACATTTTTAAAAAAAACAGATTCTTAAAGGTAAAAAGGTATACATAAAAAACACATAGAAATGCAATATTTAAGGATTACTGAAGTCCTTGTTATATACGTGTATTTGCATAAACCAAAACACCAACGCGTTTCCGAGTCTTAAAGGAACCCCTTCTTCAGGGTGGGTTTTTTTCCAATTGTTTGTATGCTTACTCTACAAGATAAACATGCATTAATACATAGATTGCTACTGGTCATTTGGTACCATTAAACAACACTGAGGAGCGGGGAATGGAGCAGTTACTTACCATCCTTGTATATGCAGTGGTAACACCGACCATGAATAAAAGCAATGGAGAAATAAAGGGTCAACCCTAGAGACACAAAGCAGAGGATTAATGGAAAAATAGCCTCACAGGTAGGGATGGGCGACCCGAGCGGCATGCACTGGGACCACATCTGATGTCAGCAGGAAGTAAATAAAATATACAAAGATAAGTATAAATGTGAGTATTTATAAGTGTAAATGTAAGTATAAACTAATATGTAAGGCAGGATTTTAAAGGGGTAAAAGCCACCTTAAAATGTTTTTTTACCTCTGCTTTGTGTCTCTTGGGTTGACCCTTTATTTCTCCATTGCTTTTATTCATGGTCGGTGTTACCACTGCATATACAAGGTTGGTAAGTAACTGCTTCATTCCCCACTCCTCAGTGTTGTTTAATGGTACCAAATGACCAGTAGCAATCTATGTATTAATGAATGTTTATCTTGTAGATTAAGCATACAAGCAATTGCAAAAAATCCACCCTGAAGAAGGAGTTCCTTTAAGACTCAGAAACGCGTCAGTGTTTTGGTTTATGCAAATACACGTATATAACAACGACTTCAGTAATACTTAACCACTTCAATACTATGCACTTAGAACACTTTACTACCAGACCAATTTTCAGTTTTCAGTGCTGTTGCACTTTGAATGAGAATTGCGCGGTCGTGCGACGCTGTACCCAAACAAAGTTTTTATCATTTTGTTCCCACAAATAGAGCTTTCTTTTGGTGGTATTTGATCGCCCCTGTGGTTTTTATTTTTTGCGCTGCAAATAAAAAAAGACCGAAAATTTTGAAAAAAAAAAAAATTCTCTATTTTTGTCACAAAACTTTGTAAATAAGTAAATTTTCTCCATCACTGGTGGGCACTGATGAGGCTACACTGACGGGCACTGATGTGGCAGTACTGATTGGCACTGATGAGGTGGCACTGATGATGAGGCACTTATATGCAGCGATGATGAGCACTGTTAGGCGGCACCGATAAGCAGCACTGACGGGTACTGAGAGGTGGCACTGATATACAGCACTGATGGGCACTGATATGCAGCACTGACAGACACTGCTAAGCGGCACTGATGGGCACTAATAGACAGCACTGATTGGCACTCAGGCGGCACTGGGCACTGATAGGTGGCACTGATGGGCACTGATAGGTGGGCACTGGTAGGTGGCAAATGGTGGGCACTGATGTGTGGCACTGGTATGCATTGATAGGGGCACTGGTGGGCACTGATAGGGGCACTGCTGGGCATATACATTAATAGGGGCTCATTCCCTGGTGGTCTAGGGTGGCATCTGAAGGAGTCATGGGCAGTCACGACGAATAGCCACGGCGGATTGTCACGAGTAGTAGCGACGTATATTCACGGAGTAGTAGTCACGGTGGAGTAGTCACGGTTAGTCATGACGGTGTAGTCACGGGCAGTCACATCGGAGTAGTCACGGGTGGTCACTACCTCTTTTAAATGAATAAATGTTTCAAAACACTGTTTTTATCTCTTAAAAAAAAAAAAAGTTTTAAAAGCCAGAAAAAAATAAACGTCGCGTTTTTTATTTTTGGTGTCCCCGCTAGTTTATGGTGGTTTTCTTTCGAGATAAACACCCTTGTTTTACTATTTTTGAAACAAACCCATGTCGCAGCGTGCTGGCGCGTTAAGAGTAAGTTTCACGTTGTCGTGACTTTTGACTTTTAACCAGACCATCATTTCACAAGATTCACGTATCATAACTTCACCAATTCATAATGACTTCAGCAACAATATATGCACATAAACGTATTT
>BLSH010042168.1:888153-898170 GCA_018402905.1 Glandirana rugosa | reverse complement strand
ATGTCATAAACATGTAACTTTAGTATAGGGGAGAGTTCGCAGAGAAGAGGTCTCTTTTATTCAAGTCACGAGCATTAGAAAGGAGTATTGATTCCAGGAAGTCAGGGAATTAATCGCAACACGGGAAGAGACTTAGGAAAGATCAAGGTCCTGTAGGAAGGACTCCTGACCACGGGTCTTGACCTTCCGTATAAGGTCCACGCCAGAGTGGTCTCTGAACTTCACACCCTCTTAAGGACAGGCTCAGCAATGGCATGCAATGCCAAGCTGCGGCAAGCAAAGCCAACAAAATATTGGCATGCATCAAAAAGGGGATAAACTCCAGGGATAAATCAATAATTCTCCCACACTTCAAGTCTCTGGTGAGACCGCACCTGGAATATGCCTTCCAGTTCTGGGCACCAGTCCTCAGGAAGGATGTCCTGGAACTAGAAAGGATTCAGAGAAGGGCACAACGCTAATTAAGGGACTGAAGGACCTTAGTTATGAGGAAAGATTACGAGCACTGAACTTATTTTCTCTGGAGAAGAGACGCTTGAGAGGGGATATGATTTCAATGTACAAATACTGTACTGGTGACCCCACAATAGGGACAAAACTATTCCGTGCAAGGGAGCACACAAAGACACGCCGCCATTCATTAAAAATGGAGGAAAGACGGTTTAACCTTAAGCTTTGTAGAGGGTTCTTTACGGTAAAAGCAGTGAGGATGTGGAATTCTCTTCCACAAACAGTGGTTTCAGCTGGGAGCATACATAATTTAAAAAAAACTATTAGATGGGCACCTAAGAGACCACAACATTGAGGGATATACAATGTAATACTGACATAAAAGCACACACATAGGTTGGACTTGATGGACTTGTGTCTTTTTTCAACCTCACTAACTATGTAACTATGTGCCATATCTGTGTCCTAACTTTATGCCGTGTAATGATGAATTCATGGTATGGATATTCCTCCATGGTAAAATTGGACCAGCTTGGAGCAAGGTAAGTATATGTGTACCATACCTGTGGGATCCCCCTGGAAGCTGGAAATCACTGTATACTGTAGACAATGCTACTATACCACTACTACAATGATTGCTTCTACCTTCCGGGTCCCTCACCGAGCAGCTGCCCTGTTGCTTATTAAGCACAGGAGGTCACCCACTTGGCATGGGTGTCATTCAGAGGACACTTTGGCTTTTCTCAAGCAATGCAAAGTTTTCTTAAGTTGGACGAAGTGAAGATTGTGATGTCACCATCCTGCCTTTCCACCACGTCCAATGAGAGAACACTTTGCATTCCTTGAGAAAATGCTAAATCCCTGATTGGCTCCTGAGCCAAGCAAGTGACCTCCTGTGTTAACAATGCAGCAAGGTGGCCACTCAGCACGGGACCCTGAAAAACTGGAGACCCCTGGAATAGTAGTGCCTAGTACAGTGATTTACAGGAAAGAAAAGGGTAGCCACCGGGAAGTCACACATCTTAGATTTCCTAGAGAGGTGAATGGAGTGGCAACCTCAGCCTAGACTCCAACCAGGCCAGCCCCCAACGCGTTTCACTCCGCCCCCCCCGGAGCTTAGTGACTGACTGAAACTCTTTTTTTGCGGCATATCAGTAGGGGTCCTTCTCTCTTTTTTTGTGGGTGTTTTAGAGACATAAAACTGCACTCTTTAGTTATAGGGGGGGTATAAGCATTGGCCAGCAATAGGTGGGTATAAGCATTCCTCCCCTACTGGGTCCCAAAGGTTCAGCAGCGAGATCTGGCAGGCTCTGTCTATGGCCTGGTACACACATCTACCTACATAATGTCAGCACTTCAGTGTTAATGGAATGTCTACTTTAATAAGCAGCATTAATGATATGTATCGGCACATGATGTATCAGCAAGCTCATAGGCCATGTTGTGGGTCAGATCACAGAGCTTGCATTGACTAATATGGCACCCCATGGAAGCAGAGGGAGAACATGCAAAATACATTCAGCTAGTGTCACTAGGGGCAATAACAGTGGACCATCCCTGCATTATCTATGAGGTCATTGTAGTCTCTATGAGATACCTGGGTGACAACACAGGAGCCCAATCAGGAGACAGAGCACTGTCCCCCCCACCCCCATACCAGGAAGTGCTTGAACATGGTGGGATCACCAGGGGCTATTTTAATAAAAATCTGCAAATTTAGAAAATTGAAATCAACTTTAGAACTGGTATTAACATGATAAAGATATGAGATTTTGGTGATTGGGTTGTCATCTACTTTAAACAGATGAATTGGGGTCATCCTATCAACCTGCAACACAGCAACACCAATGGACAAAGCCAGTAGGCCAGAGCAATAACACTTCAATCTGTACTGATCTATCTGCAATAGGGTTGCCACCTCATCCCTTTAAAACCGAACACATATTAATTACACAGGTTCTGTGGCTAATTAAGGTCGTAATTAAGCTTACTTGGTTCCTCATTTGCATTAAATTAGCCTCAGAATTTGGGTAATTCATATGTGTGAGGCTAGGCTCACACTGCTGCGAACTGTACTGCGAATAGATTGCGTTGTGATAGATTAAATTCGCAAGTCATCTCCAATAACATAGTGTTCTACCAGTGCAGTTCACACTGATGCGTTGCGAATCTAATCCGTGAAGAAAAAGGGTCCTGTGCGAGTTTGATCCGAACACGGATTGAAAATGCAATCTCCCATTCACATCACTGCGATAGCTTCCCCCTCCAACTCCAGCTACAGCTTTGCAGTAGATTCGCACCAACACATGTAGAAATCGCACTTGTGTCTGTATTGAAAAAACTTGCATCGCAATCGTATTCAATTCGCAGAAAATTCGCACCGCAGCAGTGTGAACCTAGCCTAAGGGTTTAAAGGGATGAGGTGGCATCCCTAATCTGCAATGCACTGCAATAAACTTGTCTGCCCTAATGTCTGATACTGTAAAAAAAAAAAAAAAAAGGCGCTGATGAGCATTGAGGGTCATTGGGCATACATGGCGGCCTGTGTGCAATGTGTCATCGTGGTAAGTGCTTCATTTTCCAGGCTGCAAATCCAAATCATGTCAACAATGACTTATCTCTGCTACAAACACACTCCGACCACTGGAATGACAACCAGCAGTGTAGGAAGAGCTCCCCCTCTGGTCAGCCGGAGTCACTGCACCCTGGAGACAAGGAAGTCCTTCCATTTCATGAGTCAGCATGTGGAGGGAAGCTTCTACAAAATGGCTGACCTGGGGCCTCTTGGTTTTTAGCTCTTTCTCCACCATGAAAAGCAGACTGCATTTTAACCAATGGTGTAATCAAATGACAGAGTCAAGGGGTGAGAATGATATCTCCAACCTCAGTGACTTCTCTCTGCTCCTCCATTAATGCTCCTCTTCTTCATAACCCGACCACATTCATGGCTGCAGGGCTTTTATGGGATGTCTCCCCTCTCCTCCTCCTCCATTACACTGCCTCCTACCTTTATCCTGTGTAATGATACATTTCTGGTATGGAGATTCTTACCTAGAAACATTGGTCCAGCTTGGAACAAGGAAAGTATATACAGTATATCACAAAAGTGAGTACACCCCACATTTTTTTAAATATTTTATTCTATCTTTCCATGTGACAACACTGAAGAAATGACACTTTGCTACAATGTAAAGTAGTGAGTGTACAGCTTGTATAACAGTGTAAATTTGCTGTCCCCTCAAAATAACTCAACACACAGCCATTAATGTCTAAACTGCTGGCAACCAAAGTGCGTACTCGGTGGCATCGGTGAGCCCAGATGAAGGATAGGATCCTGTTCTGTAAGAGACGCAGGAAGAAAGAGGGGATGTGGACTGGAAGAGTGCGGAAGTAATAGAGCGCTTTGGGGGGTCAGCTTGACGCCAAGGTAGTCCGGAGAGGAGGCGTTCCAGCGGTAAGGGAAGGAGGCTTGTAACTGCATCACCGTTGAGGGGGGCAAGGAGATATTTAGGGCCATGGTTTTATGAGGGTTGATATGTAGAAGCGGGAGAGAAGAGCCTGGAGGTTAGGGAGGGTAATGAGGGGGTTAGTTAAAGTCAGAAGGGCATCATCTGCAAAGAGGCTCACTTTATGATGCATACCAGCGTATGGAATTCCAGAGATGTTCGGGTCGTTGCAAAGGGCGATGACGAGAGGTTCTAGGGCCAAAATGAACAGAGTCGGGGATAAGGGACATGCCTGTCTGGTCCCTCTGGAGATCAAGAAGGGGGTGGAGAGGTGGCCAGCGTAGATGACACATGCCGAGGGAGAGGAGTAGAGGGCCGAGAGCCACCGAAGAACCGAATCCCCAAAACCCCATCGTTCTAGGACATATCGCAGATACTCCCAGGAAAGGGAGTCAAATGCTTTGTAAATATCGACTGACAGGAGGAGAGCCAGGATCTTATGGGAGATCAAGGAGATCGGCCTAAAGGACTGGGGATCTAAGGCATCATCTGTGGTTTTTGGAATCATGGCTATGTGGGCTCTTAGGGCATTAGTGGCAGGTAGAGAACCCTAACGCAGGTTATTGAAGTAGGCCGTCAAGTAAGGGATGAGAAGGGGGGAAAATTTGCGGTAGTAAAGACCCGAAAACCCATCTGGACCAGGGGCTTTGGCGACGTGTATGGCCTTGATGGCCTGAGCAACTTCCGCTTCAGAAATTTCGGCATTATGCGCCTCGCGCGCCGAGTCCGATAGGGGTGGAAGGTGGAGGTCCTGGAAAAAACGATCAGCAAGGTCGACGGGAAACACCAGGGGCTATTTTAATAAACAGCTGCAGATTTAGATAATTGGAATCAACTTTAGAACTGGTAATAACATAAAGACTTTATGACATTTTAGAAATTGGGTTGTCATCTACTTTAAACAGACTAATTGGGGTTATCCTATAAACCTGCACACACAGCAACACCAATGGACAAAGCCAGTAGGCCAGAGCAATAACACTTCAATCTGTAATGATAAGGCTGCAATGCACTATAATAAAATTTTCTGCTACTGTAAAAAAAGATGCCGTTGATGAGCATTTGGGGTCATTAGGCGTACATGGAGGCCTGTGTGCAATGTGTCAGCGAGGTAAGTGCTTCATTTTTCCAAGCTGCAAATCCAAATCAGGTCAGCACTTATCAGGTCAGGACTTATCTCTGCTACAAACACACTCCGACCACTGGAATGACAACCAACAGTGTAGGAAGAGCTCCCCCTCTGGTCAGCTGGAGTCACTGGAGACAAGAAAGCCCTTCCATTTCATGAGTCAGGATGTGGAGGGAAGCTTCTACAAAATGGCTGACGTGGGGCCTCTCAGTTTTATAGCTCATTCTCCACCATGAAAAGAAGACTGCATTTTAACCAATGGTGTAATTAAATGACGGAGTCAAGGGGTGAGCTGAAAAATGTGTCCACTTAATGGACTTGAAAGGTACTCGGGTGTGCAAAGAAGCGATCAGAGAGTGCAAAACAGGAATGTGTGGATGACAATGAGCAGAGAAAACTCAGCTAGTTAGAGAGGTCCCATTGAAGTGTAAATCACACATCTGTATGACCATTGGCCCCCACAGAAGGGACTGGCATTACATACATCAACAGAAACATTCCCATCCACAGAGTTCCAGGTTTGGTCAGTTTTCAGTCATGGGGACAATTCTGAAATAATGATATCTTCAACCTCAATCACTTCTCTCTGCTCCTTTATTAATGCTCCTCTTCTTCATAACCCAACCACATGCATGGCTGCAGGGCTTTCCTGGGCTGCCTCCACTCTCCCCCTCCTCCATTACACTGCCTCCTACCTTTATCCTGTGTAATGATTAATTCCCGGTATAGAGATTCTTCCATGGTAAAATTGGTTCAGCTTGGAGCAAGGAAAGTATGTATGTCTCATGCTGAGCGGCTGCCCTGCTGCTTACTAAGCACAGGAGGTCACCCACTTGGCACAGACGCCATTCAGTCCATTATGTCTTGTATCTATCCCTATCAAGAAGGGTGAAGAACATCTTACAAGGTCACTCTCGCCTCCACCCACTCTTCTATATTTCATTGGTAGCCAAGAAAGAGCAGATTTCATAAAATGTTTGTTTGCTTTTCAGCTTTTTTTAAAATGTGCTATTTTTTGGCTACCGATGAAAGGGAGGATGAAGCGAAGAGTGCCCTTATGAGAAGTTCTTTGGTATCTTCTACATGGGCTAAATATACACAAGAGCATAGAGACCATGTTTGCTGCCTGGAAAGGATACAGACTTACACATGAGGATCTCATATGAACATTCCCATCCACAGAGTTCCAGGTTTGGTCGGTTTTCAGTCATGGGGACAATTCTGAAATAATGATATCTCCAACCTCAATCCCTTCTCTCTGCTCCTCCATTAATGCTCTTCTTCTTCATAAGCCAACCACATGCATGGCTGCAGGGCTTTTCTTGGGCTGCCTACACTCTCCCCCTCCTCCATTACACTGCCTCCTACCTTTATCCTGTGTAATGATGAATTCATGGTATGGATATTCCTCCATGGTAACATTGGACCAGCTTGGAGCAATGGAAGTATATGTGTGCCATATCTGTGGGATCCCCCTGGAAGCTGCAGATAACTGTATAGACACCGCTACTACAATGACTGCCTCTACATTCCGGGTCCCTTACTGAGCAGCTGCCCTGTTTCTTAGTAAGCACAGGAGGTCACCCACTTGGCATGGGTGCCATTCAGAGAACACTTTAGCTTTTCTCAAGTAATGCAAAGTTTTCTCAAGTTGGGCGAAGTGGAGATTGTGATGTCACCACCCCGCCTTTCCACCTCATCCAACCAGAGAACACTTTGCATTCCTTGAGCAAGATGGCCACTCAGCATAGGACCCCGAAAAACTGGAGACCCCTGGAGTAGTAGTGCCTAGTACAGTGTTTCCAGCTTCTGCAGGTATGACACATATATACTTATATTTGTCTAAGCTGGAACAATGTAACTATGTAAGAAAATCTATACTGGGAATTCAGCATTTAACAAGATAAAGGTAGGAGGCAGTCTAATGGAGGAGGAAGAGAGTGGAGGCAGCCCAAGAAAAGACCTGCAGCCATGAATGTGGTCGGGTTATGAAGAAGAGGAGCATTAATGGATGGAGCAGGGAGAAGTGATTGAGGTTGGATATATCATTCTTGCAGAATTCTCCCCTTGACTGTAAAATTGCCATACCTGGAAATCAACTTTAAACATTTCCACCAAATTCACTTTTTACCTTTTTCATCCATTCCCAACTCTTATCACCTGCAATTACTGGCATGTCCATTATTTCTTGTATCTATCCCTATCAGGAACGGTGAAGAACATCTCACAGGGGCACTCTCGCCTTCACCCACTCTTCTTTATTTCATCGGAAGCCGAGAAAGAGCAGATTTCATAAAAAAGTTGTTGGCCTTTAAGCTGTTTTCAAAATGTGCTGTTTTTGGCTACCAATAAAATAAAGAAGAGAGGGTGAAGCTGAGCGTGCCCCTGTGAGGAACTCTTTGGTGTCTTCTACATGGGCTAAATATACACGAGAGCACAGAGACCATGTTTGCTACCTGGAAAGGATACAGATTTATACATGAGGAGCTCCTATGAAGACACCAGCCTCCACACCCCACTAAATAGATGTGTAATGGCGAGTGATGCACATTGAATTCTTTTTTTGCTCAATCATTCAGGGTCCTCCTCTCTTTTTTGTGGGTGTTGTAGAGACATAAAACTGTACCCTTTAGTTGTATGATGTAAAAAAGGCCAGCAATAGAGGGGTATAAGCATTGACCAGCAACAGGTGGGTATAAGCATTGGCCAGCAATAGTGGGGTATAAGCATTCCTCCCATACTGGGTCACAAAGGTTCAGCAGCGGGACCTGCCAGGCTCTGTCTGTGGCCTGGCCCACACTGCTATCTACATAATGTTGGCACTTCAGTGTTAATGGAATGTCTTCATTAATAAGCAGTATTACTGATATGTATCGGCACATGATATATCAGAAAACTATTGAGCCACGGGGTGGGTCCGATCACAGAACTTACTATTAATATGGTACCCCATGGAAGCAGAGGGAGAACATACAAAATACAATCAGCTACTGTCACACCCAGGGTTCAAACCAGGGACCCCAACACTGTAAGGCAGAAGTAATACCCAATATTGCCCTGTGCAAAAGCGGTTAGCTGCAACAAAGCCACTTCCAGCATGCATGTGGTTCCTCAGGATGGTTTTCCTGATGGCAACAACAGTGGACCATCCCTGCATTATCTATGAGGTCATTGTGGTCTCTATGAGATACCTGGGTGACAACACAGGAGCCAAATCAGGAGACAGAGCGTTGTCACCCCCCCATACCAGGAAGTTACCGAACAAGGATCTTCATGGTGGGATCAATAGGGACTATTTTAATAAAAAGCTGCAAATTTAGAATATTGGAATCAACTTTAGAAAACTGGTATTGACATGATAAAGATTTTATGAGATTTTGGTGACTGAGTTGTCATCTACTTCAATCAGACTAATTGGGGTCATCCTATCAGCCTGCACAGCAACACCAATGGACAAATCCAGTAGGCCAAAGCAATAACATTTCAATCTGTACTGATCTGGCTGCAATGCACTATAATAAAATTGTCTGTTACTGTAAAAAAAAAATGGTGTTAATAAGCTTTTGGGGTCATTGGGTATACATGGAGGCCTGTGTGCAGTGAGGTAAGTCCTTCATTCTCCAAGCTGCAAATCCAAATCAGGTCAGCAATGACTTATCTCTGCTACAAACACTCCAACCACTGGAATGACAACCAGCAGTGTAGGAAGAGCTCCCCCTCTGATCAGCCGGAGTCACTGCGCCCTGGAGACAAGGAAGTCCTTCCATTTCATGAGTCAGGATGTGGAGGGAAGCTTCTACAAAATGGCTGACGTGGGGCTTCTCAGTTTTTAGCTCATTCTCCATCATGAAAAGATGACTGCATTTTAATCAATGGTGTAATCAAATGACAGAGTCAAGGGGTGAGAATGATATCTCCAACCTCAATCACTTCTCTCTGCTCCTCCCATTAATGCTCCTCTTCTTCATAACCAGACCACATTCATGGCTGCAGGCCTTTTCCTGGGCTGCTTCCACTCTCCTTCACCTCTATTAGATTGCCTCCTACCTTTATCCTGTGTAATGATGAATTTCTGGTATGGAGATTTTTACATTTACATAGTAACATTGGTCCAGCTTGGAGCAAGGAAAGTACGGTATGCATGTGCCATGTGGGATCCCTCTGGAAACTGGAAATTACTGTATAGACACCACTACTACATCACTTCTACAATGAATGCCTCTACCTTCTGGGTCCCATGCTGAGTGGCTGCCCTGCTGGTTACTAAACACAGGAGGTCACCCACTTGGCATGGGCGCCATTCAGAGAACACTTTGCATTTTCTCAAGGAATGCAACGTTTTTTCAGGTTAGGCAAGGTGGAGATTGTGATGTCACCACCCCGCCTTTCCACTTTGTCCAATCAGAGAACACTTTGAATTCATTGAGAAAATGATAATCCCTGATTGGCTCCCGAGCCAAGCAAGTCACCTCCTGTGTTAACAATGCAGCAAGGCGGCCACTAAGCACAGAACCCTGAAAAACTGGAGATCCCCGGAGTAGTATTGCCTAATACAGTGATTTCCAGCTTCCACATGTATGACATATATACTTATATTGGTCCAAGGTGGACAAATGTAACTATGTAAAAATTGCCATACCTGGAATTCTTCTTTAACCAGTTCCTGCCCGGCCTATTGACAAATGACGGCCGGGCGGGGGTTCATTATCCTGACTGGACGTCCTCAGGCGATCTGACCCACTGCATTACTGACCAAGGAAAAAGGCTTCCATCGGCAGACTTTTACCATGTGATCAGCCGTGACCGATCACGGCTGATCACAGTGTAAATAGGAAGAGCCGTTTATCAGCTTTCTCTCTGCTCAGGTCTGTAGACCTGAGCAGTGGAGAGCCGATCGGCTGCTCTCCTGACGGGGGGGGGGGGGGGGGGGGG
>BLSH010042168.1:874251-888143 GCA_018402905.1 Glandirana rugosa | reverse complement strand
TTTTCAAAAGGAACAAAGACAGTGTTTTGAAACATATTCATGTAAAAGAGGTGGACCACCAGGGAGACAATCAGGAGGCCGCCTAGGGACCACCATGGAGCCCCCACTAGACCACCAGGTAAGGGCAATACAGTGCACTGTAGGGATGGCACTGTGCCCATATGTGATGCCTGCCAGTGCCATCCCTAACACTGCTATATGCTCCAGTGCCCACCTGTGCCGCCTATCAGTGCCCACCTGTGCCACCTATCAGTGCCCACCATTGCCACCTATCAGTGCCCAGCAGTGCCACCTATCAGTGCCCAGTGGCACCTATCAGTGCTGCCTATTAGTGCCTATCAGTGCCGGTCAGTGTTCCTTATCAGTGCCCATCAGTGCTGCATATATGTGCCCCATCATCAGTGCAACCTTATCAGTGCCATCTCATCAGTGCCAAACTGTACTGCCTCATTAGTTCCCGTCAGTGTAGCCTCATCAGTGTAGCCACATCAGTGCCCGTCAG
The DNA here is from genome assembly GCA_018402905.1 of Glandirana rugosa. Taxonomy (NCBI): domain Eukaryota; kingdom Metazoa; phylum Chordata; class Amphibia; order Anura; family Ranidae; genus Glandirana; species Glandirana rugosa. The sequence goes on along the minus strand of BLSH010042168.1, from coordinate 887,641 downwards.
TGATGGAGAAAATGTACTTATACAAAGTTTTGTGACAGAAACAAGGAAAACTTTTTCAAAATTTTCATTTTTTTTTTTATTTGTAGGGCAAAAAATAAAAACCGCAGGGGTGATCAAATACCACCAAAAGAAAGCTCTATTTGTGGGAACAAAATAATAAAAATTCTGTTTGGGTACAGCGTCGCATGACCACGCAATTGTCATTCAAAGCACAACAGCACTGAAAGCTGAAAATTGGTCTGGACGGGAAGTGTTCTAAGTGCCCAGTATTGAAGTGGTTAAACAATTTCATCAAACTCACTTTTTACATTTATATCCATTACCAGCTCCAATCACCTGCAGTTACTGGCATGTTCATTATTTCTTGTATCTATCCCTATCAGGAAGGGTGAAGAACATCTCACAGGGGCACTCTCGCCTTCGCCTGCTCTTCTTAATTTCATCGGAAGATAAAAAAGAGCAGATTTCATAATGTTGGCATTTTAACTGTTTTCAAAATGTGCTGTTTTTTGGCTACCGATGAAATAAAGAAGAGTGGGTGAAACTGAGAGTGCCCTTGTGAGAAGTTCTTTGGTATCTTCTACATGGGCTAAATATACACAAGAGCACCGAGACCATGTTAGCTACCTGGAAAGGATACAGATTTATACACGAGGATTTCCTATGAAGACACCAACCTCCATCTCCCCGGAAATAGATGTGTAATGGTGAGTGATGCACATTGAACTCTTATCAATCAGTAGGGGTCCTTCTCTCTTTTTCGTGGGTGTTTTAGAGACATAAAATTGCACCCTTTAGTTATATAATGTACACAGGGCCAGCAATAGGGGGGTATAAGCATTGGCCAGAAATATGGCAGTATAAGCATTCCTGCCCTACTGGGTCCTAAAGGTTCAGCAGCGAGACCCGGCAGTCTCTGTCTGTGGCCTGGTACACACATCTACCTACGTAATGTCGGCACTTCAGTGTTAATGGAATGTCTTCATTAATATGCAGTGTTACTGATATGTATCAGCACATGATATATCAGCAAATTATTGAGCCACGTTGTGGGTCAGATCACAGAACTTGCATTGACTAATATGGTACCCCATGGAAACAGAGGGAGAACATGCAAAATACATTCAGCTAGTGTCACCCTCAGTGTTCAAACCAGGGACCCCAACACTATAAGGCAGAACCATTAACCATCATGACACTGTGCTATCTACAAAAGCTATTAGCTGCAACAAAACCAAAACCAATCTGCATGTCATTTCTCAGGATGGGTTTCCTGGGGGCAAAAACAGTGGACCATCCCCTGCATTATCTATGAGGTCATTGTAGTCTCTATGACAGGGATATGCAATTAGCGGATCTCCAGATGTTGCAGAACTACAAATCCCATGAGGCATAGCAAGACTCTCACAGCCACAAGCATGACACCCAGAGGCAGAGTAATGATGGGACTTGTAGTTTTGCAACAGCTGGAGGTCCGCTAATTGCTTATCCCTGCTCTATGAGATACCTGGGTGACAACACAGGAGCCCAATTAGGAGACAGATGTCTGTCACCCCCCCCCCCCCCATACCAGGAAGTGCCTGAACATGGTGGGATCACCAGGGACTATTTTAATAAAATGATGCAAATTTAGAATATTGGAATCAACTTTAGAACTGGTATTAACATGATAAAGATTTTATGAGATTTTAGTGATTTTGGGTTGAAATCTACTTTGAACAGACTAATATGGGTCATCCTATAAACCGGCAGGCACAGCAACACTAATGGACAAAGCCAGTAGGCCAGAGCAATAACACTTCAATCTGTACTGATCTTCTGCAATGCACTGCAATAAACGTGTCTGTCCTAATATCTGATACTGTAAAAAAAAAATGCATTAATGAGTATTTGGGGTCATTGGGCGCACATGGCGGTCTGTGCGCAATGTGTCAGCGAGGTAAGTACTTCATTTTCCAAGCTGCAAATCCAAATCAGGTCAGCAATGACTTATCTCTGCTACAAACACTCCGACCACTGGAATGACAACCAGCAGTGTAGGAAGAGCTCCCCCTCTGGTCAGCCGGAGTCACTGCGCCCTGGAGACAAGGAAGTCCTTCCATTTCATGAGTCAGGATGTGGAGGGGAAGCTTCTACAAAATGGCTGGCGTGGGGCCTCTCCGTTTTTATCTCATTCTCCATGAATGCAATTTAATCAACGCTGCAATCAAATGGTGGAGTCAAGGGGTGAGATGAAGTGAAAAATGTGTCCACTTAATGGGCGTGAAAGGTACTCGGGTGTGCAAAGAAGCGACCAGAGAATACAAAACAGGAATGTGTGGGTGACAAGGAGCAGAGAAAACTCAGCTAGTTAGAAAGGTCCCATTGAAGTGTAAATCATACACCTGTATGACCAATGGCCCCCACAGAAGGGACTGGCATTACATACATCAACAGAAACATTCCCATCCACAGAGTTCCAGGTTTGGTCGGTTTTCAGTCAAGGGGACAATTCTGAAATAATGATATCTCCAATCTCAATCACTTCTCTCTGCTCCTCCATTAATGCTCCTCTTCTTCATAACCCAACCACATGCATGGCTGCAGGGCTTTCCTGGGCTGCCTCCACTCTCTTCCTCCTCCATTACACTGCCTCCTACCTTTATCCTGTGTAATGATGAATTCCCGGTATAGAGATTCTTCCATGGTAACATTGGTTCAGCTTGGAGCAAGGAAAGTATGTATGTCTCATGCTGAGCGGCTGCCCTGCTGCTTACTAAGCACAGGAGGTCACCCACTTGGCACAGACGCCATTCAGTCCATTATGTCTTGTATCTATCCCTATCAAGAAGGGTGAAGAACATCTTACAAGGTCACTCTCGCCTCCACCCACTCTTCTATATTTCATTGGTAGCCAAGAAAGAGCAGATTTCATAAAATTTTTGTTTGCTTTTCAGCTTTTTTTTAAAATGTGCTATTTTTTGGCTACCGGTGAAAGGGAGGATGAAGCGAAGAGTGCGCTTGTGAGAAGTTCTTTGGTATCTTCTACATGGGCTAAATATACACGAGAGCATAAAGACCATGTTTGCTACCTGGAAAGGATACAGACTTACACATGAGGATCTCATATGAAGACAACAGGCTTCATCTCCGCAGAAATAGATGTGTAATGGTAAGTATTGGCCAGCAGTAGGGAGGTATAAACAATGGCAAGCAATAGGGGGGTATAAGCATTGGCCAGCAATAGGGGGGTATAAGCACTGGCCAGCAATAGGGGGGTATAAGCCTTGGCCAGCAATAGGGGAGGTATAAGTCTTCCTCCCCTACTGGGTTCCAAAGGTCCAACAGCAAGACCCAGTAGGGACTGTCTGTAGCCTGGCCCACACACCTACCTACTTAATGTTGGCACTTCATTGTTTATGGAATGTCCTTATTAATAAGCAGCATTACCATTGATGACCCATCAATACGGGGCTCATTGGCGTCGCCCCCCTAATCTACCTGCAGGGTGCTGGATGCATGGATTCCAATCTGTTTTTTTTTTTTTTAAGCATGTGATTAGAGCCTGAAGCTCTAATAAGCTTCAAAAAGGGTGGGCTTGGGGGGGGGGGGCACCCAGTTGTGTGACATTAGGCGACGCCGTAATGCAGAGGGGGAGAAGCAAGGGGAAGTCACCGCCCATCGCCTGCACCCTAGATGGGGTAAGTGCTGGGCTGGGAACCGTCCGATCGACCTGACGGGGGTATGTGTGTGTGTGTGGTTGCGCGTGACCCAACCAGGGGGTGGGGTTTTTGGGGTGGCTGTGAGTGCACTGTTTGCCGCCCCCCTCCCCCAAGAATATACCACCAGCCCACAGTGAACATTACTGATATGTATCGGCACCTGTTTTATCAGAAAATGATTGGGTCATGTTGTGGGTCAGATCACAGAGCTTTCATTGACTAATATGGTAACCCATGGAAGCAGAGGGAAAACATACAAAATACATTCAGCTAGTGTCACGCTCAGGGTTCAAACCAGGGACCCCAGAACTGTAAGACAGAAGTGATGCCCACCACGACACCGTGCTACCCACAAAAGCTGAAAGCTGCAACAAAGCCACTTCCAGTCTGCATGTTATTTCTCAGGATGGGTTTCCTGATGGCGATAACAGTGGACCATCCCTGCATAATCTATGAGGTCACTGTAGCCTCTATGAGATACCTGGGTGACAACACAGGAGCCCAATCAGGAGAAAGAGCACTGTCACCCCCCATACCAGGAAGTGCCTGAACATGGTGGGATCACCAGGGGCAATCTTAATAAAAGCAGCAAATTAAGATGATTGGAATCAACTTTAGAACTGGTATTACCATGATAAAGATTATATGAGATTTTGGTGATTAGGTTGTCATCTACTTTAAACAGACTAAACACTTCAATCTGTACTGATCTGGCTGCAATGCACTGTAATAAAACTGTCTGCTATAATGTCTGATACTGCAAAAAAAAAAAAAAAATGCGTTGATGTGCATTTGGGGTCTTTGGGCATACATAGCGGCCTGTGTGCAATGTGTCAGCGAGGTAAGTCCTTCATTTTCCAAGCTGCAAATCCAAATCAGGTCAGCAATGACTTATCTCTGCTACAAACACTCCGACCACTGGAATGACAACCAGCAGTGTGGGAAGAGCTCCCCCTCTGGTCAGCCGCAGTCACTGCGCCCTGGAGACAAGGCCGTCCTTCCATTTCATGAGTCAGGATGTGGAGGGAAGCTTCTACAAAATGGCTGGTGTGGGGCCTCTCAGTTTTATAGCTCATTCTCCATGACTGCATTTTAATCAACGGTGTAATCAAATGATGGAGTCAAGGGGTGAGGTGAAAAATGCGTCCACTTAAAGGACGTGAAAGGTACTCGGGTGTGCAAAGAAGCGATCAGAGAATGCAAAACAGGAATGTGTGGGTGACAAGGAGCAGAGAAAACTCAGCTAGTTAGAGAGGTCCCATTGAAGGGACTGGCATTACATACATCAACAGAAACATTCTCATCCACAGAGTTCCAGGTTTGGTCGGTTTTCAGTCATGGGGACAATTCTGAAATAATGATATCTCCAACCTCAATCACTTCTCTCTACTCCTCCATTAATGCTCCTCTTCTTCATAACCCGACCACATGCATGGCTACAGGGCTTTTCCTGGGCTGCCTCCACTCTCTTCCTCCTCCATTACACTGCCTCCTACCTTTATCCTGTGTAATCATAAATTTCTGGTATGGAGATTCTTCCATGGTAACATTGGTCCAGCTTGGTGCAAGGTAAATATATGTGTGCCATACTTGTGAGATCCCCGTGGAAGCTGGAGATCACTGTATAGACACCACTACTACAGTGATTGCCTCTACCTTCTGGGTCTCATGCTGAGCGGCTGCCCTTCTGCTTACTAAGCACAGGAGGTCACCCACTTGGCACGGGCGCCATTCAGTCCATTATTTCTTGTATCTATCCCTATCTGGAAGGGTGAAGGACATCTCACAGGGTCACTTTCGCCTTCACCCACTCTTCTTTATTTCATCGGTAGCCAAGAAATTGACAGATTTCGTAAAATGGATGTTGGCTTTTTAGCTGTTTTCAAAATGTGCGGTTTTTTGGCTACCGATGAAATAAAGAAGAGTTGAACGAAGCGGAGACTGCCCTTGTAAGAAGTTCTTTGGTATCTTCTACATGGGCTAAATATACACAAGAGCATAGAGACCATGTTAGCTACCTGGAAAGGATACAGATTTATACATGAGGATCTTCTATGAAGACACCAGCCTCCATCTCCCCCCAAATCAAGGGTAGGCAACCTTGGCACGCCAGCTGTGGCGAATCCCATCATGCCTCTGCCTCTAGGAGTCATGTCTGTGATTGTCAGGGTCTTGCAACGTCTCACGGGACTTGTAGTTTCCCCACAGCTGGAGGGCTGAGGTTGCCTACCTCTGCCCCAAATAGATGTGTAATGGTGAGCGATGCATACTGAACTCTTTTTTGCTGCATATCAATCAGTAGGGGTCCTTCTCTCTTTTTTGTGGGTGTTTTAGAGGCATAAATCTGCACCCTTTAGTTATATAATGTAAACAGGGTCAGCAATAGGGGGTTATAAGCATTGGCCACCAATAGGGGGGTATGCCAGCAATGGGGGGGGGGGGGGGTATAAGCTTTAGCCAGCAATAGGGAGGTATAAGAAATGGCCAGCAATAGGGGAGTACAAGCAATGACCACCAATAGGGGGTATAAGCATTGGCCACCAATAGGGGGTATACGTATTGGCCAGCAATAGACGAGTATAAGCATTGGCCACCAATAGGGGGTTATAAGCATTGGCCAGCAATATGGGGGTATAAGCATTGGTCAGCAATAGGGGGTATAAGCACTGGTCAGCAATAGGGGAGTATAAGCATTGGCCACCAATAGGGGAGTATAAGTATTGGCCACCAATAGGGGGGTATAAGCATTGGCCAGCAATAGGGGGTATAAGCTTTAGCCAGCAATAGGGAGGTATAAGAAATGGCCAGCAATAGAGGGGTGTAAGCATCAGTCACAAATATGGGGGTATAAGCATGGGCCAGCAATAGGGGGGTATAAGTATTGGCCAGCAATCGAGGGGTATAAGGATTGGCCAGCAATAGGGGGGCATAAGGATTGGCCAGCAATAGGGGGGCATAAGGATAGGCCAGCAATAGGGCAGTATAAGCATTCCTCCTCTACTGGGTCCCAAAGGTTCAGCAGCAGGCTCCGGCAGGGTCTCTCTGTGGTGTGGCCCATACCTACATAATGTCAGCACTTCAGTATTAATGGAAATTATGAGCAAATTATTAAGCCACACTGTGGGTCAGACTACTGGAATCAACTTTTGAACTGACATTAACATGATAAAGATTTTATGAGATTTTGGTGATTGGGTTGTCATCTACTTTAATCAGAATAATTGGGGTCATCCTATAAACCTGCAAGCACAGCAACACCAATGGACAAAGCCAGTAGGCCAGAGCAATAACAATTCAATCTGTACTGATTTAGCTGCAATGCACTGCAATAAAATTTTCTGTCCTAATGTCTGATACTGTAAAAAAAAAAATGGTGCTGACAAGATTTTGGGGTCATTGGGCGGCCTGTGTGCAATATGTCAGTGAGGTAAGTGCTTTATTTTCAAAGCTGCAAATCCAAATCAGGTCAGAAATGACTTATCTCTGCAACAAACACTCCGACCACTGGAATGACAACCAGCAGTGTAGGAAGAGCTCCCCCTCTGGTCAGCCGCAGTCACTGCACCCTGGAGACAAGGCCGGCCTTCCATTTCATGAGTCAGGATGTGGAGGGAAGCTTCTACAAAATGGCTGGCGTGGGGCCTCTCAGCTTTTAGCTCATTCTCCACCATGAAAAGAAGACTGCATTTTAATCAACGGTGTAATCAAATGACAGAGTCAAGGGGTGAGGTGAAAAGTGTGTCCACTTAATGGACGTGAAAGGTACTCGGGTGTGCAAAGAAGCGATCTGAGAATGCAAAACAGGAATGTGTGGGCAGAGAAAACTCAGCTAGTTAGAGAGGTCCCATTGAAGTGTAAATCATAAATCTGTATGACCAATGGCCCCCACAGAAGGGACTGGCATTACATACATCAACAGAAACATTCCCATCCACAGAGTTCCAGGTTTGGTTGGTTTTCAGTCAAGGGGAAAATTCTGAAATAATTATATCTCCAATCTCAATCACTTCTCTCTGCTCCTCCATTAATGCTCCTCTTCTTCATAACCCAACCACATGCATGGCTGCAGGCCTTTTCTTGGGCTGCCTTCACTCTCCTCCTCCTCCATTACACTGCCTCCTACCTTTATCCTGTGTAATGATGAATTCCCAGTATGGAGATTCTGCCATGGTAACAGTGGACCAGCTTGGAGCAATGGAAGTATATGTGTGCCATGCAAAAAAAGAGAAAGGCTGGTGCCATGGAAGTCGGCTAAAACATAGTTTTATTATTGCATATGAACAACAGTCAAAAAAGCCAATGCATTTCGAACATCAGGCCTTAGTCATGAGCCATTGGCTTTCTCTTTTTTTGCACGGACTATATGGAAGTTTACAGAGACTTCATAGGCTGAGTGCTGTGTTCATGAGGCTCACCGGACATTGCACATGGCATTCTTCCATGGTAACATTGGTCCAGCTTGGAGCAATGGAAGTATATGTGTGCCATACCTGTGGCCTGAGATAACTGTATAGACATCACTACTACACCATTACTACAGTGATTGCCTCTACCTTCCAGGTCCCATGATCAGCGGCTGCCCTGCTGCTTGCTAAACACAGGAGGTCACCCACTTGGCACGGGGGCCATTCAGAGAACACTTTGCATTTTCTTCAGGAATACAACGTTTTTTCAAGTTGGATGAAGTGGACATTGTGATGTCACCACCCCATCCTTCAACCTTACCCAATCAGACAACACTTTGCATTTTCTTAAGGAATACACAGTTTTTTTCATATTGGGTGAAGTGGAGATTGTGATGTCACCACCTTGTCCTATTAGGGAACACAGTGAAGTTGATTACTAAAGTTGGAGAGTGCAAAATCTGGTGCAGCTCTGCATAGAAAACAATCAGCTTCCAGGTTTTATTGTCAAAGCTTAATTTTTTTTCTTTTGAAGCCCGTGGTGGTGTGAGACACACCCAGACTTACCCGGTGCATAAAAAAGTACACAACACAAAAGTGAAGACACAAAAAGTGCACATGGGTGCACACATGGCCCCCCTCCGAAGAGGAAGGGCCTATACCCTGGTCCCCCGGGGCACGAAGCTCCTGACAGGGATTGAGGTATCGTGCACCAAGGACTGCCTAGCCAGAAGGCCGAGCAACCCCCAGTTCTCGTTGGCGGCCAGCCGGAACCGACCGCCCCTCGATACTATGTGGGGCTCCCCCGAAGGGAGACCCCTTAATTGAACAAGCTGAAGTTAGAAGCTGATTGGCTACCATGCACAGCTGCACCAGATTTTGCACTCTCCGGCTTTAGTAAATCCCCCCCTTTGCATTCATTGAGAAAATGCAGTGTCCCCTTAATGGTTCCTGAGCCAAGCAAGTGACCTCCTGTGTTCACAATGCAGCAGGGCAGCCACTCGGCACACGACCCTGAAAAGATCCCTGGAGTAGGGGCGTCTACTACAAAGAGTTTCCAGCTTCTACATGGATCCTACAGGTATGACACATACATACTTATACTGGTCCAACCTGGAACAATGGTACTATATAAAAGTGCCATACCTGGAATTCTTCTTTAGACATTTCCCCCCAAAGCTCACCTTTTTGAATTCTTTATCCATTCCCAACTCCCATCACCGGCATGTCTATCATTTTATGGGACCCTATCAGAAAGGGTTAAGATACGAAAGGAAATCTCACAAGGTCCCTCTTGGAGTCACTCACTCTTCTTTTTTTATTTCACCCATAGCAAAAAAATAACTTCATTTGAAAAATGGTTGGCGGCCAGATGGATTTTTAGCTGTTTTTTTATTTATATAAATAATTAGTTATCATTGTTTTCTTTTATATAATATGCCGTTTCCTGCCACAGATTAAATAAAGAAAAGTGGGTGAAGCTGAGCCTGTCCTGGTGAGATTTTTTTTTTATATCTTCTACATGGACTTTATATACATGAGAGCACCAAGGTTGTTTGCTACCTTGAAAGGACACAAAATTATACATGGGGATCTCCTATTAAGACACCAGCCTCCATCTCCCCTGATATATATAATGGTGAATGACGCACAGTGAACTCTTTTTTCTGCATACCAATCAGTAGGGTCCCTCCTCTTTTTTTGTAGGTGTTTTAGAAACATCTAACGTGCAATGTACACAGGGCCATCAAATGGGGTGTGTAGTCATTCATCCTGTACCGGGCCCCAAAGGTTCAGCGGCAAGGGTCTGTCTATGGCCTGGCCCACACAGCTACCCCTTCACCAGAGGAGTGGGGGCGGGGGTCCTGTCAACGAAGGCTGTACAGGATCCCATGATTTCTAATGGTGACTGTGAATGCCCCGCACTGCATGATGTTGGCACTTCATAAATAAGCAGTTTTACTGATCTGTATCGGCATCCCTTTAATCTGCAAATTATTGTGGGTCAGATCACAAAGCTTACATTGACTAATATGGTACCCTATGGAAGCAGAGGGAGAACATACAAAATTCATTTAGCTGGTGTCACGCCCAGGGTTCAAACCAGGGACCCCAACACTGAAAATCAGAAGTAATACCCACCATGCCACTGTGCTACCCACAAAAGCTGCTAGCTGCAACAAACCCACTTCCAGTCTGCATGTCATTTCTCAGATTGAGTTTCCTGATGGCAATAACAGTGGACCGTCCCTGCATTGTCTATTAGGTCATTGTAGTCTCTATGAGATACCTGGGTGACAACACAGGAGACCAATCAAGAGACAGAGCGCTGTCAACCCCATACCAGGAAGTACCTGAACAAGGATCTTCATGGTGGGATCACCAGGGGCTAGTTTAATAGAAAAGCTGCAGATTTAGATCATTGGAATCAACTTTAGAACTGCTATTACCATGATAAAGATTTTATGAGATTTTGGTGATTGGGTTGTCATCTACTATAATCAGAATATTCATGGTCATCCTATAAACCTGTACGAACAGCAACACCAATGGACAAAGCCAGTAGGCCAGAGCAATAACACTTTAATCTGTACTGATCTGGCTGCAATGCAATGCAATAAAATGGTCTGCAATAATGTCTGATACTGTAAAAAAAAATGGCGCTGACAAGATTTTGGGGTCATTGGGCGTATATGGCGGCCTGTGTGCAATGTGTCAGCGAGGTAAGTGCTTCATTTTCCAAGCTGCAAATCCAAATCAGGTCAGCAATGACTTATTTCTGCTACAAACACTCCGACCACTGGAATGACAACCAGCAGTGTAGGAATAGCTCCCCCTCTGGTCAGCCGGAGTCACTGCGCCCTGGAGACAAGGAAGTCCTTCCATTTCATGAGTCAGGATGTGGAGGGGAAGCTTCTACAAAATGGCTGACGTGGGGCCTCTCCATTTTTATCTAATACTCCATGAATGCATTTTAATCAACGGTGCAATTAAATGACGGAGTGAAGGGGTGAGGTGAAAATTGCGCCCACTTAATGGGCGTGAAAGGTACTCGGGTGTGCAAAGAAGCGATCAGAGAATGCAAAGCAGGAATGTGTGGGTGACAAGGAGCAGAGAAAACTCAGCTAGTTAGAGAGGTCCCATTGAAGTGTAAATCATACATCTGTATAACCAATGGTCCCCGCAGAAGGGACTGGCATTACATACATCAACAGAAACATTCCCATCCACAGAGTTCCAGGTTTGGTCGGTTTTCGGTCAAGGGGACAATTCTGAAATAATGATATCTCCAACCTCAATCACTTCTGTCCGCTCTTCTTCATAACCCAACCACATGCATGGCTGAAGGCCTTTCCTGGGCTGCCTCCACTCTCTGCCTCCTCCATTACACTGCCTCCTACCTTTATCCTGTGTAATGATGAATTCCCGGTATGGAGATTCTTCCATGGTAATATTGAACCAGCTTGGAGTAATGGAAGTATATATATAGGGGTCCTAGTAGAGAACAGGCTCAGCAATGGCATGCAATGCCAAACTGCGGCAAGCAAAGCCAACAAAACATTGGCATGCATCAAAAAGGGGATAAACTCCAGGGATAAATCAATAATTCTCCCACACTACAAGTCTCTGGTTTGACCGCACCTGGAGTTTGCCTTCTAGTTCTGGGCACCAGTCCTCAGGAAGGATGTCCTGGAACTAGAAAGGATTCAGAGAAGGGCACAAAGCTAATTAAGGGACTGAAGGACCTAAGTTATGAGGAAAGATTACGAGAACTGAACTTATTCTCTCTGGAGAAGAGACGCTTGAGAGGGGATATGATTTCAATGTACAAATACTGTACTGGTGACCCCACAATAGGGACAAAACTATTCCGTGCAAGGGAGCACACAAAGACACGCGGCCATTCATTAAAAATGGAGGAAAGGTGGTTTAACCTTAAGCTGCGTAGAGGGTTCTTTACGGTAAAATCAGTGAGGATGTGGAATTCTCTTCCACAAATAGTGGTTTCAGCTGGGAGCATACATAATTTCAAAAAACTATTAGATGTGCACCTAAGACACCACAACATTGAGGGATATACAATGTAATACTGACATAAAAGCACACACATAGGCTGGACTTGATGGACTTGTGTCTTTTTTCAACCTCACTAACTATGTAACTATGTGCCATACCTATGGGATCCCCCTGGAAGCTGGAAATCACTTTATAGACACCACTACTACAGTGATTGCTTCTACATTCCGGGCCCCGTGCTGAGTGGCTGCCCTATTGCTTACTAAACACAGGAGGTCACCCACTTGGCACGGGCGTCATTCAGAGAACACTTTGCATTTTCTTCAGGAATACAACGTTTTCTCAAGTTGGACGAAGTGAAGATTGTGATGTCACCACCCCACCTTTCCACCTCGTCCAATCAGAGAACACAGTGGGGTTGATGTACTAAAACTGGGAAGTGCGAAATCAGGTGCAGCTCTGCATAGAAACCAATCAGCTTCCAGGTTTTATTGTCAGAGCTTAACCACTTCAGCGCCCCTTAATGACCATGCCAATTTTTTCGATACTGCGTTGCTTTAACTGACACTTGCACGGTCGTGTGACACTGTACCCAAACAAAGTCAATGTCCTTTTTTCCCCACAAATAGAGCTTTCTTTTGGTGGTATTTGATCACCTCTGCGGTTTTTATTTTTTGCACTATAAACAAAAAAAGCGGCAATTTTGTAAAAAAAAAACAATATTTTTTTTACTTTTGCAATAATACATATCCAATAAAAATATATAAAAAAAAATTCTTCCTCAGTTGAGGCCGATATATATATTCTTCTATATATTTTATATATTATTTAATATAATAATATAATATAATCATTTAATATTATATATTATATAGTAAAAAAAAATAGCAATAAGCGTATATTGATTTGGATAGATTTGTGAACTTTTATTTATTTTTTTATGTTTTTACTGGTAATGCCAGCGATCTGAGATTTTTAGCAGGACTGTGAAATTGCAGCGGACAAATCTGACCCTATGTGACACTTTTTGGGGACCACTGACATTATTCCATTAATCGGTGCTATAAAAATGCGCTGATCAATGTATAAATGACACTGGCAGGGAAGGGGTAACACTAGGGGGCGATCAAGGGGTAAACTGTGTTCCCTGCGTGTATTCTAACTGTGGGGGGGGGGGGGGGTGGGCTGCCTGGAACACCACAAAGATTGCTTTTCCCGATCACTGGGAACAGCAGATCTCCATGATGTCCCCTGTCAGACCAGGGATAT
>BLSH010042168.1:812152-827142 GCA_018402905.1 Glandirana rugosa | reverse complement strand
GGGACCCTTTTTTAAGGGGCAGAGAAGGACACTAACCTCACTACCATTCAGAGTGGTTGCCCGTGGGTCTGACGATACCTTTTGTCTCGGACATATGTTTTGACTCCAAACTGAGACCTTAGGAGTGTGCAACTACTCTAAGAACCGTACTTCGATTAGTTTGTGGATAACAGGTCATAACGTATGTAAAATCACCAACCTAACTAAAACTTCACCGCGACGGGATCCCAACGGTGTAGTAGGGAAATTAGGTCCTGTGTATAACGTCGCACGACCGCGCAGTTTTCAGTTAAAGCGACGCAGCGCCGAATCGCAAAAAGGGCTCCGGTCCTAAAGCTGGAAATCCTTCCGGGGCTGAAGTGGTTAATGCAGATAAGACACCAAGTGAGTTTAATTACCACCTTAATAAGCCAAAGAACCTGGGTAATTCATATGTGTCCTGGATTAAAGGGATGATGTGGCAACCCTAGGGCAGCGCCACTTCAAAATCAATCCAACCACTAAAATGTATGCAATACTGGACAATAGGTGTTTGATTAGCTTCATGCCAAGAATCTCATCAACGTGTGAGGATTCCAGAGTCAAACCTCAGTTTTGTATACAGGCTCTGTTTTCCATAGCAGTCTGGGTGCCCGTTGGTGAGACTTACCATCACTCCAATCACAGGAAGAGACGGGGAATTTTTTCCCAGGGGGGATCCTTTTTCTGACCGCACACAAACATTCCTCAAAGTAATCATTTTTAATTCCAATCACAACAATAAAAAAAAAAGTCCAGGCAGATGAGAATCTAAGTTTATTTTTTTCCCCATTTTTGTAAAAATATAAGACATGGCCATACCGCAGAAGCTATGATTCGATCGTTTGAAAAATTAAAACTTCATTTCGTGATACAAATGCGCATATTTTACATCGTATTAAAAATACTGATATCTGTCATTGAAAACATTCTGCTTGTGAGTAAAAATCACATTTTCTACAGCCATAGATAAGGAGGGGGGGTTCACAGGAAATAAAAATAAGGAAAGCCTCCTACATGAAGGAGAAAAGAACAGGGAGTGAGATCCTAAAAGACGATAAAACGACCCCGGCTTCGGCCCGTCACTCCTGCAAGAGCAGGAATATCGCAAGCCGAAGGCGGACATATCGGGCAACTAGATCCACAAATGTTACAATAAACTTTATTTAAATAACAAGATCCTTCATATTACAGTCACATACAGAGGGCACAGGTGGTAAAAATAATCAATATCTTTACAATTCAATTTAAATGGTAACCACACCATGAACTATTAAGAGCTGACCATACACTACAGGTTCTTTTACCGAACCCCAACCACACAAAGTGAATTAGTGGTTTAGGTAGGTCCACACATTGTATAACATTGATAAACCTCAAGATGATTGTACGGATAGCATACAATCAGATTGGACCGTGTGTGGTCAGCTTCGGGTGGATATCCGCAAACTAAATCTGTGAAAATGCACCATTTCATAGGATCCGCATAGAGGAGATTTCTACAACTGGGTTCCCAGCACCGCTTACCAGCTATGGCCATTCGAAGGCCGGATGCACAGGGTTTTTGGTAGCCTAACACTACCAAGTTCACTAGCAATTGATTGCTACACGTAGGGTGTAAATTGTTCCTTGTAGAGCAGTGGCTCCCAACCTTCGTACTCAGGCACCCAGAACAGGAAATTTCCCTTCCATAACATAGCCGTCATAAATACCAGGCCATTGACATGGATGTGTCAATAAACCTACATCATTAAAAACTATTAATAAATGGTGTATTACATGCTGTTCATACTCACTAGGAGATTCTTATTCTGTAAAAAAAAAACCTGGTTGATCCTACTGCTCTCTATTTCCCCCTCCTGTCCATGTCCCCACTGCAGTTGTGGATTTTGCAGAGCAGTGTTGGCAACTCTGCACATGCTCAGTTTTCAATGTATTTAACACTCTGAGCATTTCCCCCCAAATCACATCTGAGCAGCTTATGTACAGAGTCACACATGTGGGCTTATACACAGTGGTAAATAACAGGCCCCTCTCTCCTCCTATATGCTCACTAACTAGCTAAACACAGTGGGGGTGGGATATTACATCTTGATTGATGGAGGCTTCTCCTCCCTCTTATTATCAGACACAGGCTGGAGGGGCGTGACACCCTGTGACTGGCAGAAATCCGCCCACACAATGTCCGTGCCAAAAAAAATGAAAGCTTTGATTTTTAATATACATTTGTATGACAATTTTAAACACCATTTATAGTAATTAGTTTTATGCTGTATCTCAAAGGCTGCTGTTTTTATTTTGAACATGTGAGCAGTAGCAGAGGACTAGAAGCTCCTCCTGCTTATGTTTCCCTGTAGACAGGCTGGGAGAGAGCTGGGTCATGTGACAGCTGCATATCAATTAGGAAAAAAAAGAAGAGGTAATTCATCATCCACATGCAGAAATAGAAGAGACAATATAAATTAAACAGTGTGTGTTTAGTATCACTTTAATTCCAAGTTTGACAATCTTTAGTTACGTTGGTCCAGCTTTGGACCAATTTAAAGAAGTACAGCCAAAGCTGGTTTGGCTGTACTTCTGTGGATGACAGTTTGTTCGACCTGTTTTCAGCAGACAGTGGGCTGAAGCCTTCTGTCGGCTGATGGCACAGAGCCAATCCAGGCTCGGGTAAGATGGCAAAAACGGAGTCGGGATCCGCCCACATGTCTGGACCGGCACCTGGGATAGCTTCTCAGCGAGCCAGTTGTTCCCATCCCTTCAATGGCGCGCGTGGGGTGTAGAGCAGAAAGCCAGTGACTGACAGTCAGCAGCTCTCTGCTCAAGGAGTTCTGAGAACCGAGGGATTGGCGGGGTTTGATCGCTCGGTTCTTAGAGCCAGCGGGGGACAGATGCAGCATTAGATTGATGCTGAATCCATCTAGAGAAGTAGAATTCTAAAAAAAAAATTTTAAAAAACCCCCATATATCCATCTCTTAAGTATGTATGTATCAGACCCCATGGAAGCTGGAAAGCACTGTAGAGGGCACCGCTACTTCTGTGATTGCTGCCATCTAATGGGTCATGTACTGAGCGGCTGCACACTGCTTTGTACTGAACACAGGTGGTCACCCTCTTGGCACAGGCGCCATTTACACAACACTTTGTATTTTCTCAATGAATGTTAATTATTCTCTGATTGTATGAGGAAGAGATTGTGATGTCACCACCCCGGCCTCTCCACCTTGTCCAACCACAGAATGCTTTGCATTTATATAGAAAATGGCACCACCTCTTCACCTCGTCCATTTGCATTCAATGAGAAGAATAGGTAAAAATTGCTATACTTGGACTCATCTTTAAGAGCCCTTTCACACTGGGGCTGCCCGAGCGCTAGCGGTGCACTGGCGTCACTAGCGGGGCGTGTTTAACCCCCCCAGAAAGGATTGAAAAGGGGTTGCAAACGCCCACTTAGTGCTGCTTTTAAGATTGTTGAAAAACCTTTAGCATCTATTCAATGAATAGATTTGTTTTTTGATAAAATTCTCCTTAAAGGACAAAAAAAAAAAAAATCACGTCATTTAAACATCTCTTCACTTAAAGGTTTATGTCAAAATCCATCCCAGAAAGCAAACACCTGATTGGCTCTCTAGGTCCAGTCCTCTTGGGCCTGACCCCTGGAGGACACATACAGCGATTTCATTGGTTAAATCGCAGGACATATATTTACTGATCAGAGGGGACACCCCGGATGACTCGTAAAGCCTTTGCGTGTCTGAATGGACATCCTAACATAAGGTTTTTCACTTTTAAATATACTGAAAAATTAAACCTGCTCCATCTTTAATTCATCGGGATCACTGCGTGCGTTTCTACAAGCGAGCTTGGCACAGTTATACACTGCAGACAATTTTCAGCCTACACAGCCGTATCCTTGGAAAGCCTTCAAAATCTCCAACAAACTGCAAAATACGGAGCTGAAGTTCTTATACAACAACCGCTTTACCTGCCAAATTATTTTTTTTTATTTTTTAATTCTGTTCAGTTGGTCTTTAGATTCACCTGACACAGGAGGGTGACACCACTATGGTTTGTCATTTGCCAGCACCATGCACTGCAATTTAGGCCAATACAGTGTCTGTATGCTGCCTATACTTCCCTCTTCAGATCCTAGTGACTGAAACATGTTATGCCAGCGATAGGCAAGCCTTGGCACTCCAGCTGTGGTGAAACTGCAAATCCCATCATGCCTCTTGTTGTCAAAGTCTTAGGCAGACCATAGATCATGCAATTTTGTTTTGTTCAACAGTCAGTTTTGATGGGTGAATCTCTCCTGCAGTGCTATCATGTTCTGCCAGCAGGGAGCCTTCCCTGCCAGCAGAACACAATGATCACTGCTGGCTGTTATAGCTGTCAGCAGAAAACAATGGACGCCGCTATAGCTGGAGTTGCCGGCAGAACACAATGGACGCCGTAGGCCACTATACCTGCTGGCAGAACACAATGATGGCCGCTATAGCTGCCAGCAGAACACAATGATGGCCGCTATAGCTGCCGGCAGAACACAATGATGGCCGCTATAACTGCCGGCAGAACACAACGATGGTCGCTGGCCGTTATAGCTGCCAGCACAACACCATGATCGATGCTGGCAGCTATAGCTGCTGGCAGCGATCACATGAAAAAATCTGACAGATTTGTTGTCCTGAAGTTGACTTCAGGACAACCAGTCTGCCCATAGATGGATCGAATCTCGGGCAGTCCCTGCTGTAGAGGCAGGGCTTCGATTCATGTATAATCAGCTTTACAGCATCTCACAGGATTTGACATTCATTTGCTTTTCCTGCACCATACATATATGGTATAACTATGGTATATTATTATGCATAATAAATAATAACTGCTTTATTTTTTATAGAGATTCTACTATTCTGTACAACCCACTATACGTTATAATCTCCTTGTCGGTCCTGAAGAAGTGGTTGAAACCCGCTATTTCAAGGACATATATGTATATTGCACTATAATTTTCTTATCTATTATGTATGGACCATTTATGTTTTTTTAGTGAATTTGTAATAAAATGTGATTGTTTTATATATTGGTGTCTTTATGATTTCCGGTAACCATTAGTTTAACTTAAAGTCCTATATCAGAGGTGTTCAATAAGCTGTTATATACTTACAGGGTGAGACCACAAGTGATTTTTGGTGATACACCATACCCCACTCTACCCAATTACTTATCACAGGATTAGCAGTTTCACCACAGCTGGAGTGCCAAGCTTCGCTACCCCGGTGTTACACTCACAGTTTTCTGCAATGCACTAAAGTTCTGACTTACAGAGCTTAACACCCCTGATAAGTCTGGCAAGCAAAAAGGAGCATGGAAAGATTATAAATATTTCACAGCCGACAAGGCAGGGCAACTATTATGTATAATAAAATCTTTTGTTAATGCTTTACTTCTTTAGAGATCATTCTACTATTCTGTACAACTCACTATACATTATAATCTCCTTGTCAGTCCTGAAGAAGTGGGAGAAACCCGCTATTTCAAAGGACATAAATGTATTTTGCTCTTTTTTAATTCTCTTATCTATTAATACGTGTGGACAATTTTTGATTTTTTTAGTGCATTTGTAATAAAATGTGATTGTTTTATATATTGGTCTCTTTACGATTTCTGGTAACCATTAGTGTAACTTAAAGTCCCATATCAGAGGTGAGGACGATACCATGAGCGATTTTTGGTGATACACCATACCTCACCCTACCCAATTATAAGTCTGGCAAGCAAAAAGGAGTATGGAAAGATTATAAAACACTTCACAGCCGACCAGGCAGGGCAATTGTAAATCGGTATGCAGCACTGCACACACAGTATATGGTATAAATTATGGTATATTATGTATAATAAACTTTTATTAATGCTTTACTTTCTTTTTTAGAGATCATTCTACTATTCTGTACAACCCATTATACATTATAATCTCCTTATTGGTCCTGAAGAAGTGGAAGAAACCCGTTTGTTGAAGGACATATATATTTTAATTTTTTTATCTATTAATGTATGGACAAGTTCTGTTTTTTTGTGAATTTGTAATAAAATGCGATTCTTTTATATATTGGTCTCTTTAGGATTTCTGGTAACCAGTAGTATAACTTAAAATCCCGTATCAGAGGGGAGGATGATACCATGAGTGATTTTTGGTGATACACCATACCCCACCCAAATCACAGGATTTGCAGTTTCACCGCAGCTGGAGTGCAAAGCTTCGCTATCCCGATGTTACACTGACAGTTTTCTGCAATGCACTAAACTTCTGACTTACAGTGCTTAACACCCCTGATAAGTCTGGTAAGCAAAAAGGAGCATGGAAAGATTATAAACACTTCATGGCTGACAAGGCAGGGCAACTGTAATCAGTATGCAGCACTGCACACGCAGTATATTATAATGTATAATAATCTTGTATTAATGCTTAACTTTCATTTTAGAGATCATTCTACTATTCTGTACAACTCCCTATACATTATATTCTCCTTATTGGTCCTGAAGAAGTGGGAGAAACCCGCTATTTGAAGGACATATATGTATTTTAATTTTCTTATCTATAAATGGTGTGGACAAGTTGTGTTTTTTGTGAATTTGTAATAAAACGTGATTGTTTTATATATTAGTCTCTAGGATTTCTGGTAACCAGTAGTATAACAAAGTCCCATATCAGAGGTGAGGATGATACCATGAGTGAGTTTTGGAGATACACCATACCTCACCCACTCACTCACAGGATTTGCAGTTTCACCGCAGCTGGAGTGCCAAGCTTCGCTATCCCGATGTTACACTGACAGTTTCCTGCAATGCACTAAAGTTCTGACTTAGAGCTTAGCACCCCTGATAAGTCTGGTAAGCAAAAAGGAGCATGGAAAGATAAATATTTCACAGCTGACCAGGCAGGGCAATTGCAATCGGGATGCAGCATTGCAGGCTCAGAACAGTGCAGCAGGAGTGTCAGATCACGCTGGCTACATTACATATTCTTAGGCAGGTAAACCAGTTTAGCCGTTTGGTTGGACCTGTCCTTTAAGCTTATGTTAGAGGCTAATGGAAGAATGATAAGCTTGCAGCGGGAGGAATTTCTGCGTCACGATTTGCTGTGAACAGATAAGATTGGTGATTAACCTGATCAGCTGACAGGAAGTATCTGACAGTTCACGACTGCCTGATAATTATGTTATTAGTGGTTTATAGTGCTACTTTATACGCTCCGTCACCTGTGGTTCAGCAGGTTGCCACCTTGTGTGCCAGACTACAGACACTGAGCTGAAAGAATACAATTCCGTGTCCTGCAGACAATGCTGGGTCTTGTAGTCCCTTACCATCAATGTCCAGGTCTGCTGTATGGCGGGAGCCACAAGCTTTGTATAAGGATATGTAAATCCAAACAAGTTGTCAGCCCAAAGTAAAAGCGACTATAAACGCAGCTATTAACATGCTGACAACCGATAGGAAAGGCCAACTCATTGACACCCTATGGCTTGTTTTGGCTTCCTAAAGGGCCACAACATTTAAATGGCTACTCATGCATAAAATGTAATAGATTTCCAGATGTTTGTTTAAATGCTGCAGGGAGTTTCAGATTTCAGAACCATTGAGATGAAGTTGTGGTCCTGCAGGAAGACATTTTTCTGGACACAGCTCACTTCCCGTTCTTTAATTCCACCTGCAAGCTGCCTTTGGTGAACTAAATGGGGGAGGGGGGGGGCAAGGTTCTTCATCGGGTCTTTGGGTCCCTGGCATCTTTAGTGACTCCTTGTGGCCGTCTTCCTACTGCACAACCATGAGCCACGCTTTGTTTTATGAATGGTCCAGCAGCCTTCTGGGACCGGTGATGTGTCCCAAGAGGCTGTGGGGGGGGGGCAAACTTCCGCTCAGATTGCGATCCGTTCCGGAAGTGGGAGCGGGTACCTGTCAAAATTAGGTACCCCATCCCAAAAAAATTGAATGTGCCAAAAGTATAAGGCCTGGTTCACACCTACGCGATTTATAGTGCATTTTTAGTTTTGCATTAACAGACTACAGTCCATTTAATGCGGTTTCCTATGGGTCACGTTCACATCTGTGCATTTGATGAAAAGGGCCAGGGTCTTTTTTTCTAGTTTTTGGTTCCATAGACATCAATGGATCAAAAGCGTGTATTGAAAAACGCAAAATACAACACCCGGAAAATGCAACCTGCAAAAGGTGTGAACCAGGCCTTAGAGAAGGCAGAAAAGTGGAACTTCCCATTTTGGGTGAAGCTCCGCTTTAAGTTTCAGCTGATTGATTACCATGCCCAGTTGCTCTGATTTTGATAAACTCCCCTCATTGTGCAATAATTTTGTGCAATTTATGACCAGTGACGGATTTAGCTGGCTCCTTAACCCCTTAAATGTACTGCGGCAGGGCGGCTCTATTGCGTGAAACTACGTACCTGTACGTCATTTAGTGCAATAAACACCCCCGGCGCACCAATTAGACAGAGGGGGAAGAAAATCAGCGGGTCCGGCGGACCCGGTGTCTGCCAGCCACCTTCAATTGTTTCTAAGAGGCAGTACGGCGATCTGCCTGTAAACATGCATGTAAACAAGGCAGATCATCGTTCTGACAGGGAAGAAGATAGAGATCTTGTTTTCCTGCTAAGCAGGAACATCGATCTCTGTCTTCATCCAGTCAGACCACCCCCCTCCCCCACCACACAGCTAGTAAGAACCTCCAAGGGACACATTTAACCCTTTGATCACCCCTGATGTTAACCCCTTCCCTGCCAGTGTCATTAGTACAGTGCGTATTTTTAGCACTGATCACTGTAATAATGTCACTGGTTCCCAAAAAAGTATCAAAAGTGTCAGTCAGTACCCAATTTGTCCGCCACAATGTTGCAGTACCACTATAGGTCTCTGATCACCGCCATTACTAGTAAAAAAAAAAAAAAAGAAAATAAATAAAAAGGTCAAATCTATCCCGTAGATTGTAGAAGTTATAACTTTTGCGCAAACCAATCAATATACACGTATTGGGATTTTTTTCACCAAAAACAAAGTAGCAGAATACATATTGGCCTAAATTTATGAAGAAATTTGTTTTGTTTTTTACATTTTTTTATTGGTTATGTTTTATATCAGAAAATAAAAAATGTTTTGTTTTTTTTCAAAATTGTCTGCTTTTTCTGTATATAGTGCCAAAAATAAAAACCACAGAGGCGATCAAATACCACCAAAAGAAAGTTCTATTTGTAGGGGAAAAAAATGACATCTATTTCATTTGGGTACAACGTCGCACGACCGCACAATTGTCAGTTAAAAGAACGCAGTGCCGTATCCCAAAAAATGGCCTGGTCATTAACAGGGAAAAAACTTCCGGGGCTGTAGTGGCTAAAAGCTGACACATAGGCTGTCATCACCCTTGTATTATAAAACAGCTGATTGCATTGATAGCATCTCATTATCTAGTAATGCTCAAATCTTAAAGTACAACAAAATAAAGACTTAACGGAAACAGGATAAAGTGTGCCAACTGAATACTTAAAATCTGGAAAGAATATAATCTTATCTGCTGCTTTGGAGACATTTATAGAAAGAGGATTGCAAAATCCACAATTAATGACTCTGCAGAAGAACATAAGCTGACAGGCTACCCCCCCACCACCACTCTCAGGTGAAGTCATAGACACAAGTCAGATAACGGCAATCGTGTTTAGACCGGTAACTCGAGGCGACCAATACTGAATTTTCCTCTTTAGGGCCCTCGGAATATTGAAAACTGACTGGCTGATGAAGGGCTACACCTCTACGTACCCATGGCTGCTTCCTGACACACCCTAACCTGTAAACATAAAAGTGTCCTCACCAAGCCACCCAGAACCTTCATACCTCACAGCTACATTCCCACGTCCTCCTGGTCCCCCCAACCATGATGAGAATTCCAGTGTATAAACTTATACATAAAAGGAAAAAAGACTTGAGTTTTCAAAGGAGGTAGCATGTGAAAAAAATCTATCTTACGCCAAAGCAGATTTTTAACAGAAAAGATAGTGTTTATATCCAATTACCAAACAGAAAATAAGCGAATACACAATGGTAAGGGATATATTGTCATTAATGAATACATTTCATGCAAAAAATAAAAATAAGTCGGCACTCTGCAAAGTACGAGAAAACTTTGGGGGAAAACCAAAGCCCTTTGATATGATTGATTGAGCTGATCAGTCACCCCTGATATTTATTATACAAAGTCCTCTACCGTCTCTGTGAGAACCCAGGTAAGATTTAATTTAATTAAAATAAAAAAAAATAAAAAAACAACAGCTTTTGCAAACTTTAGCCACGGAGCTGTTGAGGAGCCAATGCAGTGCATGCTGAATCATGCAGTTCCTCTACAACTCTGTGTCCATGGTTGGCAAAGGCTGGTTGAGCAGCATAAGATTCACACATATTACGTTTAAAAAAAAAAGTGTGTTCAGAAATAAAGTTGACCTAATTATACAGGCAAAAAGGAAAAAGCAAAAAAAAAACAAACAAAATAAAACAAATGTCACATCTTACAATCTTGTACCCATAATTGTAGTAGTGTCCTGCATTTGAATTCACATCTAAGGGTTCTTAAACTTAATCATTAGCAAAAGGGACAGAAAAAGCACAACAAAAACCCTAGCTCTTGTAGTGATGGAGTGACTTCACAGGACGGTGAACTTTAGACGTTCTGTCCACATGTGCCCATATATTGCTAAAATGTGTAGAAACCTGACCTTTACACCTACTTGTTAAAATCCCCTCAAAATGATAGCGTTCAGGTGTTTTCCAGGGAAGGGTGTTACGACAATTGTGCTCTTCCGACCTTATGGTGACAGATTGGTAACAAAAAGGTCCTTTTTTGGTTCCAATGACTGTGCCCCTCGGTACAAAACCACCTCTATAAAAAACATTATTTGAATGGTTTTCTGAGGAGGAACTCAAGAGGTCTACACAGAACCCTGGCCTAAACACTTTTGAGGTGAATTGGAATGCCAATTGCAAGCCAAGTCTTCTGCATACAAAGCCAGCTCCATAAAGACCTGGCTTGACCAGTTAGGTGTGGAGGAACCCCAGTGGTCTACACAGAACCCTGACTTGAACCCTACTACTGAACACCTTTGGGGTTAATTTGAATGCCAATTGCAAGCCAAGACTTCGGCATACAAAGCCAGCTCCATAGAGACCTTATCTTGACCATTATGGTGTGGAAAAAAAACGCGTTGCCTACACAGAGACTTGGCTTCAAACCTACTGAACACAATTGGTATGCCAATTGCAAGCCAGGTCTTCTTTGTACCAAGCCAGCTCCATAAGGACATGGTTTGACCACTTTGATGTTGAGGAATTCGAGTGTAGTTCACAGATCCCTCAACCTGCTGAACACCTTTGTGATTAATTTGAACGCCAATTGTAAGCCAGGTTTTCTCATACATCAGTACTTGACCTCATCGGATCAGACTCACTCCAAATCTTATGGAAGCTTTCCCAGAAAAGTGGCGGCTGGGATAGCTTCAACTTGGAATGGGAGGTAGGGTGGCCATGGTTTTGGATATATCCAAAAAGCCCATATAGGTGTGATGGTCAGGTTTCTACAGACTGGTGGTCTCATCATTTAAAAAAAAAAAAAAGTGTTTCCCTTGCACTGCTCATAGGAAGCTTGCCTTTACACTGTATTCTAGCAGTGCTCCTCACAGTGGAAGTAGCAGAAGTTGCCCATCGATCAATCCCCACATGGGTGCAATTCACAATGAACAGTGTCAGTTATCTTGTAGATATTTAATTCATCCTAAACTACAGATACAGAGAAATGTCTCCAATGTAAACCTACCAGTGAAAAACTAATTCAGCTTTTGCTAGGAAAGAAAATCTCCAATCGAGAAACAACAAAACATGATATTCGCTCCAGTAAATCAATCAAACATTTCTCTGTATTTTTTGTTTTTCCTTAATACTTGATCTGTAAAGCCAAAACTTTCTATTACTTTTGGATGGAGTGTACAAGCGTTGGAACCCCTCATGTTTCTGATGCAATACTGGTTATTAATGGTCTTGATGACCATTGCCTCTGGTAGAGAAAGTGATGGGAAATCCAACATTTTTGAGTTGTCACAGAACCTGTTGTGGACAACCCTCACCTTGGAGAGATGTCCTCTTAGTTCTTGCCGTGTCTCAGGGACAGGAAATAAAAGCTAATCCCCAAGATGAAATAAACACTTGCAGGGGTTCTAACCTTTTCCTACTCTATCCAAAACATTTTGACTTTACATACCTAGAATATGGCTCTAAGAATATTGCTTTAAAAACCTAGGGGCTCAAACTCCCTGAATGGGAGAACGACTAGTACCCAATGATCATCACAACTTATGTTCCCATTTCCTTCCATAACTAGAGCTCCTAGTGCATTATTGAAGCTAAGATATCTCCCCCCCCCCCAGTTCAGATTTGCTCAGCTGTGATGTGGAAGAACCAAAGCTAAAAAAATCGTATCTGTGCTCATGCGCCTTATAGAAGCATATAGCTATGCTACAAAAATATCATGTTTTTTTCTAAGAGTGGGTTATATATTTTATATATTTTCTTTAATTATGGGGCCAAGTTAGGTTTCCCTTTTTTTGCATACAGCAATGATTAGTGGTACTCTCCATTATAATAAAAAAACGATGAAATCTTTTAGGCTGCATTTCAGGAATGCCAAAATAGACAATCTGTTCTATCTTTATGCTGGTTAAAACATAAATCAGTCATAATCATAATTTACAATTATTGGCTTATTACAGTAACTGTGCTATTAAAAGTGGCCTTCGGTGACTTGCAGTCCCCATAGCAACCCCTATGCCAAATAAAAATGGAAATAAAGTGGTTATTTGCCAAAAAAAAAAAAAAAACGGCTAAAATACAAAGGGCTACATTCTCTAAAGACCACGGACGCTGCGTCTTTGCACTTTTTAAAGTGTCGATAAATTGCCAGACTGAGAACCCTGTACAAAAGATAATTTTTTTGTTCGGATATGGAATGTAAAAACATAGAACACTTAAAAAATTTTTTTTTGTCTTCCTTCATATCATAAAAATAGAATAGTAAGCTTGGAATAAGATTACAGTGGAGGGAATAAACTATACAATATATTTTCTTTAAAAAAAAAAAAATGATTTGCATGTAGAATGTCACACAGATCGTAGAATAAAAGAAAAAAAAAAAAGTGTGCAAGTGGCGGTTCGATGACCGCCGTTCACAGTGTGATTACGGTTCCGTCTTCTTCTAAGATCCGTGTCTCATGATTATTAGAAATAAGGTCCAGGCTGCCTCTGCTGGCAGATAAGTGCACGTTGTAATTAGATGACATAAATCCGTTTTGTGGCAATTCGTGGTAAGAATCGTGATGTGTGAGGGATTCCAGGCTCTCCGAGGATGGGGCGGCCTTAGGGATCTGCTGTGGCTCGCCGGACTCCTCGATAATAATGTCCTCCTCATCGCTCTCCTCTTCCTCGGGGCGGTAGTTCTGGATGATGTGCTGCGGTTGTGCATTTCCATACATGCTCGTGCTGCTGTCGGTCGACTGTCCGGAGCTCCCCGAGTTCCGGCTGTTCCGTACTACGTTATTTCTCTGGTTGGCCGGCCTGACGGTTATGATGAGGTTGTGACTATTCGCGATCATCATGTCGGTCACTTGGTCCAGGCTCTTCCCCGACACTTCAATGCCATTGACCTCCAAGACCTCGTCGTTAACGGCTAGCAGTCCGGTACTCTGGGCCAGGCCTCCAGGAACCAGTCTAGAGATGAAAATTCCTGGCACTTTCTCCAGGCCGTGTGGCGTCACCCTAACGCTGGAGCCGTCCCGGATGTAGAACCCAAGGGGCTTATCCATACCGTGTTTGTAGAGGCGCACCCTACGGTGGGTTTCGGGAAGGATGTCAACGTCAATGATTGAGGAAACCGGCCTGAAGTCACTCGGCATGCCAATGACCAGGTGGGGCTTCTTTTTGACGACGTCCGGCCGCAACACCGTTTGAAGGACAGTCTTCTTTTTGGTCAAAGTATCTGTGCCAAAGGCGCTGTAGTCTGCCTCCTCTGCAAAATGAGAGAAAAATAGAAAATATTAGGATTTGTTATTAATGCCTAAAGGAAAAATTTAAAGTAAACCTTAAAAAGAAAAAAATATCTTAAGGATAAACTAACATGAGTAACCTGAAAACAAAAATCGATCTGGCAACTGTGGTTCATGAAATCGCTCCATTGGACTCCTCAAGAATTAACAGAATCATGGGAGAGAATAAAAATGGGCAGCCGGTCTCAAACTATCACAGGTTTTACTTAAAAACCACACGATCCATAAAATAAATTATATATGAAGCTGGCACTGGTTACAAATCAGTAAGTGAAGGTGAACGCAGTGGCCTTACAGCGAACAGGGTCTCAAGCAACTCCAAGAGCTGTCACCGAGGGGTATTACAGGGTAACTCAAAGCTAGTTTTGCAGCACTTGGTTTGCTTTATAGCTTAGACACATAGAGGGAAGTAGGGAGGGAGGCAGGGAAAAAAAGGTAACCAAAACATAGGCAGGGTTAAAAGGGTCACCAATGTAGAAGCAGGGTTAAAAGCATCGGGACAGCGGAGGTAGGGAAAGGGGGCCAGCAAAGCGGAGGCAGGAAAAAAGGGCGACCAAAGCGGAGGCAGGGTTAAAAGGGTAACCAAAGCAGAAGCAGGGATAAAAGGGTAACCAAAGCAGAAGCAGGGATAAAAGGGTAACCAAAGGAGAGGTAGGGTTAAAAGGATTAGCAAAGCGGAGGCAGGAACAAAGGGCCAGCAAAGCCGAGGCAGGAAAAAAGAGCCACCAAAGCAGAGGCAGGAAAAAAGGGCCACCAAAGCAGAGGCAGGAAAAAAGGGCCACCAAAGCAGAGGGAAAAAAGGACGGAGACGAAACCACCGGGAAAAAAGGACGG